>CM053784.1:305566725-306146725 GCA_028749045.1 Cupressus sempervirens | reverse complement strand
GGATAGTATGTTTTTCAAAGGAAACCAGTTGTGCATTCCCAGAAGTTCAATGAGAGAGAACCTCATCAAGGAGAAGAAAAGTGGAGGATTGGCTGGACATTTTGGCAAAGATAAAACTATAGCGTTAGTTGCTAAAAATTATTAATGGCCATAGTCATCAAGAAGTAGAATATAGGGTTGTATGAGCCATTACCTATACTAGAGAAGTTGTGGGAGGATGTTAGCATGGATTTTGTTCTTGGATTACTGAGGACACATCATGGGTATGATTCTATTTTTGTAGTAGTTGATAGGTTTTCAAAGATGGCATATTTTATTCCTTGCAAGAAGACTAGTGATGTTATTCATGTAGCAGAGTTGTTTTTCAGAGAAGTGGTGAGATTACTTGGTATACTAAAGAGTATAGTTTCATATCGAGATACCAAATTTGTTGGGTATTTATGGCGTACATTTTGGAAGAAGTTGAAGATAGATTTGAAGTTTAGTTCATCACATCATCCACAAATAGAGGGACAAATAGAACTTGCTAAGATGCTTGGTTGGAAATAAACCAAAAGGATGGGATATAATTTTACCATAGGTAGAATTTGCATATAATAATTCTATCAATAGGAGTACTGGTAAATCACCATTCTAGATTGTATATGGGAGTAGTCCTAGAAATACTTCTAAATTGAGGCAGTTGGATAAAGGAGAGATAAGTAGTGCTGAAGCAAAATATTTTTGCTAAACATTTGAAGAACATCCATGTGGAGGTAAGGAAGCACATCATAAAGATGAATACATAGTACAAGGCTCAGGTAGATGTGAAAAGCAGAGATAAGGAATTTTAGATTGGAGATAAAGTCATGGTTCATTTGAGAAAGGAGTATTTTCCAATGGGTACATATAATAAGCTAGAGATGAAAAAGTTTGGATCATGCAAGATAGTGAAAAGGCATGATTCTGGAAATTCATATGAAGTGGAGTTGCCTACTGAATTGAATATTTTACCTATATTTAATATTTTAGATTTGACAGAGCATTATGAAGGAGATGATGGAGATGAAGTTGTAGAAGCACAGTGGAGTATTCTAGCAGCAAATTTAGCTACATAGGAAATTAAGGAGATAGTAGACAGTCATATTGGAAAAAGTACCAGAAATAGAACTTACGAGGAATATATAGTCAAATGGAAAGGGAGGCTAGTTCAAGATTCATCATGGCTAGCAAAGGAGGCTAACTATCTTGGTGTTCCTCTCAACACTTGAGATTTGACAAGATCACTTCTCAAATTACCTTGGGTGTCTAATGTAGGAGTATCTTGGGTGTAAGGGCAATCTTGCATCACCCAAAACTATTTTTTTAGTCTTTTCTATTTTAATAAGGACAAGTAGATAGGGTGGTTATTATTTATGGAAGCTTTCTATTTTAAGTAAGTTTTTCATACGATCTCAAACTGTTCTCATTTTCTATATGAAGGTTTATTTTGGAGTTATAAGCCTACCATAAAAATTGCATTGCTCTAGCTTAGGTATCAAAGAAGTTATTGCATATTTTCGATGGAAAAAATTGTAGAAAAATATCCAGGCTCAACGTTGGAGGCCTTAGAGTGCCCGGATGAGGTCTACAAACTCAACAACAGGGTGCTTGCATGGTTCCAAGCCTATAGGTTAGAAGCTGGCATTTCTAAAAAGTAGTTATAATAGCCAATCAGAGCAATGGTTTGTGAGTTATGGCCTTCCAAAGTTCAGTTACCCAAAACTTCTAAAATAATTGTCAAAGATGTATTTGGCTAACTCTATACGATTTTTTAGGGTCGGTCGGCCCTAGGTATTAAGTTTGAGCATCTAAAACCTTCTCAACCAGCATAAAATTGCCTGTTTAAGAAAGGCTTGAACATTGTCTAGGACAGCTCTGGGTAATAGTTCACATCTTGTCATGCAAATTATTATACTAAAAGCACCCATGTGGGTTAGCATATTGTACTTATCAATTCTATAATTCCACATTTGAGGTGCAAATAAGAAGTCCATTTTTTTTCTCACATTTGTTGTTGTTTGCTTATTTTTGTTATGAGTTTAAGGTATTAAGGGGAGCACCCTACATTATTCTTGGCACACACTTTTCCAAACAAAAATCACAGGGAGATTTATGAACTCAGGTCTTTGAATTCTCAAATGCTCCCATGTATCTTGCCCATATAGAACAAGAATTGGATGATTCTTAGGTCAAATCACTTATTCTGTAGGATAAGAAGAATAATTTGGGTAAACAGATAATTTTAGATAATTTTTTGGATAAGTTTGTCCACCAAATTCAATAGAAAGTTCACACTTCTTCAAAGGGGATCATTAATTACAGAGAAGAAATTGTCAAGAGGAGGCCTACTAGTAAGAGAATGTTTCTAGTCAAATTATCTAGTTATGAATTATTATTCTATGCAAATGTAGAACCCAAACTATTGATCTCTAATCAAATTTCATCTTGATGCATAAGTTGTGTTCATGATATTTATCAAGCTACATACTTGAATACAATCATCTTCTTTATATTATTCTTGGCTATGTTTTTTCTAATCCTTACTTTGTAATGCCAACAAAAGGGTACATCTACCAAGGATGTGGAAGAACCGAAAGAACACTTAAACCCACAAGTATTAATGTAAGAGAATATCATGGTTATTTGCAATCAAAATATGATATGTTATTAATTAAAATATCTAAATTGGGTTTTAGTCTGCAAGGCACTGCATCAAAATTGCATGTAGGGGTAAAAATAGGAAATCACAGACAAATTTCACCATAAAAAATGTTAATTAAACCAATCTACTTCAAATTTTATTTATTCAATTATAAACATGGAATCATAGCTACATAAGAAATGCTTTATGTAGTATAATCATGTCTTTTATCAACATCCATACACTTAGACAAAAATTAATTAATTTGACTAACAATTTTTGGAGCATAAATCCAACATCAATTATTATTAAAAATGTGTTCAAGAAAACCTATTTATAAGCTCTCGAGAGTTAGTGTTCAAAGGAAAAATAATTTAAAAATTCTCCCAAGAAAGATATGTTTTTAATACAACATATCTACACCTATGATGACTCAACTAACCTCTAGGAAATGACACTTTGAAAATATTCTATTTTTTGAAAAGTGCATTACTTAGATTAGAAATCCATCATTTATTTCATAATCTATTTTCTATGACTAAGAGTTTGTGCTCACACTCCCACTTCTTGTTATGCCAAGAGGTGTTCTATACAATCACATCACAAGTACCCAACACAAGAATATGCCAAAAAATATTCTCCGTCAATAAAAAAGAATTGGGAGTGGTTACAAACTTCCAAATTAAATATTAAAAAAGAATTCCTAAAATAATAGCTAGTCGAAATAATAGGAAGCCAAATGGAGGCCAAAATAATAGGCCTGAAATAATAGGGCCCGAAAAAGTAGGGCCCAAAAAAGTAGGACCCGAAAAAATAGGGCCCGAAAAAATAGGGCTTGAAAAAATAGGGGCAGATTAGGGGGCATTACTAGAGACTACAAAGAGAGAGGGTATATTTAGATAGTGGGGGGAGATATTAATGGGTGTAGTTAGAGAGAGAGAGGGGAGAGAGAGGGGGGGGGAGGGATTACATTATTAAAAAGGTTAATAACTTATATCACAATAGCACTATAATAGAACTAACCCATATTAAAATTTAACTTGTCAATTATCCTAACACCAAGGTAAAGTGTAATAATAGCATTAACATCAGCTATAATATGATTAGTAACCCAAAAATTATCTCAACCGCAATAATAACATAAACCCTAACTCTAACTAGATAATTCTAATTTTAACCCTAACCCTAACTCTAACTCTAACTCTATCTCTAACTTTAATTCTCCCCCTAACCCTAACCTTAATCCTTTATAATCCTAAATCTAATGCTAATTCTAACCCTAACCCTAATTCTAGCCCTAACCCTAAGCCTTACTATAACTCTAATCTTAACTCTAATTCTAACTCTAATGCTAATTCTAACCCTAAATCTAACCCTAATTTTAACCCATATTCTAACTCTAACCCTAACTCTAACTCCAACTCTATCTCTAACCCTAACCCTACCCCTAACCCTACTTCTAACCCTAACTCTAACTCTAAATCTAACCCTAACTATAATTATAACTCTAACTCTAATTGTAACCCTAACACTAACCCTAACTCTAACCCTAACTCTAACCCTAATCCTACCCATAATCCTAATCCTAACACTATATATAATGCTAATCCTAACCCTAACACTATATGTAACTCTAACTCTAATCCTAACCCTAATTCTAATTATAAACCCAATCCTAATTCTAACTCTAAATCTAACTCTAAACCTAAATCTAGCGCTAACCCTAAACCTAACCCTAACCCCAACTCTATCTCCAACTTTAACTCTAACTTGATCCCTAACTCTAACTCTAATTCTAACCCTAGCCCTAACCCTAGCCTCAATTCAAGCCCCAATTCTAAACCTAACACTAACACTAACACAAACACTAATTATAACCCTAACCCTAATGCTAACCATAACTCTAACCATAACCCTTATGCTAACCATAATCCTAGCCCTAATTCTAACCCTACCTCTAACTCCAACTCTTGTTCTAATTCTAATTCTAATTCTAACTCTAACTCTAGCTCAAATCCTACCTCTACATCTAAGCCTAACCCTAACCCTAATTCTAACCCTAACTTTATTTGTAACCCTAATTCTAGCCCTAACCCTAATTGTTACCCTTATCCTAACTCTAGCTCTAACTCAATCTGTAACCCTAATTATATTTGTAACCCTAATTCTAACCCTAACCCTAATTCTAACTCTAGCACTAATTGTAACTCTAATCCGACCCCTAATCCTAACCCAAACCTATATAACCCTAACTCTAACCCTAATTCTAACCCTAACCCCAATTCTAGCTCTAACCCTAACCTAATTCTAACCCTAACTATAACTCTAACTCTAATTCTTATTCTAACCCTAACCCTAACCCTAATTCTAACCCTAACTCTAACTCTAATGCTAATTCTAATCCTAACCCTAATTCTAACCTTGATTCTTACCTTAGATCTAACTCTAACTCTAACTCTAACCCTAACTCCAGCTCTAACTTTATCTCTAATTCTAACCCTACCCCTAATTCTAACCCTAACTCTAACTCTGCCTTTTTTTGTAACCCTAACCCCAATATTAACCCTAACCCTAACTTTGACTATAAACCTACCCCTAATCCTAACCCTAACACTATATAACTCTAACTCTAACACTAACCCTAATTCTAATCCTAATCCTAGCCCTAACTCTTACCCTAACCCTAAATCTAATAAGGTAACTTTAACCCTAACCCTGACCACAACTCTATCTCTAACTTTAACTCTAACTCTAACTTGAACCCTAACTCTAACTCTAATTCTAACTCTAACTCTTATACTAACACTAACACTAACGCTACCTCTAATTTTAACTCTAACTCTAATTGTAACCCTAACCTTAATGCTAATCCTAACCATAACCCTAACACTAACCCTAACCCTAACCCTAATGCTAACCCTAACCATAACCCTAACACTAACCCTAACCCTAACTCTAATGCTAATTATAATCCTAACCTTAATTCTAACCCTAAATATAACCCTAACTCTAACTCTAACTCCAACCCTTATTCTAATTCTAATTCTAACTCTATCTCTAACCCTAACCCTAACTCTTATTCGAAACCTAACACTAACCCTAACTATATTTGTAACCCTAATTCTAACCCTCACCCTAATTCTTACCCTTACCCTAACCCTAACTCTATCTCTAATCCTAACTATATTTCTAACCCTAATTCTAACCCTAACCGTAATCCCAACTCTAGCTCTAATTTTAAACCTAATCCTAACCCTAATTCTAACTCTAACCCTGACTATAACTCTAGCTCTAATTGTAAACCTAACCCTAACAAGAACCCTAACTCTAATTCAAACCCTATCCCTTACCCTAATTTTCATCCTAATGCTAATCCTAACTCTAACTTAACCCTAACTGTAACCTTAACTCTAACCCTAAACTTAATTCTAACCTTAACCCTAACCTTAACTCTAACTCTAACCCTAACCCTCACCTTAACACTAACCTTAACCATAAACATTAAGTTGTCCCTAATTCTAACCCTAAATCTAACTCTACCATAATTGGACTCTAACCATAACCCTAACCCTAACTTTAATCTTGGCTCAAAATTTTTCCCTAACCATAACTCTAGAACCTTAACCCTTACTCAAGCCCTAACCCTAATCGTAACCCTAACCCTGGCCCTACTATAACCCTAACCATAACCATAACCATAAGTCTAACCCTAACCTTAACCATGAGCATAACTCTAACCCTAAACTTAACCATAAACATAACTCTATCCCTAACTCTAACCCTAAATCTAACTCTACCATAATAAGACTCTAACCCTAACCCTAATCCTAACTTTAATCCTAACTAAAACCCTAACCCTAATCCTAAATCTAACCTTAACCCTGACTCAAACCCTAACCCTATCCCTACAATAACCCTAACTTGAGCCCTATAATAACCCTAACCCTAACCATAACCATAACTCTAACCCTAACCTTAACCATGAGCATAACTCTAACCCTTAACTCTAACCCTAAATCCAACTCTAGCATAATTGGACTCTAACCCTAACCCTAACCCTTACTTTAATCCTAATTCAAACCCTAACCTTGACTCTAACCTTAACCTTGACTCAAACCCTAACCCTAGCCTTACTATAACACTAACCCTAACCATAACCTTAACTCTAACCCCAACCTTAACTATGACCATAAATCTAACCCTAACCTTAATCATAAACATAACTCTAATCTGAACCTTAACCATAACCATAACTCTAACCCTAACCTTAATCATAAACATAACTCTAACAATAACCATAGCCATAACTCTAACAATAACCATAACCATAACTCTAACCCTAACCTTAACCATAACTCAAACCCTAACCCTAACTTTAGCTCGAACCCTAATGCTAACCCTAACCCTTATTCTATCCCTAAGGTTAACATTAACTATAATGGTAACTTTTTCCCTAACCATATATGTATGTTTGACTATAACATTTTACATTACAATATGTCAAAAAGAAAATTACTTTTCTTTTAACCATAATCCTACCCCTAACTCTAACCCTAAATATAACCCTAACTGTAAATCTAACTCTACTATAATTAGACTCTAATCCTAACCCTAATCCTTAGTTTAACCTTCACTAAAACCATAAGCTAACCCTAACTCTAACCTTAACCCTGACTCAAAACTCTAACTCTAACCTTAACCCTGACTCAAAACTCTAACTCTAACCTTAACCCTTACTTTAATCTAGATGAAAACCATAGCCCTAACCCTAACCCTAACCTTAACCCTGACTCAAACCTTTACCCTAACCTTAACCTTGATGTAACTCTATATACAACCCTAACTCTAAATATAAACCTAACCTTAACCATCAGCCTAAAACTAACCCTTTCTCTACCCCTTTCTCTAACTCTAACCGTAAATCTAATTTTAACCCTAACCCTAATCCTAATTTTAACCCTAATTTCAACTCTAACTCTAGCCTTTATTCAATCTCCAATTCAAACTCTACATCTAACTCAAACCCTAACTCTAATTCTAATCCTAACCCTAACTATATTTGCAACCTAAACCCTTATTCTTACCCTTGCCCTTACCTTAACCCTAACCCTAACTCTAATTCTAACCATAACTATATTTGTAACCCAAATTCTAAACCCAATCCTAACATTAACTCTAACTCTAATTCTAAACCTAACCCTAACGATAACCCTGACAAGATTTGTAATCCTAAAAATAACCCTATCCCTAACCCTGATGCTAATCTTGACTCTAATTGTAACTTTATTCCTGACCATAACTCTAACCCTATCCATAACTCAAACCCTAACAATAGCCCCAACCCTAACACTAACCCTAACCCTAACTATAACTCTACTCTTCAATATAATATTTTACATAACAATATACTTAAAATAAAACTAAATTAAAGTGATGGAAATAAACACCATATATAGAATTAAAAAATAAAATATTCAAGAATAATTTTATAGTAAGTTTACACTATTACATTTTTATAGTAAGTTTATACAATTGTATTTAAAAAAAAATAATAATTCAGCACTAACCTTTAAAAAATAGAAAAAAATTAAAAAATACTTTTCCTGTTGTGCCGCGATTGCCACTAGCTTATATATACCTCTATATATATTACACCGAGAGTAATCGTTCTCGAGGCACCTATTTTCATTTTCATAAATCCCAACTGTGATTAAAATAACCTTGGGATTAAATGAAAATAGGCGCCTCGAGAACGATTACTCTCAGCATAATATATATAGAGGTATATATAAGCTAGTTATTTTCAATGTAGATAGCAAGGTTTGAATATCCTTAATAATTGATTTAGTTTTATCTAGACTTGCATTCCAAGTTGGGATTCTTGCAAACAATTGAATAATACATAATGTTACAAGCAATCAACAATAACTCGATATTGACTCACTGAACTCTTCTTCAGTATGTTAGATTTTTTCTTCTGAGTTTGGTCTTCTACAATAAGACCCATGATATGAAACAGAATGCTAAGAATTTTACAAATTAAACAACTGTCTTAATAGGTGGCTTGTGGATGATTTCTTCTTCATGCCAAAGACTTAGGTCCCACCTAAAAAAATTCTCTTATTGAAGACATTTATTAACTTTGAGACTTTAGTAGTCTTGAACTATAATCGTTGGTAAATATATATGTGGGTAGCTATATTCTTCTTATGACAATTTGTGTTGTAGCTTTCAGATATCTATGATATCCCCCTATGAAATGCCAAATATGATATTATAGCTTACATTAATCCTCACAACAAGATTTCCTCAAAAAAATAAAAATTCTATGAGACATGACAATTCGCTTGAACTAAATATTTCCTCGGCTATTTTAAATTCCTTATTGTTATTGCACATCTATTTTCAAATCACTTCCAAAATATGAATTATTAATATGGCTACATTGTAGTGATTATGGGCAAGAAGTCATGCACTCAAAATCCATCTAAATTTTAATTCTTGTTGTACTACTATTACAACAAGCTTAGTTCGAAACACCCATTGTTCAAAATTGAAGTATATTTTATTCCTTCACAACTATGCTAACCCTAAAAAATGAAGAGACAAGGTGATGGAAATGACTGAATTACTTACCCTATAAATGCCAGAGGCATTTCTTCTTGAACTGTACGATGATGTAAACCATTTCTTATTCTTTTTTTGTTTCTGTTCTAGTTTTCAAATTCTCTTTTTCTAGAACCTCTATAAAATTTTGTAATGGCAATATCTACTTCTGCTAGTGTCGAAGATGTTTTTCTTTTCTCTTTCTCAGTATTGCTTCCAAATTTGCAGTAAGCTTATTAATTGATTTTCCCAAACTAATTTCTTTGTGTCAATGTATTCTGAAAATTTAATAGGCAATGACATACCATTTGTATTCTAAATGTCTCTTTTTTTTAATTTCTTCATAGTGAGAGTCTTAATGCTCTACATCTATATATCTTCTAAGAATCTTAGTCCTTCTCATTAATTCCTCAAACAATAAATAATCCCAATAATATTTTGACATCAATATTCCAATTAATAGCTCATTGTAGGAAGAATAGATGAATGAATCCTTAATTTTAAGCAATGTCTTCTAACAGGAAGTGTTTTAATTCATAGGAATAAATAATTTCCAGGCTCATAATATGACTCAATATTATCCCACACATTATACGCCAGTTGATAACCATAGATGAACACCAAATATCAATAATGTGCCAACTTCTCAAACATAAGGCCTAATAATTTATGTCCAATTGTAGGTTGGCAGTAACTACAACACTTTTATAGTTTGAATATTTAATAGCCTAGGACTCCCACCTATAATTTTGCTAACAGGCTATGCCAATTAGAGTTTTCTTGATGAGGCTTTTATTCTTTTCAATGAAATACCTTAGCTGAATGCAATCTCATGGACTTTAATCATTGTGTGATATGCACAAAATGGGAGTATCCTCACATCTTGTGATAAATTGGCAGCTTTGGAACAAGGTATGGAGATCTACTGAAAAATAAGTGAGAGAACATTTGTGGGATGTTGTACTTGTGACTTCTCTCCTAGACATGTACATGAAATGTGCATATATAGAAAAGGGACACAAATTATTCAACACAATGCATAACCCTAATGTAGTTTGATGGAATACATTGATTACATGATATGTTGATATTGGAGCTCATGATTAGGCTTTGAAGCTTTTTAATGAGACACCTCATGGGAATGTTGTCTCAAGGATCACAATCATTGTTGGATTCACTCAAACCAAACTTGCTGATAATGCTTTGGACCATTCATGACAAGGTGTAGAACCAAACCCACTAATGTTTTTCGAAATCCTAACTACACATATCCCAAATTGTATAGAACCAATGATTCAATTGATGGAGTCTTTATTTTTTACAAAATTCAAGGTCTCCATTTTAAAATTAAGGGTGAAAGTTCATATTCAAGGTTGATTGTTGATAGTGGTACCTTATAGAAAGGACTTCGTGCAAGAAAATTATGAACATGTGAAAAAGAATAAAGATTTCGTCACTTCATTGGTTGGGAGGTGAAAAAATGTGGGCCTAGTTCTTGTACTCTCAAATAGAGTGGAGTTTGGCACTAAGTGTGAAGGAATGATGTCAATTGCATCATTATTATGTGCATGTATTTGAAGTGGTGCACTTACACAGTCAAGGAGATGAGGTATACTTCTATTGCTACACTTTTCATACTGCATTGATTATGAAGATGGGTTACAACATGTTCTTTCTCATGTCATTTGCAATGCTTTTTGACCTAGTTGCTATTGTGCAATGTGTTGCTTTATGTCTGTGATGCACTTCCATTAGTTAATGAGATGTAAAAAAGAATGTATTTGGAAAAGGCATAGTATGAAAGTCATAAAACTTCATACTAGGGTATCAAGCATAGTGTGTATAATGCAAATTATTGTGTAGAGAAATAAAATTAGAGTTGATGCTCATTTTGATTGAGTGGAATCAAAATAAAATTCTTGAAAAAGAATTTATAGATTTGATAAGTGCAACAAAAGTATTATAGATCATCTTGTGAAAGAATAATATATAGCAAGGAGTAGCAGTAATAGTCAATAGCAATGAATAGAGGATGATTCCATTGAAGGTATATATAATTTGTAGATCATTGATGAAATAAACAAGAATTCATAACACACTACTACAAATATTGACATGTGGTAGCAAGTTGACCAAGATTGATTTAAAGGGAAATATCACCATTGTTGTAGGTTTATCATATTTATGTGAACAATGACCATTTCAAACAACAATGAAAAATAGTGAGTAACAAGTGGGTTACACATATTACTTTGAAGTAATACTATACCCAATAGTACCAGAGATATTGAAATATTGTTTACTAGTTACAATTGACTTAACCAAACAAATGAAGAACCTTTGACTCTTGAGTATAGATGTGTGAAGAATAAAGAAGGTATATGTAATGCCCCGCCAATTGATCAAAAATAATTAACCTAAAATTTTACTAAGTTTTCCAAACTATTTTTTTTTTAATCATGAAAGATAAACCATTCACATCAAACACATAGTAGCGGAAACAATAACATACAATCAACTGTAAGCATACATAACAGGTTACATTCCTTAAAGATCCCAAGATGTTGAGTCACATTTGATTTAATTAATACTGAGTCTAGCCATTACCACATCCACATGAAAGAATAAATAGAAAGTCCAATGTCCATATTACACATTTGTGTTGATTGCCTCTTGACAATTAAATTTGGAATGCTCAATCATCCACTGTACATGACATAGGGTACAAAAGGCTTAAAATAATATACATATGTAAAAATAAAGATACATCATCCTCATCAAATCCATGATACAAGTGAAATAAAGTAAATGAAACCAATAACATACATGATACATCCATCCATCAATAAAGGTATAAAAATGATCATAAAAAATATCTATCCATCACAAAACACAACTAACTAAGTGCACGGTTCCTCCCACCTGTCAATAGCATCATTAGACCATCATGGTCCCTAAACATCCCCCAGGTGTAACATCCCAAGTCACCGAAGAGATCATCAATATTATCATAGTAGGAATGTCACTCCTAAAACATACTACAACATATGTAGAAGGAAATCTAACATGCAAATTAAAAACATAAGATAAGTAAATAACAACATCTATCATATGCTAATCATCAATATAAGGATACATGTCCACCATCATAATCCAAGAACATAACAAAGATAGATACCAACAAGGAATGCATCAGTCATGGTGTCTCAGACGGATCTCAAATGTAAGAGTGAAAAAGCACTACCACCCGACCGCGTGGAACCTAAATGGTCCACTCCCACCACACTAAGGAGATAATCTCAAGTCCCAACTAGGCTATCAATCACATAGAACAAATACTCACTAAGTCCAAGAATCCTAAAAGTATACTAACTCAAAGGTTCCAACATAAATCGACATCTAATCCCAGAGGCACACAAAGACATGTAGGAAACCTACTATGTAAGTGGGAAAGTGTCATCACACATATCATGCTAGAGTTACCCTGGTAGTCTCTCTATAGACCCCAGCCCCCCAGTGATTCCTATGTGGCCACTAGTATCCTCTCATACTAACGAGGTATACTATGGAATGCAAGGTTGCAACCAAGTGTTCTCTCTACTCCCATCCTAGTTTGTACTAGAACTCAAGGCACGGGTGAGAACAAACAATTATCTTATTAGGTTCATTTAATCCCCATTTAGTGTAAATGTTTTCACTTATTAACTAACTTACAATGAGTTACCCTGGCAACCACTTAGGGCCCTGGCCCCTATTGTAAGCCACTTCCTGACACTAGAAGTAGATAACCTACCCTAGGCTCATGGAATCATAAATCACAAAATCACCTTACTCCTATACAAGCAACTGGAAAAATACCAAAAGATAATACACAATAATAACATCAAATCTTCATGAGAAACTGAAAAGCATCCATTGATAATCATGACCACAACAGTTCTCTATTGGCAACTGAAGGTATCAATGATAATCACAATATCCATATCAATGATAAATCACAATATCCATTGGTTCTCAATGAGAAACCAAAAAGGCATCTCAAAGAAAATAATATTGATCGAAGACTCCAAAATGGTTGAGTCAAAACATGTCACAACATTACAACATCAAGAAATAAATCAAAACTTTAGTCCCATCATGGCGACTAGAAAGTAGTCCAAGGATAACTAATCAATGACTCAAAAATGGTTAAGTCAAGTGTCTCAAATACATACACCTCAGCTTCACACAAGAAGACTGGAAAGCAATAACAATCAGTAAATACAAACATCTCATAGAGCATGCCATCACATTACCATGGTTGTGTTTTTAAGAGAATTGAGACCAAATAACATCAACATGCCATCACATTCGCATAACTCCCAAGCCTCTGGTAGACATCCTAATTGGTCAACACTCTAGGACCACCCAAACCCCAAACATGGATAGCATAAAGAATAAGATACAAACACATATTTTAGTTTTCTTTTGCAATCACATGGTTAAGCCAAATATTAGGTTTTAGTTTTCATTTTCAAGTACATTTCAAGTGTATACGATTCTTCATTTAATCTACAACTCAACCCATTTATTTTTTGAATAAAACATAGAATTATCTGTCCATTATTTTAAAACAATTTTTTGAAATAATCATAAGATAATTATTTACTTATTTAAATCATTGAACTAGTTCCCATTGACTTTTAGATAAAATCATTCACATTATTCAAAACATTAGAATAATACTTATCAAATTTCAAATAATTAGTTTACAATTTCCTTTAAACACTTCAAGGACAATCATTTATTTAAAATAATCCTCATTGATTTTAAGTAAAATCAATCTCATTAATAGTTCAATTATTTAATTCAATTATTTGATTGTAATAAGTCCACAATGGTCACTTAATAATGTTTTTTTTAAGTTTTAAATGTTTTGATTGATCACTTTGTAAAAGGATCAATGATGTAGCCTTAATGGCATTTTGGGAGTTAGTGTACCTAGGGTTCACTTTGGGATTCTAAGGTAGATGAGTTATTTAAAGACCTTCAAAGGTCCAATTTATTTTAATATGGAAATTAGAGCCATTACATAGTGTCAAATGCACTTGAAGTGCCTAAAAATGTAAATTGCCAAAAATTGGCAAAATGAAGCCTAGAAGGCTCGTAGAGGGTTTATGGGATTTAAGAGTGGTTTGAGGATATAAAGTTTAGATAAAAATCTTGAAAATACTTTGGAATATTAAAAAAATGCATAATTATGTAAGGCTATCAAAGTTGTCAACCATATTGTCAACTACACAACAAAACATTCAACTAAATGTAAATAGTCATAATTGACTGTAAACGGTTTGAGGAAGTTGCAACTGGTTTGAAATGTATTATTAGCATTGATGAGCATGAGTTTTAGGAGGGGAGGAATGGTAGGGAGTTTTTAGGGTTTCTATGGTCGAAATGATGCAATGTAACAAAGTTTCATACAATACCAAATTAAATTCTCTACAAAGTCCTAGCTTGCTGCCATAAGGAAATGGTCTGCTTTTTGTATTGAAAAGACTTCTCATTTGGATAAAATCTTTAGTATAAATGTCTTAGATCTATGTTGGTTTAGTTTTTAATTAATTCCATGCTTTGATAGATTATTTTTGTGAAGTTTAAGCACAAAGAACTCCTAGTTATGGAAAATGGAGGAATGACTATCATTGAATAAAATAGGCCCAATATGGGTGCCATATCTCCCTAATGAACTGTTGGATTGGGCCAAATCTGAAATATGTTGGAGAGGGCCAAGTTGTTCCAAATTTTACTAGAGTGATAAAATAAATTTGGTCAAGGTAAAAAGTTATGAATGTCTGAGTTCAGGTCTATGTAAGGGACAACAACAGGGCAGTTTGTGATGAATTTCCTTCATAAATAAAACTAGGGTTTCCTAATGTTTTCTTCACAACCAAATAAAAATTAACGTACATATCTAGATTCCAATTTCAAGATTGAAGATTCACTCATGGAGTATATTCAGACACATATAATAGACACAATGAAGACATGAAGAGAAAGAGTGCAAATGGAATATGCGAAAGTCACGAGTGTACCTAGAAACTGATGCTAATTTGCTATGCCTTAGAAGTCCATAGAAAATTCCCTTCCTTCTCCAACATTTGCTATTCCTCCAAGAATCAACCAACCAAAACCCCTAAGTGACTAGAATTGCTTGTAGAAGCATATGAGCATGTAGAAGCATATGAGATTCTTGAATGCATGTAAGCTTGTCCATACACAATAGGAGAGCCTCTATATAAAGGCCTCTAAGATGCACCTAGAATGTGTCTTGAAAGAACTAGGAGATAAGCATGACAACTAAGCATGTAACTTTCACAACAAGAAGATAGACATGATGAGGTCTTTAGAATGTTGTAGACACCATGTGCTGAAATAATGTGCTAAGTGTAGAAAACACATGCATAATTAGAGTGCAAACTCCTGTGTTGTCAACATGACAACTTACAAGAGTTTGCATACTCCTATGTGAATAAATATTAAAATAATACACCTTAATTTATTAAATTTCTTTATTTAATATTCATTTGACTCCTTTTAAAATTAATTTATTAATTTTAAATCTCATGCACTCACTTTATTAATCCACTTGTTTTATCTTAATATATTTTAATCACATGCACGCATCATGTGATCTAGAATCTTTTAATAATTTTAATATCTTTTCCACTTTTAAATTTATTTTTGAAACTTAATCGATAAAATAAAAGAAAGCTCTAAATATATTATTATTAAATTAATAAATATTATCACGTTCTAAATTTAAACTTATAACTTTTATCTTCAAATTTAATTATTTTATTTAATTAATTTTCCAATTAATTAAATAAAATAAATATCATATTAATTTTCCATTAAATTAAACCATTAATTAAATCTTTTAATTAGGCTTAACTAATAGAAAATACACTAAAGACTCATAAAGTAAAATACAAAAACCCATCATAGCAAAACACATACAAAATCAAACCAAAAGGGTTAATATCACGAATTACATCTGACATATTTGAAGGGTACCCGACTTAGATACTTGTCCTAATTTTCAATTAGGACAAATGGCTTAAAGGGTTGGGATTTGGACTTGAGAATTTTATCTCCCCTCTCTTACCATTGAGATAATGCGATAGGATATTCTCATCTTGGCAATTTAGGGAAGTTGATACTCGATACCTGCAACCTGCATAAAATCTATGCATGTATAAGGACAATATATACTAAGCTAAATAGGCAATGGCAGGAAGTGGTGCATCGTGTAGATCCCGACTAGTAGGTGACTACGACTCCCTTCCTTAACCACATCAGAAATGCCATACAGAAAGAAAACAAACACACACACCATACACATGCAAGTATGGGGTAAGTATCCATAAGAAAACACATATGATAATAAATCATCTAACTAATCATCATTAATAACTACAAACACTGTAATAATCATCATACATACATGAAATATAAAGTACCAAGTAATCTCATCATTTATCAACTAAATCTGAAACAATATCTGATAATCTCAAAATAATGTCACTAATAATCATCAACATAAAACTATCCTAAAAGAGTTTGGCCACAATAGTAAAATGTGAACTAGGACATGCACTACAGTATAAATGACAAAGTAATGTTGTTTGCTTGTCACAAATGAAGACCCATCACAAGCATATGTGTAACTAAGTGCTAGTATGCCACCTTTAATTTATCCATGCATAGTCAAATCATTAGACATTATATGTGAGGTGTTTTGAAAGAGTACTTTCACTAAATGAGATGACTATAGTTACAAAAGATATGCAATATGCAAATATATATTAGAGTCTTTGTTATGGAATATTTGGAAGTGGCTAGTTATGAGTTGAGCCCAACAAAATTTTCAACTATCCTCCCTCTATAATACACACATTGATGAATGTAATGATCATAGATACAAATGCAAGTATCAAGCCCATGAAACATTGTACATATCAAATATGACAGTTATTTAATCCATCAAGCTCAAGCCATGGTGGAAATTTTAAAATTATGTTTAGGAAAGTATTGAAGAAATTTTATAAAGAATGGAACTTGCAAAATCTCAACAAAGTAAATGTGCAAAGTGTTCAATCAGATGGGTATTTAAGCATCTTGCCAAATGGGAATTTGAGTGGAGACATGTTGGACATTGTGGCACAATTTTTTTTGTTTAACTGCTCAAGGGGCATGTGGGTACAATTATTTCAATATTGGGTCCTCAAAGGGTAGAAAATCATTCAATATGATCAATGCCATCAAAGATACGCATGCATGCTCAGACCATTATAATGACAGAAGAACATGATGCTCTTAGAAAACATAGCTACAACATAGGGAATATGGATATGATGTTGAGTTATTAGTGAATGATCATTCTTCATGTCAATAATAAAAGTAGATGGTAGAATGGATACAAACACTATAAATAAAGTGTGAAACTTGGTGAAAATAAATCTCAACAAAGCTATCAATTGATATTTTCTCTCAAAATGTATATGTTTCAAGTCATATATTATAAATGATAATGCAGGGAACTAGTGTTCCACAATTAATTTTTGGGAACTAAAAACATCTAAAACCTAAATTTTGAAGTTCTTTCATTTAAAAATGAATTTCTTAATACAAATTTAAATTTTCTCATTGGCTAATTCCAATTTAGCTGGGGGTTTATAAATTCTTAAATTAAAAAAATATCAAAAATTCCTTGGAAACTTCCTATTGTCTCTCTTGTTGGTGCAAAATTATGGAACATTGGGGCAAAAAGGACAACACAAATTCTAGTAATCAAATCCCAACTCACTACTCTAAAGCTAGTCTGTCAATTGAGAGGGGTCTGAGGAAGGGGAAAATCTGATCAATGGTTGTTGGATGCATTCTCACTGCCCCCAAAACCCTTGTTGCCAATGACTCTATTTTTTCTCAATTCGGGTGCATGGCATCAAATTTGTCAACAACTTGTTAGAGGCCACCAACAAAGAAGGGATTGCTCTGGTTGATAATTTTTTGATTAGATCCACTGAAGAAAAAACCCAATTTTCCCAACATTGAGAAAATTATGATAGATATCTTTGACCTTGTATTAATGGTGGATTTGGCCTTGACTACGATTCAGGTGAGGTTTGAATGGGAAACAAAAACTTGCAATTTTGAGATATTTTCCCAAATTGTGTGAAAATCTTAAAAAAATGCGATGTTGGTGCAAATTAAGAAAACATTGTAGAAGTTGCTCAAGATGATTCTGCTAGAAATTCTATTTCTATAAGATCATTTCTTTGAGACATTTTTCAAAACATATTTTGTTATGCTTCCACTTTTTTCATGCATGTCAGAACAACAGTAATGTCCATACCCTCTTCTAGAGTTGTTATTCTGGCACGAGAAAAAAGTATGTTGGCAAAGGGTGTATAATTCTAACTAACACATTTTAAAAGGATTATCACAAAGAAGGACCTAATTGGATGTAATTTCAACAATATTAAGTGTTGTTGACTGCCTCAAAGCTGAGTTTTCTAAATTTGGAGGTTAAAGGGGCTATTAGAACTTTATATTTGCAGTCTATTACAAAGATAGTGAAACTGAAGTCATTTTGTATTCTATGCATCACAAGTATTGCATATAAAGATTTAAAATTTTAGTTTTGTCCAATTAAATTTATATTTTTTTGGATAATATATTATTTATTATTGTTTATATTTGATACAAAGAGGAAGAGTTAAAGCTTTCTCTTTAGTTTTTTCTAATTAAAAATTTAATATGTAAACTTTTTTTTTTGCAAACATAACAAAATAAATAACTTAACACTATTTCCTTCTTTATATATAATTCATTAACATGACTTATGCAATTTTAATTTTATATTAGAAATATTTGGAAATTCTCTTGGAGTCACATTTCTTTCTTAAAGATTTTTATTTTTTATTTTAAAATAAAATAAAATATTTCAATGAACTTAGTTGAAGTTTTAATTTGACATTTTTTCTTTAGAGTGTTGCCTTTGAACTTATGCAAAAGTTTATTTCTAATGGGTTGATTAAACCAATCATTTATCTTTATTTATTATTTTATTAGAAGCTTAAAGTCATATATATATATATATATATATATAATGTTCATAATAACAATAACATGTATTCTTATATGTTTTCATTATTTCTTATCAAATATATAATCTCAAAAATATATTAACAAAGAAAAATTACATATTTATAAAAATAATAAATAAAAGTTATTATATTGCTATTATAATTTCTTTTGATTTAAAAACTATTTGTAAAGGCACAATTTACACATGCATGAAACGTGTTATATTTAAAAATAGTTTCTGATTATTAAATTACAACTAATACTTGTTTCATTTACATTCTAACTTTTACATAAGATAGGGACTCATGCTCTTTCAAAGCTATTTTTTTTATCAAATTCTTATTTTTGTGTTGTTTGTAGACTAAGGTTCAATAAATGTTGACATCAGGTGTACTGAACACTTTTAGCACCCACCTGAGCATAAGGAAGAGGAAATATTTGAATGTGTTAAAAAGTGAGTATTTCAATTGATTGTGTTCCTTAGTTTTTAATAGATTTGATTTTTTAATGGAGTTTGATATTTATATTTAATGCAAAGTTCTATTTACTTGACATAAATTACATAATAATTTGTATCTTTTTTTGAGAAGTTAACACAAGAAACAATACTTGTGTGTGGCCAAAGTGCTCCAAAATATATTTTATAAGAGTCTATCACTAGAATTTAGAGAAGTGTAATGACATGAAATATAATTTTAAAATGTTTGAATAGAGGAATTTAAAATTGTTAAATTGTTTTTGATAAAGATTTAGATTATTGTTTTAATAACAAAAATTTGTGTTCTTTGAGAAGAGTATATCATGTTACAGTGACCATGATCATGGTAGATCTAATGTTGGGAAGACAAATTTTTCATTTTTTTGCATTATTCTTTAAAGGGTTCTAGCTTAATGGAAGAGCACCTACTTTATAAGTGGGAGGATGATGGTTCAATTCCATCATACCCTAATATGATTAAATTAATGATTAAATAAAATACCAAATAAATGACCAAATATATTACCAAATATACAACCATATATACCACCAAATATACCACCAAATATACCACCAAATATACTACCATATATACTACCCAAAAAACTACCAAATCAACTACCAAATATATTACCATATATATTACCCAAAAAACTACCAAATATATTACCAAATAAACTACCAAAATTAACAAATAAACTACCATATAAACTACCAAGTAACAACAATACATGACTATCAATGACCTAATCAATTATTAAAATAGTTTAATCATAAATTTGGTTGGGAGATAAATGTCTGACAATAAACTACCATCAGTCACATATCTACAATTTTAGTAGTTTATTTAGTAATATATTATTGTTTTTCTACTAGTAATCAAATACAAAATAATGAACATGAGACCTTATGCAACAATTCGAGAGGTGTAATTATTAAACTTCACATATAAAATCAACAACATGCCCAAATGTGAAGCCTTCTAGGTTGTGGCCCTATACAAAATAAGAATTACAATTCAAAGTCAAAGATTGCATTATCTATCCTCTACTCCAATTGATTATGTTGTTTGTATATCTACTTTTGTACATCTTTCCAAGCTTCTTATATAGTCATCTAAGGTATAAGTCAGCTAGTCAAGAATTTACTGACATTATAGGTCTAATCTTGGAAGAGAAAACCAAAACCCAAGAAAATGACAACATAAGATCATACACACCAGAGGATAGTTCCATATGAGGGTTAGGAGTCAGCTACCAACTACACAAGATGCTATGTGATTAATTAAATCTATGCAAATCGAAACAACATGGCTCACTTGATGAAAACACTAGGAAATAGAGACCACAAAGAATGACATAGAACTCAAAAAATAGGAAACATCAAAATGTGCTCATAGGGAAAGGATCTAGGGTAGGTCCTTGACATGATGTCAATTGCCCTTAACCTGAAACCAAAAGCAACAAAAAATACTTTGTGAACAATAGAATGGTATAGAAACCAAGAAATATTTTTGGTTGATGCAAGATTTCTCATTCACACAAGATGCTCCCGCATCAAAGATTTGGTCTTGTAAGAACACTTGGTTTAGGAAAAATTGTGGTGGGGATGACACCCACAAATCCTTAGAAATTGCACTAGTAAGGTTTCCTATTAGGGCATACAAAGAAGACACTTCTAATGACTTACCCTCTTAGGAGTAATATAAAAGACCTATTAAAGTCTACCTTTCAAGAGGATTTTACAACACTCATCATATGTGTACCTAGTTAGGATATTTTATAATAATACTATTAAGTTCACTCCATTACAAGATTTTTTGCTACAACATGGTAAGCAATTAATAATAATATGATTTGATTTAATAAAACTTACTTTTCCTTTTTAGATCATGTACGCTTTTTACAGATATATCACCTTCCTCTAATGGATTTCACCCAATCTATCTGTGCTCTCTTCTCATAGCTTTGTGCTTCTTTTTCTTAGCTAGATCATCAAATTGGCCTTCCTCCAACAACTTTAATTTTTTTTTTAAATCAATTTGTTCTTAAATAGGGATCTTGTGTCTTTGATCATCCATGATCTTCTTGTTTCTTGTGTAAGAAAAGAGACAACAACCATGAGGAAAAGATCCAGAGGCAATAACTTTGTAACAAAAACCTTTGTCCAAAAGTGCTAAAAAATAGGAGCTAAACATGACCCACGAACAAACCACTAAAAAGTAGGTATAAATAGAGACTAAATGTGACTCACAAACAACCCACCATAGAGTAGGTATAAATAGAGAAGAAAAATCATGTCCATCTTCAAGAAAAGTTTGGTGTACTAAAAAAATCCAAAACAAAGGAGAGGTGAAGAATCCCCCGAACACTAGAGCATGGACAAAATTCTAAAATATGAATCTTCATCTCTATCACTATTGTATTTCTCTTCTTTGACTCTAGAAACCCTAGCACCTAATCTCCATCTTGCTTTCACTCTACTCTCCATCACATTATTGATAAATTACTAGAAAATAAAGTCATATGAGTTAAAAATAGGGGAGTAATTGGTGTACACTGCACATCAATTTGTGAAGTATAATGACAATTTTTTTATAATGTTGCATTACAAAGTGGTAGTGCTTAGGATTAATTTGTTACCTTCTTCAAGATAGCATGAGTTATAAATAGGTAAAAGGAGGTAAATGAAATGCAAACATAAAAATCTTCTTAACTAGTTAATATAGGAAGATTATAATATATCATAATGTCTAATGATAAATTTGAACTCCCATCACTATATTTGTTAAATAATGGTTAATTGTAGAGATATGAAAATATTTAGCACCTACTATCCTAGTTTTGATTTGAATAAAGACAAAAAATCTATGATATTAAACTAGTACATTGTAATATTCATATAAGATGATTAATAGTATCAAAATTATTTTTTGACCAAAATATCAATTAGCTTATTATTTTAATTTTTCATAATATTAATTTTAGACTTATTTGTAATATTATTTTATTTAAACAATACAATCATACTAATTTCACCAAATCTAAATTCAAAAAGCTTTGTGTCTTGTTAGAGTCTTGTTTTAATTCAATGCAGCATGACCATGATAAAAATTCAATATCGTTAGTTCAGCTGAATAACTCCCATCACCATGAACATATTTTTCAAGTGACAATTATTGTTTTAGTGGAAATTGTTACTTCAACTAATAAAAATCAAATAGTTTGATAAGATTATTCTTATTCTCTAGAATCCTTTCTTTCAATACTTCGACCCTTTGGTGAAGTCAAGATACTATCAACAAACTTTTGTTTCCATAACTTTAGTTGAAAAAGCAATAGCCAAGTTAAGCACAAGTCTTTTATGATGGTCCATTCTAAAAGCTCTGTATCAGTTTCACATCATGATAGGCTTACGGTCATTCCTCTAGAAAAAGAGAAATTGAATGTTAAAATGAAATGAGCATTGCTCTCTTCAAAAAGCACAAAGTCAATCAGAATTTGTATTGGATAAGCATCAAAGTGGAAGCAATGATCAAGGAATGAGGGAAAGAATTAGCATGAGAATTAGAAATATGTTAGGAAAAGAGTGAAACCAAGAATGACATGAATAGGATGAGGGTAAGATTTGAGTTAATGCAAAGAAGTTCCTATATTTGAATGGGGTTCCTCCATAATCCACTGTTTGTCTCTAATGAAAGTCACAAACCTACTCAAACAAGATTCTAGTATTGAAGGGATTTCAAATAAATCAACTAAAATATTCACAAAGGAGACTTGTTTTTGGTTGACATTTTTTATGTAGCCTAGTTTATTGCCACATGACTCATGTGCATCATTACATTAAAAGGGAAGACAGTGGTAGGAAAGTATAACACATATGTGGTTGCACTCAATAGGGTCAAATAGGAAGTTGAAGGACCGTATCCAAGGATTGAAGGACAAGGGGTGAGAATTTCATTTCCAAATTCCCATTTCTATCCTCTATAGAGCTAAAATGTAACAAAGAATCCATAGGCAAAAGGTTATCTACATGAACTATATGAGAAAGAGGCGGGTTCTACTATTCTATATACATGACTATAGAGTTGGTAAAGAAGGATACATGTCACATCCTAGCACTCTTTGGTTTCTCCTTTATATTTGAATTGGGTGTCCATCTCATTAGTTTAGTAGGATTTCCATTTTCTCACCGGCTTAAGCTCCAAAATTTTTTGAGATATATAAAAGAAACCTAGTTCTCTTCATTTGGACATAAGAAAAGTTATATTTCAAGTGTTCTTCTACAATTTTTCATTAAACCATTAAAGACCAAGGATTCACAACCATTTTAAGAATTTTTAAAGGCAATCCTCTACATTCAAGGAATATGTTCCCCCATGATAAACAAGTAGAGCCTCAATTAAGTAAGAAGATCATTTGTCTATATACATTTATTCAGCCATATATTCTTCAATAGAAGAGTCAATTAAACATAAGAACATTGAAACTCTTTGATGTACATTTATTGTTGAATGCATTTACCAAGATGATTCCCGACTCTTTGTTCCAATATTCCAAGATAAAACACAAATACACTCGAGAAACATACAAACATCTTCACAAATGTCACAATCTCAATATCATTTATCAAGATATATGAATTGAGAAAATAAATATATTATTTACATTAAATTTGCAAATTATCATAAATCATCTATTTCAATGTTTAAATCCCACACTAAGGTTTTACTAAGGAAACTCCCTTTCTATCCAAATTTTCCTCATTTGTTTCATGTACAAGTACAAGTGATGTTTGGACCAACTCACACTAAAATTTAGGACCTAATAAAAAATCTGAATTTGAGTTCAATCTAAAGCACTCGGAATATGATGGCCAAGGTTACCTCTTTGCAAGAACATGATTCCCTAAGTGACATCTTCCCTACAAAACTTCATCAAATTAAAGATTCATGTTAGTGGTATTCTTTGGTTTCTATTTTTGGTAACTATATGCAACTATATATTTAGTGTTAGTCTATTTTCCAAAAAAGTCAAGTTAACTCCATCTATTTCATCTTATTTTTCTTTCCTCGGATCATTTTTTTGTACTAGTGAAGGAACTTAGATACTCGTTCACTACAAATACCTTTCTAAGAGTATTGACTTATCTCTCTTTCCTAATGTATCATAGAAAATCTAGATAAACCACCAAATTCCATTTTTATCCTTTATAATTTTCTTATCATACAATGATTTAAGAAGGTCAAGTAAAGTATGATAGACAAGCATGTGTAGGAGAGAATAATTTTATAAAGTTCTAGGAGAATGCTTTGTGTTCTTCTATATGAGATTATGATTGCATGCAACTTTGTATATAATTCCATGCCACCATAAATATTTCATTATCATCTTTGTTGGTCCCCAACTTATTGTTTGATAAATAGTTGATGTAGTCTTTGGTAGAAAGTATGGCTATCTATTAGGAAATTTTTGGTAGTTTTAGGGAATGGCTTGCGATATTTTGCAATGGAATTTAGTAAAAAAAAATTGCTAGACATGGTCAAATGAGTTTTGTAGTGTTTCATAATAGATATATTGTAGTGCCTCTCCCATTTGATTTCTATAACTCATTTTGATGGATGCAACCTTGTTGATATTTCTTTGTCAACTGATCATGATTGCGACACTGAGTGGTCTACACCCTTGAGGTGATTAGATTTATGTTACTATATCAATTTCTTTGATTATGCTTATGGCTGATTTATGAGATTATGATGTGTTAGATGGTTTCCCTAATGTTTGTGTCATTGGTTACCAGGATTGATGTGGTATTATGATGTTGTTGCATGATTACAATTGTTCAGAGATTGCACCATGTATTATTATTCTATTGTATTTGAGTAGGTTCTTGCACTAGTGGTTAGTCATATATCTATCCATGTACACTTATGTGTTTTTAGTGCCTTTTTTTGTCATTTAAACAGCCATTATTAAACACTTAAATAATTAGAAATGAATTGTCCATGTTGGACTTATGGGTTATGTGCTACAGATATTTACCTTGTTCATTTTGATCATTTATGCAAAATGGGTTATTTAAATAGATGAATTTTAATGTGATTAAATAAATGATTATTTAATGTGATTCAATATATCTATTTCTTTAGCTATATTACTATATGCAATTGCACTTGATTATGCAGTTTAGTGTGTAGGATTTATGTCCTTGATAGTGGCACATGGAGTTAGTGATTCACCTATTCATATCTAGCCAATGTCATCCCTATATGGTCAACATATCCTATTTAATTATTTAATAAGCCCTCTGGTGATTTAATAAATCTAGACTTATTTTTATTATGTGATTAGACTCGTGAGCATGTTTGTACATTTTTGAGGTTTGCAATTGTTGTGAAAGTTAGTAAGGAGTTCTACAATTTTTAGTTTAAGGGAATTTTGGGCTTTATTTTATTTAATATAATTCTTGGTAGCTTTGCCATAGTTGAATTCTAATTACTTGGAATAACCTATTTTCATTTGAATTGATTTGGGGTTTAACTAGATGAGCTAGTTAATTATCCTAATCCTGTATTCACTTGAAAAGTGAATATATTTCCAAAAGGGAATTTTTTTCCTCACTTCTCTCTTTGTGAAATAAGAAATTTGAGAGCCAATCCCAAATCCTCTTCAAGAGGAAATATTATTATGTTCATTGTGAGAGCTATGGGAATGGGATTGTCATGAGGTTCGTCTCATTGGATCCACTTTGGGAAGACCTTGGATTGCCATGATTTTTTATTGTTTTTGTGAGGTTTTTTCTTTGCTACTCAAGTTTTCATATTTTCCCTTTTGGCTATCAAGTAGGGCTCTCATGTTTTCTTATTTTAGCTCTATTTATACTCCTATTATTTTTAGTTATTTGTTAGGAGGTCTAGAACTAGTCTTCCCCTTTTTTTTTGATTGCTAGCTCTACTCAGTTGGTCAGGTATGAGTATTTCCTTGATTTTTGGGATGGGGGTTTGGGGTTTTGCACTGTGATGCTAGCCATTTTTGCATACAATTTTCAAACCTAATTTTTATTGGATTTATGTCACTCATTTACCCAAAGATAGAATGGGTTTCATTTTCTTTGATTTTCATCAACATTGGGTTTTTGAAGTTTTTGCCTTAATTTGTGTGTTACCTAGTTTTCTTGAGTTTTCTTGGCATGGTGTTGGTCATGGATTTAGATTATTTGTAGGATTTATATATGACAACTATTGCATATTTATGTTTTCATTTAGATATTTTTTGCTTCCATACTCTCGACTTTGTGTTTGGTTGAGTGATTTTGTACCTAGTGTTATTATTTCTGGTCGAACCCTTGTTGTTATTTCATGGATCCTAAGATTCATCTAGAATCCATACTCCTTAATTTAAGACATTTGAGTGAGTTCATGATGTATGGTTTGGTTGCATCATTAGAATTTGTGTAGAATCCATACTCCTAGATTTAAGTCGGTGGAGTAGGTCATGATGTTTGGTTTCCTTGTTCATTAGGATTCTTGTAGAATCTGTGCTCTTGGATATAAGCTAGTTGAGTGATTTTGTTATACTTGGTATTTTTTCTTGTGTTCTCATCTAGCCTTTGTTATTTATGATCTTTGTATAGTTTGCATGCACACATACAAGCACATGCATGTACATTTTTTGGGTTCTATGAGGCTTGACCTCCCAATTATTATCGATGATAGTTATGTTCATTGGGGTTGGGTTGTGAATATGCATTACCTATGGGCACTCATCATTTGAAGAGCATGGGTATCTAGGGTAGCACCATGGATGGGCTTTTCTTGCAACCTTGGTGATTATTTCCTAGGGGCATGAAGAATTTTCTAAATAAGTGATAACTAAATAAATTACTGGGTAATAACTCTAAGATATTTAAAATAGTGAACACCCAAAGTTGATCTGAGGACACTTAAAAATGTGAGCACCTAGCATTGATTTGAGGATACAGTGCATGAGCCTCCTCGGGGAGTTGATGTCACACAATGCTCAGCTTGGGATCCTTGATGCCAAGCAACTTATTGTCCATTGAGTCCCTACATAGCTGACCCCTAAAGTGTTTGACAAGGACCTATTGTACTCTCATTGTCTCATGATCTTGGTTTTAGTCCTCTTTACTATTTAGCATGATAGCCATGGATGGTTGTTTTGTGTTTGTTTGTGGTTGGATCACTATCTCCATTAGCATGATAGGAGTAGGCCTATAGGTTCCACATGGTTGGGAAGCATAGCTACCTTTACTACTACTAGGGACTAGTGTAAAAAGATGGTTTATTTCTAGTTGAGGTCAATGCTTGATGTTCACTTTGTATATTTGGGTTTTTGGAGTATGTTTCCTTGTGATTTATGCTTTAATTGGAATGTTTAGATATCATTTTTAGATGATGCTAGTTTTATTGATGCATTCCTTTATTTTTATGTTTTAGCATATGGTTAGATGATCTGATTCATTATTAGTCAGAGTATCTATGCTGTGTTGGATTAGTATGTTAGATCTTCTTGTTCTTATGATGTTATTACATTGTAGCAATAACTCCCTCATAAGAAAACTCCAACTATCTAGTTGGCAACTTGGGATGTTATGCTTGAGAGATGGCTAGGGCCCTTGAAGTCTCATGATGCTATTATAGTTGGGAGGAACCAAGCATGAGTTTAGTTGTTCATGGTTTTTTATATGATGTTTGGTTTGTGAACCATGTATGTACATTGCAATGTTGCTTTCTGCATGTCCCTTCATATGCCTTTATTGATTAGATGGATAGATAGTTTCTACTACTTGTTGCTTGGTGTCTTGTATTTCATGTCTTCAAGTCACTTTTCCTTAACTATTGTGGTTCTAGCACTCCCAGTGTGGAGTTTCTTACCTTGTTTTCCTTTTCATCTTGTAATCTTAGCTTTTTGTTTTGAACCTGGGTGGCATTTGTTCACCATTGGGAAGTACAAGAAAGTGTCACACCATAGTTGTGAGAAATGTCATTTGACACTTGAAAAATGTCGCTTGGCCATATTTAGTAAGAAGTATCACCTAGCCATAGTAGAAAGTATCACATGGCTATACGGTAAAGTATCATCTATACAAAAAGTATCACATGGCTATAGTAAAAGGCATCACCTGGTTGTAGTAAAGTGTCACATGGGTTTTTGAGAAAACCTATTTAGAAAATTAGTGGCTACTTTTTAACTTGACCAAGAGTTTTTGTGAGGTATTTTGGCTACCATTCTATGTTTGATGCAGAAGCATCTTGCACCAAAAAATAAAGGGGGAAATATTTTTGTTTAAAAAAAAAAAAAAATTGGAGCAGAGAGAAAGTGACAAAAATTAGAAGATTTTTTTAAAAGATAAATTTAAAAATGGAGAAAAGAGGAAAAAGGCATTTAATAGGTGGCATTATTAAATGTAACTTGTGGCTAGAGCATTTATTTAATGTGAAGGTTTATTTAATGTAACTTGCTAAGTTGACTTGTGGTTTGAGGGTTTATTTAATGTAACTTGCTAGTGGTTGACTTGTGGCTTGGTTTGGTATAAGTAAAGGGCCTTCTCTTGTCATTATTCATTTAGACGAGTGAGTGTGGAGAGTAGCTAAAGAGCAAGTTTTTCTTGAGTCTATGAATAGAGCATCAAATGTGAGGTAGTTTATAGCAAGATTGTGATTGATCATCTAGCTTAGAGAAGAGCATGGAAGATGGAGTAGTTGAGTGAGAGAAGATTTCCAGAGTGTGTGGACAAAGCACTGAATGTAAGGCAGTTTACACTTGGATCTTGGATAAAGTTTGAGAAGAGCTAGTAGTTGTAGCTTGGAAAACAAGGAGATTATTTGGTGGTCTTGCTAGTACAAGTTGAGATCTTCCTTGGAGGTTTCTATGAAAGTGTGGATTTGGACTAGCTAGAGTTGGGGTTAGATCTTGAGGGATCTTGCATAATTATTATTGTAATGTGTATATGAAGGATCATGGTGTGCCAAAAAGTGGCAATCTAAAAAATTTGTAGATTTGAAATATCTCAAACCATTTCAAAGTCTATTCCAACTTTTTTTCCACCCACCCAAATACTAAATGAAAACAATTAATATCATTATAAGGTCTACTATATTTTTTGATACCAAACCTATATGGTCAACTTTAAAAACATCCTAAAAATTTTTTTTTGGCCTATTTTTATATGATTTTTAATTCAAACATGTAGCTGATGACTTTTTTTTACCAAAATTTGATGAAATGAAAATTTTATAAATGTAAGGTTTGTCAAATTATGAGTTTAGTAAGTAATAATTACTTTTTTTCTAATGGATTTAAGCATAAAGTGTTGACTGACACATTGTCATGTCCCCTTTTCAAATAATTAAAAAATAATAATCTTTGCTAAGGCAGGCACGCCCAAGAAAGTAAAGTTTCGGAAAAAGGGGGTTAATCTTTGGAAACCGTTGGACTAATAAATGAAAATTATTATTAAAATATGTTTCATTAACCTCTCTTGGATGTGAGTTATAGTTATGCCCTCTTTTAAGGGGGTTGGAGGCATTTTGGGGGGATTCCAGAACTTGATTTTTGCTCATTCTTTGTTATTCTTCAGAGGCTGCCAAACCTGTGGAGAAGGAGACCCAAGAACAGGAGTTTGCAGGTTTCCAAGGAGACCCAAGAATGGGAGTTTGTATGTTTCCAAGAAGGCTAAGGATGGGAGTTTGAAGCCATTCCATGTGCATGCTCATACAGAGTTTGCCTTTGTGCTGAACAGTGCAGATTTGTGGGTTTTCGGGTGTGTTTTTTGTACGAGTTTGGTGTTTTCAGTTGAGTATTTCATATCAGTTTGGGTTGATGCTGTATTTCAGAATTTAAGGTGTTAAAATAGAGCTGAATATATGTATTGGGATGTGATTAAACTTTTGAGAAAGATTATTAGTGTTTTTGTGGTGTTTTCGGGCATTTTGTGTTAATTTCGAGAGCCCGATGAGCATAGTTTTTTTCCTACATTTGAGAACTGTTGTGTAAAGGATATACAGATTTGGAAATTTTATTTTTTAGGCTGTTATGCTGCTGAAATTTCTGTAAAAATTTCCACTTTCAGATTTATTAATAATAGGTGAAGTTGTGAAGCTTTTGGCACAATTTCTGGCATACCCGATTTGGGGTTTCTTGAGAAATTTGGTGGATCTTTGTGATATTAGTTGTTTGATCTTGAAAATCTGATTAGAGGTTGGGAATATCATATAAAATCAGAAAAGGGACATTTTAGTGGTATCAGAGCCATGATCTTGCCAGCCTGAGGGTTTGTAGAAGTTGCAGGTCAGTTTTGACAACTACCCAGATCTTGCATGTCAGTTTTGACAACTACCCAGATCTTGCATGTCAGTTTTGACAACTACCCAGATTTTGCATGTCATAATTTATGGTTGCATGTTGCTTCTAATCAGTTTTATGTTAAATTCATGGTTACATTCTACTTCTAATAATTTTCATGTTAGTTCTTGGTGAATTTGGTGGTTGTAGAAGTTTGCATGTCAGTTTTGACAACTTCCCAGATCTTGCATGTCAGTTTTGACAACTACCCAGATCTTGCATGTCAGTTTTGATAATACCCAAATCTTGCATGTCAAAATTTATGGTTGCATTCTACTTCTAATCATATGCATGTTAGTTTTTGATGAATTTGGTGGTTGCATGTTGCTTCTAATCAACTGCATGTCAAAATTTATGGTTGCATGCAACTAAGTGAAAAAGAAAAAAGATATTTGCAGCGAGAAAAGAATAAAGAAATTTTGATCAAACCTCTAGTTGAAAGTAAAAGTAAAAAATCCAAGGAAGGGAAAAGTATGGCTGATCCAGATGAGATGGCAAAGAAATTCTTTCAAGACATCCAAAATACTCAGAAGCAAACAGTGGATAGTTTGGCAGAAACTAGAGAGGCTTTGCGAATATTGACAGAAAAACTACAAGGAGTTGCATCTATTAATGAGAAAGGGAGCACTTCAGAGGAGCCAAGAAATTTGAAATCCACACCATCTAAATCAACCAAAACTATTTTCTTTCCTGTAGATGAGCCACTAGTACCAAATCCAGCCATTAATCCTATGGAAGAGGTTACAGGTAACTTGATTACATTAAGAGCTACTTATAATGGCTTGGATGATGACTTTCGTAGTTCAGTTCCTTTTAGAGAATATGTGGATATGATGAACACTTTGATGCCCAAGAAAGAGTACAGAAAGGAGCATGAAATAAGTGGAAGAGAGCTCAAAAATAAAATAAGCAAGCTTATAGCACCTACTTTTGATGGAACAAATAAAATTTCAGCTAGAGCATGGCTACAAAAATTACAGACCTTCTTCACACTTAACCCCATGAAGGAGAGTGATGTTGTTCAAATTGCAAGTCTACACTTGGAAGATGCAGCCTATGATTGGTGGTATCATGGAATGACTACTCAAGGTCATGATTAGGTAACTACATTTGATGATTTTAGTCAAAGAGTGATAGATAGATTTGACCTCAAGGATGATGATTATGAGGATGTTTTTGTGCATGATGGTGAGATACCTGGTGTAGATGAGCAGACATTGAGCATTCATGAATTTTCTAAGAGAGAGTACCAGGCATAGTTAGATGCTTCGTCATATGAGGTTGAGGCTAGTAGTACTTCACATGATTTATCCCACCAGCTGAAGGTGTGTAAAGACAGTATTGTCACTACATTATCTCATCATGAGAGATATGTGGAGTTAGTTGGTATTGGTCATATTACTCAAGTCAGGATTTTGCTTGAGTTACCAGCTAATTCTAGTTTACAGATATGGACTCGAGATTCTTACATTGGCATTTGGGATTCAGTTGACTAGAGATCTTTAACACTTTTTGGTAGCAGTGTTTGTTTGGGTGCTATCATGGATTTGATTGGCAGATTACATGGTGTTGTCTTTTCTTGTGCCAGTATCTTGTCTGATGTTGGTATTAGTTTTTATACACCGATGTTGGGCTTTGTTCATATATCCAATCTACCATACTTGCTGGAATGTGTTGATGATCTTTCATATTTGGCAGTGTGTACAGATGAGTCCCAGGATCATATTGGCATTGATGACATCCAGGAGGATGTAGTGGGCAGTTTTGAAAACTTAGTTTCCTTGGGTACAGAGGAGTTGGACAACAGTGCTAATGTTTTCGATACTTCGTATGTTGATATGAGCTTTAGATTTGATTCACAGGATATGGATTGTAATACTCTAGAGACTAGTGACTTTGATTATACTCCTTTAGACAGTGCATCAGAGGAGGTTTGTAGGAGACAGTCAAGCCAGTGCCATCATGTGTCTAATCAATTGAGAGTTAGTGACCAAGACATAGCTATCACTTGCCAACATTTTGATGCTACTCGTCAGTTGTTAGCAGTTTATGGATGGGGTTCTCCTACTAGTGATGAGCGGGAAAGAAGTTATCTTTCCTTGACAGAGATCCACTCTTTATGGGAGGCTATTCAGATTTTGAGACATAATTATATGCAGTTGGTAGCCGACATAGATTATCTTATGGAGTGGGGCAGTATAGCATATGATGCATTGTTGGCCAAGGAAGATGAGGTGAGTGAGCTTACTGAGCAGCTTGAGGTGACTTTTGAGATTCTTGAGAGTACACAGTTGGCTCTCAAGGAGTCATAGTTTCATTTGGCTAAGGTGAGCATGGAGTTAGAGCGACTACAGTCTTTACCTAATTCTATACAGTCACAAGCTATGGTGTTTTGTGATCCGAGGATGTCCATAGCCGAGATTGTCAGAGACAGTAGAGATGGGGTTGCATCCATCCTTGATACTAACATTGGCATATCAGGTTCATTCCCACTAGAGTCAGGTTTAGTTGAGTTAGGTGTTGTAGTAGATTTTTGTATGCCTGACAGGGTGGTGGCCTCTAGTATTGAAGGCACGGAGACTAGAGATGTATCAAAGATCATGTGTGATGTTGGTGAGTCGGTAGTTGGCATGGTTCCTGGTAGTAATACTACTCCCTTGGTGATATCTTTGGAGGTAGTAGTTAGTTCCAACATGGTTAATGATCAATTGCAGTTAGTTTCATCTGGATTATAGTCTGAGCCACTGACTAAGATTGGTGCATTCTATCGGCATTACACTATGAGGTACACTCATCAATTTACCTTTGATGACCATGTTGATGAGATGATGATACAAAGATGTACTTTGGTTCCTAGTGCTTGTCATCGGTTATGGGATAGTTTGACACCTCAGGATGAGGGTTGTGATGGGCATGACATGGTGATAGGTTCTATAGTTGATAGCTTGATAATACATGACTTAGAGTAGGAGTTTTAGAGTGATGCTTCAGCGGGTGTTGTTATTGATTCTACTCCTTTGGCTATGACATCTCCTGACTTAGCTGGTGATCAGTCACAGTGGATTGTATCACTTGTTCCTGGTGAGCTGTTGACTAAGGTTGGTTATTTTTATCAACATTATATTGCAAGGTATGTACATCAATTAGCGTTTGATCCTTGTGTTGAGGAGTTGATGGCAGGAAAATTTGGTTTGGGTTCCAATTCTTGCTATTTATCTTGTGATGGCTTTTCACCATCAGGGGTGCATGGTAGTTATGGTTATGAGATAGTGGTCAGTGATCTACAGAGTTGTGTTGACTGCAGGCATTGTATAGTGTGTGGATTCTCCATACTTGGTACAGTTTCATTCGAGAGCATTCACCATTGTTGCAGAGTTGGATTGTACGTTCTGTATAGGCCAGTGGAATGCATTGATGGTATTTACTGTATTGGTAGTCTACTTTACTTGGGTTTTGATGTTCTAAGAGTTTGTGTCACATGGGTTTCTAACTGTGGAAGTTGTGACTTTGGAGTTTGGTTGAGCAGTAATTGTCAGTTTGATTGCAGATTCCTCTTGGTTATATTGCAGAGGATATTGCAGGAGCCTGTGTTAATTGACAATAGTATAGTTCATGACTACATTTGGGATCTAGGTGGATTGATTGGTTTATTGTTCAGCCATTGCTTGAGGACAAGCAATATTTGGGAGGGGAGGAATTGTCATGTCCCCTTTTCAAATAATTAAAAAATAATAATCTTTGCTAAGGCAGGCAGGCCCAAGAAAGTGAAGTTTCAGAAAAAGGGGGTTAATCTTTGGAAACCGTTGGACTAATAAATGAAAATTATTATTAAAATATGTTTCATTAACCTCTCTTGGATGTGAGTTACAGTTATGCCCTCTTTTAAGGGAGTTGGAGGCATTTTGGAGGGATTCCAGAACTTGATTTTTGCTCATTCTTTGTTATTCTTCAGAGGCTGCCAAACCTGTGGAGAAGGAGACCCAAGAATGGGAGTTTGCAGGTTTCTAGGGAGACCCAAGAATGGGAGTTTTTAGGTTTCCAAGAAGGCTAAGGATGGGAGTTTGAAGCCATTCCATGTGCATGCTCATACAGAGTTTGTCTTTGTGCTGAACAATGCAGATTTGTGGGTTTTCGGGTGTGTTTTTTGTACGAGTTTGGTGTTTTCAGTTGAGTATTTCATATCAGTTTGGGTTGCTGCTATATTTCAGACTTTAAGGTGTTAAAATAGAGCTGAATATATGTATTGGGACATGATTAAACTTCTGAGACAGATTATTAGTATTTTTGTGGTGTTTCCGAGCATTTTTGTGTTAATTTCGAGAGTCTGATGAGCATAGTTTTTGTCCTACATTTGAGAACTGTTGTGTAAAGGATATACAGATCTGGAAATGTCATTTTTTAGGCTTTTATTCTGCTGAAATTTCTGTAAAAATGTCCACTTTCAGATTTATTAATAATAGGTGAAGCTGTGAAGCTTTTGGCACAATTTCTGGCATACCCGATTTGGGGTTTCTTGAGAAATTTGGTGGATCTTTGTGATATTAGTTGTTTGATCTTGAAAATCTGATTAGAGGTTGGGAATATCATATAAAATCAAAAAAGGGACATTTTACACACTACTTGTAAAACAACTATAACTTTCAAACGGTACAACATTTTTTAAATCCAAAGGATGTATCACATTCTATGTTTCTTCTACTATAAGAAAAAAAATGAAAAATTGAATTTTACAAAGTTTTGAATTAGTTAAGGTGGTTAGACACGAGAGTCTTTTTATTCCAAAAATACTAAAGTCAAAAATTAATTATTAATTATTTATTTAGAATAAAAATACCCAAAAATATGTGTCACATCCAAGAATGAGTCTACTACTTATATCTAGAATATTATTAAAAAATATTATCATTTAATTTTGATTAAGGTGGTCAGACACACGTCTACTTCTTATTTTTTGTTCTAAATTTTTTTCTAATATTGCATTAAAATTTAAAATTTTGACCAATCAATTTTTATTTTTTTGAGATAAGTCCTAGTAGTTTAGAAACTAGATTCAATTTGCTAGAGATTCTTTTCTCTCAAAATTTTGATATAAAGTTAATAATAAGTAGAAAATTTCATGTCAAGTTGACATAAACCTAATTTTTTGAATTTTTATTGCCACTTAAGGGCATAGTTTGGTTGACCATGATCTTGCACATACCCTAATTTCTTATGTATTTGGCCGTATCCCAGAAGGCCTTACAACCAGGCATGTTGGATGTAAATCTTATGATTATATTATAAGAATTGACATTATTTTGGGTCTAATTATTCTTCCACTATGTGGTTATTTGTTGGATGCTAGGACATCTCCTTTGGGGATTCTCCTACCTTGCACTATATAAAGTGGTATCAAAGCACAGTTGTTCGTAACCATGTAGAAAAATCACTAAAGTTGAGGTAGTTTGCACCAGGACCTTGGGAGGACATGCATATGGATCTATGGTTGCAAATATGGAAGGTTGATCTTGTTCAGGAATATTGATTTGTTGATGATTTATTATAGAGGGTTTGTGAAAATCTTGGAAGATGGCTCTAAGAGGATTGGACCCTAAGGTGATTGCAAATCTCTGTGATGTGGTGGAGAGGAGGCTTTTTAGATGTCTTCTCAGTTTGAAGCTATCTTGGCTGATCAAGTTAAGAATTGGTTGATCAAGTTAAGAAAGGGATGGTTGAGTTTCATAGAGATTTTTGGAGTTGGAGTCTACATATCTAGAAGAGAATTGTCTAGCCAATTAGAAGACTTATTTGAGAGAGAAGATGGCATCACAAGATCGAGGTCGAAGAGTTTGGTTTTTTGGATCAATTTGAGTAGTTTTATATATAACCTATAGAGAAACTATAGGATTTTGTTGACAATATTCCTAACCTTGTTGATGCTGCAATGGAGATTGGTTTTCATGACCAGTTGGTTGAGTCTAATATGGAGATTGCAGAGCACTCAGACATGGATGATCTAGTTGCTACTAGTGGTGACTTGTATATTGCAGAGCATCTTACTGTGAGAAATGAGAACATTGGTGTTGTGAGCTTGGAATCTAGTCATGGAGATCTACATATTGCTGTTGATATGGAGTTTGTTGTTGTTGGTGTGGATTCACTAGTTGCTGATGTGGATGAGGGTTTTTTTATGAAGTATTAAGTTTAGTTTATTTCTAAGAGTGAACATGCTGATTGGATGGTTGAGATTCTAGTGTCTGACAAAGTGATACAATTGTGGATGATTTGCATGTTGGTTTTCTTGCCTCTATTAGAGTGGAAGCCTTTGGTGAAGATGAAGATGGTTATAGATATTTCTTTTGATGTCAAAGTGTGGGACACACTTTTCTATCTACCTAGGGAGTCTAATGTAGGAGCATCTTGCATCAAAAAATAAAAGGGAAAATATATTTGTATTTTTTTTTTGAAAAAAAAAAGAGGAGAGAGAAAGTGGCAAAAATTAGAAGAAATTTTTTTTCAAAAAATTTAAAAATGGAGAAAAGAGGAAAAATGCATTTAATAGGTGGCATTATTATATGTAACTTGTGGCTAGAGGGTTTATTTAATGTGAAGGTTTATTTAATGTACCTTGCTAAGCCGACTTGAGCTTGAGGGTTTATTTAATGTAACTTGCTAGTGGTTAACTTGTGGCTTGGTTTGGTATAAGTAGAGGGCCTTGTCTTGCCATTATTCATTCAAAGGAGGAGTGAGTGTGGAGAGTAGTTGAAGATTGAGTTTTTCTTGAGTCTGTGGATAGACCACCGAATGTGTGGTAGTTTATAATAAGATTATGATTGATCATCCAACTTGGAGAAGAGCATGAAAGATGGAGTAGCTGAGTGAGAGATTTCAAGAGTGTGTGGATAGAGCATCGAATGTGAGGTATTTTAGACTTGGATCTTAGATAAAGTTTGAGAAGAGCTAGTAGTTGTAGCTTGGAAAACAAGGAGATTACTTGGTGGGCTTGTGAGAACAAGTTGAGATTTTCCTTGGAGGTTTCTACCAAAATGTGGATCTAGACTAGATAGATGTAATGATCCCATCTTTTGGCCTTCACATTCTCCAAATTCTAAGTGGAGGATAAGAAAAAATTAAATTAATTTCTTATAAAGTCATTAAATAAATTAAAATTAAAAGGTGGTTTTATATTTAATTAATTTAATTAATTATTGTATTACAAAGGAGATGCGTCTAGAGTGTGTATTAATTATTGGAAAGGTGGAAGCCTCTAGAAGCAAAATTAATTATTGCAAGAGAGGAGTTTCTAGAGAGTGAATTAATTATTAGAAGGGGGAAGCTTCTAGCACTTGCAATTAATTAATGTTTTAGTTCTTTCTAGAAGGGTGAAGGAATAGGATAAATAGGGGTGAGAGTCTCATTGTTTAGCATGGGATTATTGTATCGAATGATTATGACTTGCATTTGATAATAGCTTGGATGTGTGAATCACACTCTTTTTTGGCAATAGGGGACGTTCATTCTCTGTTGTAACATTTTAGACGTCATTCCCTTAGGGTTTGGCCTTTGGAATACATCTCTTTGTACTTGATTGCAGTATTTTTAGAATTAATATAATTTCAGCAGTTGGTTCAGCTTTTGGGCATTCCTAGGTGTCCATTATAGTGGTATCAAAGCTATAAGTCCTACCATCCTATGGAGATCATATTGATAGCCAAATAAAGATATATATTAGTCCAGATCAAGATGTGATGTTCAGACAGTTATTGGGTACATTAGAGAACAGGCAACATATGCAACAGGAGTAGAATAGGCGAATGGATATGATGTTGCAGCTTATGGCTAGACAGATGGGCATCAACATTGATTATTTGTACATTGCTCTAGAGCAAAAGGTAGTCAATTTCTTAGGTGGGATCAAGACACGTATAGAACCAACCAGCTATGATGTTGGTGATGTGGGCATTTCGGCAGAGTCAGTAGAGACATGTGTGCAAAGTCAGGAGACCACATATGAAGCCTTTTCAGGGGATGATGACGTAGCAATAGTGGAATTAGGAGAATGCGAGGATACTATCATATCAGCAGCCACTTCTATGTTAGTTGAAGAATCCAATGAGGAGTTTAATGGTATAAATGTAGTGGTTGATGTATTTTCTAATGAAGCCACACATGTTAATGATTATGAGTTTTCATCAACTACAAATTCAGTTCAATTTTCTGTTGTAGCAGTTAATGTTGTTCCTATGTTCATATATTTTGATGCGGCAACACCTATTGTTGATACAGTTAGCATGAGTACATATGGTTCACCTACAACTACATATTTTTCAATGCATGATGGTGATAATATGCATTCTAGTCCAATATATATTATGTGGATGGATACAAGGAAGAAGACATTTCATAGATCTTCTATGGAGTTGCCTTATGGTGACATTCTGACTTCATCAGCACAAGTTTTGAATGTTAGGCTATAGGGGTTGGTCCTCATGATGCAGGTTTGCATTTTGTTTAATGTCCATATGGATATCACAGATTACTTCAATTGGGATCAAGGTGGAGGTTGGAGTTCATTATGTTACTTAATTGCTTGAGGACAAGCAATTTCAAGGAGGGCGGATTTGTAATGATCCCATCTTTTGGCCTTCACGTTCTCCAAAGTCTAAGTGGAGGATGAGAAAAAATTAAATTAATTTCTTATAAAGTCATTAAATAAATTAAAATTAAAAGGTGGCTTTATATTTAATTAATTTAATTAATTATTGTATTACAAAGGAGATGCGTCTAGAGTGTGTATTAATTATTGGAAAGATGGAAGCCTCTAGAAGCACAATTAATTATTGCAAGAGAGGAGTTTCTAGAGAGTGCATTAATTATTGGAACGGGGAAGCTTCTAGCACTTGCAATTAATTAATGTTTTAGTTCTTTCTAGAAGGGTGAAGGAATAGGATAAATAGGGGTGAGAGTCTCATTGTTTAGAATGGGATTATTGTATCGAATGATTATGACTTGCATTTGATAACAGCTTGGATGTGTGAATCACACTCTTTTTTGGCAATAGGGGACGTTCATTCTCTGTTGTAACATTCTAGACGTCATTCGCTTAGGGTTTGGCCTTTGGAATACATCTCTTTGTACTTGATTGCAGCATTTTTAGAGTTAATATAATTTCAGCAGTTGGTTCAGCTTTTGGGCATTCCTAGGTGTCCATTACAATAGAGTTGGGGTTGGATCTTAAGGGATCTTGTAGAATTACTACTATAATTTCTTGTGTATCTGGAAGTAACCCAGAATGTCCTACAACTGGACATGGTGGATGTAAATCTTATGATTATATGATGAGAATTAACATTATTTTGGATCTAATTATCTATGTTATTATTTATTCTCTTGTTATGTGGTTATTTATTGGGGGCTAGGACATCTCCTTTGGGGATTCTCCTACCTTGCACTATGTTAGGGTTGCTCATCTTCCTAGTATATTCAGTTTTCTATGGGGTTTAAAATATATGGTTTAAGTATAAGTTGATATATATTTAATTTTGTATACTTAAGATATATTATATTATATGTGATGATTCATTTGAGATAGGTTCTAGACTTCTCTAAGTTAAGATAAATATTCTAAGAAATTTCAGGGCTTCAAATTTACACTTAGTCAAATTTTAGAGCTTCAGGATTTCAGACTTAGCCAAATTTAAGAGTCAGTGTTTTTCTTTCAGCATGGTTTCTAGTAGATGAGTGGTGGTAACTTTGATCCCTCATCCTATACATGACCATTGCTGGTCCCTACTTGTAATTCTAGATTATGTTATGACTAGTGAAAATGTAGTTGTAGTCTAACCATACTAGGAGCTTTTACCTTGGGTTTGAGAGAGAGCATCCCCTTGGTATATGTGAGGCCTCACCCTGATCCATCGTAGCATAGTGATACATTATTATTATTTTGATACTCATGACTCGAGATGTCAAGACATTATCAGATACTTGAACATATTATATTATTTCATGTTGTGTGATGTTTACTTTCAGATATTTGAGTTTGTCATTTAATCTTTTATGAATATGTATGTTAATGAAATAAGTAAAATGCAACATTAACACTTTCATTTTGGAATTTTAATGATTAAGAATATGAGTATGATGAAAGAAACCCTGATTTGATTTGAAAGATGTATTTGTTAATTTATGTGATTTCCTGATACGTATATACACATGTGCATGTGATTTTATGGGACTACTGATGTGTGTAATGAGTGTGTAGGATATTTTAGCCGAGAAACCCTATGGAGGAATGGAATTGATCCCTATGTGCTACTTGTGGAAACCTTGTTGTTCATAACTTAATTATTTTTTGAGATGTATGAATGAATCTTTCTGTGATCAGTAAATGTTAATATTTCGTAATTATGTTCTTATAGTGTCACTTGACACTCATGATTTTTCTTATGCTTTCCAGAATGCTAGTCAAGATTATCTTTGTAACCTTTTGACCTAAGTTAGACTAATTTAGTGACCTTTTTACTAATTTGTTTCTTAATCAAGTTTAGTTACCCTTAATCCAAATTAGTGCTTAATTTGCATTTTGGAGTTGTTAGTTAGTCCTATATATTCCTAGCTTTTGTTTGGTTCCAAATCAATTCCTAAGGCCTTATATCATGAAATATTTATACCCAAGGGGTATGGTTATTGGTTGGGGGAATTTTCCACCCCCTAAGCCCCTTTTGTTGACTTTTGAGGTCACTCAAAAAGTCTATTTTTTCCTTTGTACAAAAATTGAAAGTGGTTATCATGAGTTTCATAACCTCAACTCCACTTAGTGGTTAACCTTAGGTTTGGTTGGGTTAGAAACTTCTAGATTTTTAGATGAGTCAGGGAAGTTATTGCCCTTTTTGGGTGGTTGAGGTTGGATCTTATTTAGAGGTCCTTTTTGGAGTAGTTTTGGTTGTTACCCAATCTCTACTTTTAGAGAGGAGTCTTGGAAGATTGAAAGCAAATAAGGAAAAGCTCTTCTCAATTTGTTCTTTTACCATAACCTCTTTGTGAAGGTAGGAGTTCTTCATCTCCCTTGTTCAGATTGTTCATGCTTGTTTCATGCTTATGCTATTATGTTGTTAATGGTATGTTTGTATGTATGTTGGGTATGTTTGGGAAGGATTGACACTATGCTTTCTTGAATGCTTTTCTTTCAAGGTTTTGTTTGAATTTTGAAGTTTCCTTGTATGGGTGTTTTGGCATTACTTACCCTTGGATAGGGCAAAAGTGACCGATTTTGGGAAAGGTCTTTTTAGTTGGACTCCAACAGTGTAGAGTCTCTTCTCAGGATGAGAAGAGGGAGAGAGGGTAGGGTGTTATGGGACCCTACCTATCAGCACAAACCTCATATGAGTTTTGGAATGTAAAAATGGAAAAACAGAAGTTCTTGATTTATAGCCCCGATTGGGTACCTATTTTGATGTTGTGTCTAACATCTCCTGTTGGAAAAATCCACCTTTCCCTAGTTTTGATTCAATGTTGAATCCTATTGTGAAGACCTAGTATTGATATGAATGTTTGATTTTGTTTCTTTGCTATGCTTGTTTGTTACCTGATTAGATTCTATTCCCTCCACGATCTTAGCAATGTATTGCAGAAAATGATACGGATCCCTTGATAAGGGTCATGAAAGAAATTTATTTGATTGTTGAAATCTTGGGATTGGAATCCTATGTAAATTGTATTTCAAAACTTTGTTGTAATGGCAACGACGCTAGGTTTTCTTCCTAGTTCTTTCCCGGCTGAACCTTTGAATCAGGTTGCCAATAAAATAGTGGTTGAGTATTATTGCTTCTCATGAGTTTTCCTTGTAATTTTTGGTTATATGGATGCACGTCAAAAATAAGATGAAATGATGATGTTCAATTAGGCAAAATTTCAAGTTTTCTTATATGTTGAAAATGAAAAATTATGTTATGAATGAAGGTTTAGTTTTGTGATTATTGTAAACCAAAAATCAATCTTGCAATGTTATTTTAAGTAGTTATTCAATTCCTGGCTTAACTAGGTGTTAGCAAAATTCAATAACAAAAAAAAAAAATACATATACCCTCCTTGATTTAATGGATAAAATTGGTAGTCAGAAAAAAAAAATTATCTTTATGTTTTTTTTTGTTTTAAAATTTCAACACTTAGAAAAAAATGAAGATAAAAAAATTGTGTCCCAAGAGAGTAAAACTCTCTAGTTTTTGTATGGGGAACCAATTTAAAATTTTCCCATTGAGACAGAGAATCTAAGGAGAATCTTTATTACCCTTATAAATATATATAAATAAAGCTCCTTTCAAAATAAAAAAATTAAACAAATAAATTTATATAAAACATAACAAATATCCGTTCTCCTACCAAATAAACATTTTGCATTAACTATCTCCTCCTTAGTTGGGGCCAGCATTTGGAAATGTCTTAGAAAGGGGTTTTAAAGCAAAGTCAACATTATCATGATGGGGTGACATCACCCCATCCCCTTTTCCCTTCAACTTGGGTGCTGATCTCACTTGCATGGATGGGATGGATTAAATATTAAAAAAATGTTTATTTTGAAGAAAACATAGCCTTTCACCCTTCAGTGCCTGCTTGGCTCCCACTTATGACAAGAAGGGGGGACAAGACTGATTTAGGTATAGTCATGTGGGACAATGTGTAGGGTTTTATGAAGGATGGGATGTGTGTGTGTGTGGGGGGGGGGGAGAAAGAGTAGTCTTAGATAGGTAAGGGGTTTAGTCATTAGGTTAGCTTGGTGACAATTTAATTAAGTTTGTTTTAGATTTTCATTTTTGTTTTGTAAAGCTAGTTTATGTTTGTAGTTAGTTATGTTAAATTTAGTTAGTATTTTATTTATGTAAGAATTCTTTTTTTGTTAGTTGTAATTTATAACTAGTTTAAGTTTATGTTAATAAGATATTAATATTAGTATTAGTGTTTTTAAACATTATTAAAGTAGCGTGAACAAGAGTTTTAAGAAAATTGCCTTATTGTTTTTTCATTATTATATTTGTTTAGTATGTTCTAAATTATATATATTATGGAAAGGTTAATTAAATTTTGGTTTTAGTGTTAGGATGATTGAGTTATTTGTATTAATTAGTATTAGTAAGAAGTGTTTAGGATATAAGATGAAGTTATAAATTAGTTCTAATTTAGTAAAAAATTTATCAATATATTTCGAGGTGTTAGTAAATTTCATGTGAGGTAGTAGCTTGCCTTATCATGTTAGTATATGATACACTTTTAGATAATGTTTGTTAGTTATGCTTAGTTAAAATCGAAGTTCAGATTGCATTGTCATTCAATTTTTTTCAATATATTGTTATATATATTAATATAATAACAAATCAAATGTCAATATCATTTTAATAACGAGAGTTCAAATTTAACGATTGATTCAATCCTCATGATTATAAACTTAAGAGGAAATGTAGTGAATCTATTCTTTCACTTGCATATTCAACTCTTGTACCCTAGTAAATCTAGTCATCTTTTATTTCTATAAAAAAAAATTGTGTGTTTTTGACCTCATATTTTGGGCATGACATTTTGGTATCAGAGCCCGTGTTTCAACACTAGGAACCTTAAACCATTGTGCTTCCTAAACTTACCTCAAACATTTAATTGTGTAGATGCCTCATGTTACTTGAAGCAATCAGCAAGGCAGAGGTCATAGGGCAAGGGGTGGTAGAGTGGGACAGGAGGATGGACCACCACCATCGAACCCAAATCAGGACATTATAGATGCACTTCAGACATTGATTGGTGTGGTTTAGCAAAGGGTAGTACCTATAGTTCAACCAGGTTAGTAGATTCCCATAGTGAAAGTAGAGGGACCCAGAGGAGGTGGCCCTGAAGTTTGAGAGAGGACTAGGAGTCCCCCACCAAGACAGATAGATGGACAGGGTGAGCACAAGGTTGAGTCAATATACCAGAGAGGACCCCACTTGACAGACCTCCTAGGCATATAGGAGATGATATCAGGGAATTGATTCGACTTGGGTCACCATTCTTTATGGGTTCCACTAAGGGGACAGTAGTAGAGGCATGGTTATAGAGCCTACAGTGGTGCTTTGGATTATGTCCTTATGGGAGTAATCTAAAGAAACATCTAGTAGTCCATCAGTTGAGAGGAGATGCCTCCAATTGGTGGCATCAGGAGGAGACTATAAGAGGAGTGAGGATGGATACCCTCACATGGGAGTCATTTTTGAAGAGATTCCAAGAGAGGTACTTGTTAGAGCATTTCAGACAGAAGTAGATAGAGGAGTTTCATTCTCTATATCAGAGAGGTCTTACTATAGCTTAGTACGAGAGTAGGTTTCTCAAGCTCCTTCCTTATGTGGAATACAAGAAGGACGAGAAACTATGAGTGCATCACTTTATTATGGGTTTGAATTTCTCACTTCAGGGTCTAGTTCGGATGGCCTTCCCCACCACCTTCAGACAGGTAGTGGAGATAGCACTAGTTGTAGAGGATACTCAAGGTAGGCAGGAGTCACGAGATCAGTCTCAGAACAAAAACTCTACCCAGTAGAAACCCCCTTGGAAAGGGAATTAGAACTCCACAGCAAGGTCCTCTAAGGGCCAACAGTCTCTACAGCCAAAACCATAGTAGCAGCAGCAGCAACAAAAACCTTCTCAAGGTTATCAAGGCTCCAAGCCCAAGTAGTGGCAGTCACAGGGTCCTAAGCAAGATCAGATTTTGTTCCCTCCACATTCTTAGCAATGTATCTTTATGTTTTTGTTTGTTTTAAAATTCCAACACTTAGAAAAAAATAAAGACAAAAAAAATGTGTCCCAAGAGATTAAAGCTCTCTGGTTTTTGTATGGGGAACCAATTAAAAATTTTTCCCCTTGAGATAGAGAATCTAAAGAGAATCTTTATTACCCTTATATATATATATATATATATAAACCTTCTTTCAAAATAAATAAATTTATATAAAACATAACAAATATCCATTCTCCTACCAAATAAACTTTTTGCATTAACTATCTCCCCCTTAGTTGGCGCCAGCATTTGGAAATGTCTTAGAAAAGGATTTTAAAGAAAAGTCAACATTATCATGATGGGGTGACATCACCCCATCCCCTTTTCCCTTCAACTTGGGCACTGATCTCACTTGCATGGATAGGATGGATTAAATTAAAAAAATTGTTTATTTTTAAAAAAATAGCCTTTCACCCTTGAGCGCCTACTTGGCTCCCACTTATGACAAGAAGGGGGGAGACAAGACTAACGTAGGTACAGTCATGTGGGACAATGCACAGGGTATTATGAAGGATGGGTTGTGTGTGTGGGGGGGAAGAAAGAGTAGTCTTACATAGGTAAGGGGTTTAGTCATTAGGTTAGCTTAGTGACAATTTAATTAAGTTTGTTTTAGATTTTCATTTTTTTTTTGTAAAGCTAGCTTATGTTTGTAGTTAGTTATGTTAAATTTAGTTAGTATTCTAGTTAGTATTTTATTTATGTAACAGTTCTTTTTTTGTTAGTTGTAATTTATAACTAGTTTAAGTTTATGTTAATAACATATTCATATTAGTATTAGTATTTTTAAACATTATTAAAGTAGCGTGAACAAGAGTTTTAAGAAAATTGCCTTATTTTTTTTTAATTATTATATTTGTTTAGTATGTTCTGAATTATATATATTATGGAAAGGTTAATTAAATTTTGGTTTTAGTGTTAGGATGATTGAGTTATTTGTATTAATTAGTATTAGTAAGAAGTGTTTAGGATATAAGATGAAGTTAGAAATTAGTTCTAATTTAGTAGAAATTTTATCAATATATTTTGAGGTGTTAGTAAATTTCATGTGAGCAAGTAGCTTGCCTTATCATGTTAGTATATGATAGACTTTTAGATAATGTTTGTTAGTTTTGTTTAGTTAAAATCTAAGTTTAGTTTGCATTTTTATTCAATTTTTTTCAATATATTGTTATATCCTAATATAATAACAAATCAAATGTTGATATCATTTTAATAATGAGAGTTCAAATTTAACAATTGATTCAATCCTCATGATTACAAACTTAAGAGGAAATGTAGTGAATCTATTCTTGCACTTGCGTATTCAACTCTTGTATCCTAGTGAATCTAGTCATCTTTTATTTCTAAAAAAAAATTGTGTCTTTTTTCCCTCGTATTTTGGGCATGATAGTATATTCTCATGATTCATGTGATCTTTGGTTCATGTGTTGTGGTTTAGGTCTTCGAGATCTTTAGATGTAGTTGTAAGGCTTTTGCTAGTGTAGGTGAACATGTGAGACTTTCTATGTTCCCTATTCGTATCACCTTGTTTTGATGTTTTACTCTTGCAAGTGGTTACTTTATGCTATTGTTAAGTAACTTATCTAACATAAAAAATTATTTAGTGCATGTTTTATCCTTGTGTTCTAAGGATCTCTAGGTAGGGCATTACATATATTTAGTTGGCGAGATATGTAAGTTAGGATTTTTTTGTCTCATATTCAATTTGGCTATCATTTTTTTTGCTTTTGGTTGACTCTTTAATATTGGTAAAGGAAGCATTAAAGCTAAAGCTAAAGATAAAAATAAAGATAAATTTAATAATGTCCAACAAGAGACCACAAGGGTCTATGGGACTTAAAAGTGTACAAGATGAAAGACCAATAGCTACAAGAATACCAATTAATGCCAAAGAAAGAAAGAAAACAAGAAAGACAAGAAATACAAGAAGAGAGGATCACAAAAATCACAAGAACAAGGAAAGGAATAAGTGTCCTTTCTCGATAAGAAGAATCCAAGCACTGAAGGATATGGACTAGGGTGAGAAGGTGCCCTAAATTACTGATGAGAAATGTTGGGAGGGTGTTGATGACTAGTATAACTACTATGACATCTCATAGATCTACAATGATTGGCAATGGTGGTGGCATTAGATCGCTGCTTTGTCCCACATGCAGGAGATGAGGGAGAGAAGAAAGAGGTGATAAGGTAAATTGGGGTCACTCTTTGGGGGAATAAGAGCTATAAGGAAAAGAGTTAAGATGATTTTACCATAATGCATCATCATTTGTATTGTACTTTTTACTTCACATAGTGTTGTTGATTGATTGGTAGCTTCTTCTTCTTCTTTTTTTTCATGTAATGATTGGATCTATTTTTTGAAGCACTTTGAGTCCATATGGATATGTTGGAAACAAAAATGGGAAATGTATACTTCTGAGAGGGGGAGGTGGGGTGAATCAAGAGTACTAATCTTTAACTAGTAAAACTTTTAACTTTTAAAACAATCCATGCATAAACATATTGAAATAACATATAAAGTAAATGCATCCACATAAACACTTGGAACTAGATATGATTACCTAGAAATCCTCCAATGAGAAGGTAAAATAGGGGTGGGGATGACACCCACAATTCTTCAATACTTCAGTAATAAATTTCACTTGCTGAGGTTACATAGTTTGACCATTCTCATGGTTTGCCTTGTGAAAGGCCTACCCTATTAAAGGCTTACAAAGGATTTTTAGATCCCACCCTATTAAATGATTTTAACACCCTACTAAAGTTGTTCCTAGCTAAAGGACTTTAGAACACTCACTTGGAATGTCATCATGTTGTTAGAAAGTAACAATAGAATGTTTGATCTAATACACTTACAACTTTTGCCTTGCTGATTTCAGATCACAGCTCTATCCATCTTGATCCTCTTGATCAATTATATCAATGTTGTATAGTTTTCTCCTCTATTCTACAAATTGGTTCTACAATTCTTTTACACTTCTAAGTCACCTTGAACAATCCACCCCTTTTAATACATTCAAATCCTTGCTTGCATCACTTCCTTGATCATACTCACACATTTTGAATTATGGGGCTTCATCTCCCTTTAAAAGACTTTGGTGGCTTAGGGTTAGGTATGAATCTACAATTGAGATTCATTAATTTTTCCCACTCAATTCCTTCCATTTTTTTGGTTGGTTACATGTTGATCACATAGGGAATCCAAATAGATTAGATCTTATCTTCAAATATTTGAGATCTATCCATAAGTCACCTCAAAAACAATTTACATAGTTGTTTGTGCCATTACAAATAACTAGGTTCATTCTGTGTTACTTAACACTTCATAATATTGATGCTTGACACTTACTATAATTCTATCTTTCTTAGCACTTGAACTTTCTCAACATCAAGTGTTCACTAGGCACTTGAATTTCTTAGCACATGAGTGACTCAACCCTCATTGCAACTCAACATCTATACATATTATACTCGGCATGTGTTACTAGCTTGGCATGAACTTAGTAAAAATCTTAAGTGTGTTGACACACAATTGTCAAAACCAATTTGAGATCAATAATCTCCCCCTTTGACATGAGTGGAAAAAACACTTAACTGTACATAAAAAATCTAATTTCCTTGAGTATAATATACATATAGTTTGACATATATACAAAACTTCAAAATTTTCAAAACTCTATAATAGACTCATATACCTGAAAATTTTGTAACACCCCCTGAGTTAATTTGCCCATTCAATATCCAAAATTTCTTCTCTTCTCTAAATAGATTTACTTCATGCTAATACTCTTTGTCTTTAAAATTTCTAACACTTTGTTTCTATTTGATGTACTCTATTTTTGCTAGTTGCTTCCCCTTTTCTTGCTCTCTCCCTTTTGGGTTATCTCCCCTCAATTTCATATTTTTCTCCTCCTTTAATATTTCTTCTCCCCCTTTTTGACACTAATGTCCAAGGGTCTATACACTAATTTTGTATTTGTCCAAGAAGTTCTTATGATCTTCAAAGCAACATCCCAGTTGTCTAATGCAACATCTAAAGATTTCATCTGGATGGCTATCTCTACTACAAGATGAACTAAACTATCCAATGTTGAAAGATTGGTGTCTTTCTTTAACACTACTTCTAAATAGGCTAGTTCCTTTTGAAGTATTTCCATATGGTGGGTAAGGGAGGCTTGTATATTAATCAACTTGGCTCTAATGTTAGCATCTTCTATTGTTAGCATAGCTAGTTGATTTTGTGAATGAAGCATTGAAAGAAAGTGATTCTCACTTTGAGTTGGATTTTGAGGTAGTTGCATATTTGGAATCTTCAAATTCCTTTCTAGATTCAAAATCCTATTGCTCATTTCTTGTGTGAAGAGTGTGGGGTCAACCAATTTTGTGTACAAAGAGAATATATTCTCAAGTACTTTCTTCACTTTCTCAATTTTGTTAGCCAAATCTAATTGTGATAGTGTTATTCCACTAGATATCTTCTCATTGACCTTTCCTTGAAATTTCTTTTTTGACTATTCCATGGGTTTAACATTGGTTTCCTGGTCATCATTTATCACCTGTTCAACAATTTATGATAATTTTTCTAATATGGGCTTTGATTCATTAGGTGTTTGCAAGCTAAAGGCATCTAAAAAGATGTCTTTGATCTCTTGAAGTTCTTGCCTTTGTTTATACTCCTTGAATATCTCTTGATTCTTCTTTCTTTCCAATGCTTCTTGCATGATATTAATCTATTCTAAGTTCATGGTTGCATAATCATATTTTGGTATCACTATTTCTTCATCTAATAGTGCATCACCATAGTGGAATACCTTTGAAACCTTTGTTGAGCTAGAGCTTGGTGCTGAAATTTGCAATGGTATTGCACCAATGCTCAACCTCTGAAGGACTTTAGTAAGAGTGCTAGTTGTTGGTAAATTTACCGAAGTCTGAATGGCTTCTTGCTCCTTCTCCTTTGGTATGTCCTTATCTTCATCAGATCTGCCTTGATCAATTATGATTAAGTAGGGTGCACCTTTTATTTGTGTAATAGGTATAGAAGCATCTATCTATCCTACTTATTCCTTTGTTGGCTCCTTTTCTTCTGTAGTCTGAACTTCATCAACTTTTTTGGTAGTGTCAACCTTTGGAGATTTTTCCTCTATTTGTATCAATGGTTGACCACTATTAGCTATATTAATTTGGTAGTAGGTGGTTCTTGTGTGCTCACCTTTTCCTTTCTTATGTCTACAACTACCTTTTTTAATTCATCCACACTGACCAATACGTGATTTTCACATAGTCTTGCCTGTAATGTGGATTGGTCAAGTATTTTCTTCAAATCCTCTATAGTTAATAGATTGATGTTCTAAGGTAATTTTTTTAGGAAAATCTTTCACTGTAATAGTCCCTATAGTTGTATTTTTTTCATGTGGATGGCTCATGGCTAGCAATTGTGAATCTTTGACATTCTATTCTACTTGCTGCTCTGTAGTTGTTGCCACCTCATCTTCCTTTTGTTTTGTCTTCTCCACAGTATTGTCTTCTTTTTCTTTCTCTGTTTCTTCCTCTTTTTCCTCACCTTCTTCTTCATTGTTTCTTCCCTCAAAAGGGATCTACTTCTCCTTCCATTATAGTTATTAATCCATATATTAGCCACCACATTTGTGTGGATTTCTTCATAACATCTTAAATTTTATTCTGTAAAATACTGAATGCCCTATATTTTGGTGTAGATCTACTACCATATTTCATATTAGCTTTGGTTATTTGTCCTTTTAACAATTTTGGCATCACTTGTGCCAATGTAGACTCTCTTATTTCCTTGTCCATGTTCAGGTAATAGTGTCATTTATTCTCAACAATGTTGTACAAATATTTAGGGATTGTGTTACCAAATTCAAGAGGGGTATTCCTAAATCTTTCCATCAGGGCATATACAAATTCTTCAACCATTTTTTTGTCTTCTCTACTCAATTTACCAAATTCAATGTTTTTCAAACCAATCAAATCTGCATTGTCTTTAAGAATATCACAAATGTTTTCAAGATCAGATTTGGGAGCATGACTTACCATTTTGATTTGACCTATGTCCTCTGAATCTATCTTTTCATCATCTGATTCTAGTTGTGCTACATATTTTCTTCTTAGTTTCTTCTACATAGGGCCAGTTTTCTCAATTTTCTTAGTCTTCTCTTTGGCTTACTACTTAGCCTTTTGAGTGGTTTCCCTTGCAGTGGCTCTTGTTTCTGGAGCTACAAGCTTTGTTGCACTAGGCTTTGCAATCTTCTTTGCCATAGGTTGTGCAACTAGCTATATTTTGGCCTTTCTCTTCTTTACTTGTGGTTTTATGGTGTTTCCTTGGTATCATCTCCCTCAGCACCTTCTTCTTCCTAATCCTCACCCATTCCTTGGGTCAAGTCAAGAGGTTCTTGACCTTGTTCCTCTTCTTCCTCTTCTTCTTCTTCATCATCTTTTCCATAATTGCCTTCTCCAAACTTGGCTTTTAGCTTCTTCACCATTTTATCTTTCTTCTTCAAGGTTGATGTTGTTTCTAGTTCCATCTCAACCTTTGATTTAACAAAATCATAGTTACAAATTTTTTTAGCAATTTTATCAACTTCTTCAGCAAGAAGTGTAGTGATAGTGATTGAAGCTTCATCAATGTTTATTTCATAACCTAGAGGCTTTATCCATCTCCCTCTAGGTACTGTAGCCTGGATGAAGGTGTAGTCAATGTCTACTAGAAAGAAAATTTCATTGTAATATTTCTCTAGTAGGGAAATAGGAATTCTCAACCTCTGTTTCATGGATTGCTTGAAACATTCAAAATAACTAGTCATTTCTAACTCAAAATTCTCTACCATTTGTTCAATGTACTTATTTATTTGCATAGCAGCTAACCTATTGGTCTTCCATCCTACTCTACCAAAAGTTGGTAATTCATTTTGAACATAGAAGAATATACATATCAATATGGAACCAAACTTACATTGAGCACTTTTAGATTTCCTAATTGCTCCTAGGTTCTCTATTATTTGTTGCAATTATAGTTTTGTAGGATCATAAGTATGATCTTTCTTGGCTATCTTGTAGCCTACATCAACTGCTATATAGGGCACACTATTCAATTAGGTTGACTGATAGAATTTATGTGATATAACTCCTACTACAAAGTTAAGAAGTGGATTTGTAATTATGTCAATAGTCATTCCTCTCTTGTTCCACTCCACTCCTATATTTTTCTCTATCACCTTTTTTGAATTCCTTCTCAAAGTCTTAGCCTGATCTAGGGTTAGGTATATAGTAACCCTATGTACAATCCTCTTTGAAAGTTTGATGGGTCCATCTTCTAGTCATAGATATCCATCATGTATGTTTCTTAGAACAATCTTGATCGACTCAGTTTTGAAGATAGTTAGAAAATCTAGGGAACGGGTTAAGCCCTTCCTCTCTACAATTTTGAATTCTTCCTTCAACACTCCATTTTAACATAACCTTTCATATGCTTGTTTGATCTTCATATATCCAATCCCTCCTACTTTGCAATTATAACACTTCCTAACATCTTGAACCATAATAACCTTAGCTGGAATAACTAATAATGCACTTGTTGGATCATTCTTGTATGCAACTTCTGGTATGGCTTTAAAGCCTACTTTTTTGACCTCATTGCTGACTAATTAAACTTTAAATGGTTCCTTATCCTTTGGATTCTTAGAAATCAAGGCCATTATGCAAGCTAGGGTTTTACAAATATAAAACTGCATAGCTTAGCAGTGACAAATACCTTTGGAATCGATGAATTGATGCTTGATCTTCACTATGATTTGTTCAAATGCTTTATTATTGCTTTTCAATCACTTCTTCACTCTAATTTCTCTTTCTTTGCATTCAAAATGATGAAAAATATGTAGAATTCACCCTTATATTCTTTTCAAGATATAGCATTTATTGCATGGTATATGTATAGCTGTAAACTCGGCTTCAATGCAATTTTTGTTTCACTCAGCATCCATTGATTTTCCCATCACTTGACAACTATAATAACTACCCTTACTCAACTTCTATAGGAATTTCCTTCACTTAGTAGGTATAACTAACTTGGCTTCAACTAGCTTTGGCTGACACCTCAGCAAATACTAGTGCTTTACTAGGCAATTGAAGAGGACTCCTCACACTTGGTAGTAATGTGAAAACTTAAAGATTTAAACATGGAATTTACTTATTATCTTTAATCTTTCTTCATGCTAACCCATCTATTTCAGTACTAACTTCTTTTGGAACTGACATATGATAAATCATTTTAAATATCAGTCCCACATACCTCCTTTTCTTAGTTTGATGAGTGTGACCACTTGGCCTATCACTTGAAGTGATCCCTTCATTTGATGTGTTGTATCCATCTTTCCTCCTCCATGTTTTTTTCATCTCTCCTCTAATGTTCTCAACATCTATCTTTCCTTCTCCTTTGTTGAACTCTGAGTTAGGTGCCTTTTTCCTTGTTGGGCAATGCTTACTCATATGACCAATCTTCAAATAGCTAAAGCATGTAGTTTGACTCAACCATCTGTTGTAGTTACCACTGAAGTGTGTTCTTAGGGATGTGTCCATATTCTTGACAATAAAGACAACTATGTCTTGTGTTGTAATCCTAGTTATAGGAATTTTCATAGCTTCTTCCCTTTGTTGACTTGTTTGATGACTATGTGGACTTGATCTACATTCAAAGGCTCTACATCCAAACTTTTGATAATTATAGTAGTGTCCTTCAAATTTTGGTGCATGCATGGTTTTGGTTCTATATTCACGTGCCTGATGACCTTGTTTGTTGTACTTGTGACAATGAGTTATGTTCTTAGACTTAGCATTCTGACTAGCATTCTTATTCCTACAAACATTAGTTGTATGTCCTTTCTTACCACAAGGATGACAAGTAGGTTTACAATTCTTACCTTTATTGTTTCTTTCCTTGATAGCTTTGGATGATTCTCCTTCTTTAGTGCTTATGTAGCCTAATCCTAATATGTCTTTACTAGATTTAGGGGATTTTAGTAGTTTCTCAAATTACTTGATCGCTTCATTTGGCTTGTTGAAACTTTCAACAAACTCATTTTCTCTCTTCAGGTCATTCTGCAGTTGTTCATTTTGCAACTTCAATGTAGTTATTTCAATGTCTTTGACATTCAACTCATGATGAGTATTCATCATTTGGATTAGGGTCCCCAATTATATGTTTGAGATCCTGGATAGCTCTATGAACATCTCTTCCAATATTTTTGCCAAAATTCTTTTGTCTTCTTCAATCATGGCCTTGTCTTCTATAGCTTTCTTCATCTATTCAGTTACTTCACATAGAAGTATAGCTTGTGATTCTTGTTCCAACTTGAGATTTCTGATCTCCTCAACTTGTGCTATGTTCTTGTCCATGAGATCTATAATTTTTGCATCAAATTCACAAGAGTTACCATTTGTAAATAACTTTGTGGTGTCATTTTCTGCCATAGCAATCTCTTTCCTTCTCTTCAGTGAACTTCTTGAGGCATCTCTTGCTTCATTTAGTTTTTTTAGTAAGAGATGTATCTCAATCTCCTAATTTTCAATGGTCTTTCCCAACTTGTAAACTTCCATTTCAAGATCTTTTCTCTAAGTTGTAAGGCTTCTCCTGATGAGAACTTAGCTCTGATACTAATTGTTGAGTGGGGGGTGAATAAGAAGTAATAATCTTTAACCAATAAAACTTTTAACTTTTAAAACAATGCATACATAAAAATATTAAAATAAAATGTAAAGTAAATGCATCCACGTAAAGACTTGACACCAGATATGATTACCCAGATACCCTCCAATGTGAAGGTAAAACTAGGGTGGGGATGACACCCACAATTCTTCACTACTGCAACAATAAAGTTCACCTGTTAAAGTTACATAGTTTGACCATTCTCATCATCTTCCCCGTGAAAGGCCCATGTTGTTAAAGGTTTACAAAGGATTATTAGATCCCACCCTATTAAAGGATTTTAGTACCCTGCTAAAGGTGTGCCTAGCTAGAGGACTTTAGAACACTCACTTGGAATGTCACCCTATTAAATGATTTTACAATTACTATTAAATCAACCTTAGTTCAAAGGATTTCACCCTCCTGATATAGTTGTTAGAAAGTAATAGTAGAATGGTTGATTTGATACACTTACAACTTTTTCCTTGCTGATTTTAGATCACAGTTTTGTCCATCTTGATCCTCTTGATTAAGTATATCAATGTTGTATAGTTTTCTCCTCTATTTTGGAAAATGATTCTACAATTCTTTCACACTTCTAAGTCACCTTTAACAATCCACCCCTTTCACTACATTCAAATCTTCACCTACATCACTTCCTTAATCATACTCAAACATTTTGAATTATGGGGCTTTGTCAAAGACTTTGGTGGCTTAGGGTTAGGTATGAATCTATGTTTGAGATTAATTTATTTTTTCCACTCAATTCCTTCCATTTTTCTAATTGGTTACATTTTGATCACATAGGGAATCCAAATAGATTCAATCTTATCTTCAAAGCTTTGAGATCTATCCATAAGTCGGCTCAAAAATAGTTTACATAGTTGTTTGTGCCATCACAAACAACTAGGTCCATTATGTGTTACTTGGCACTTGATAATACTAATGCTCAACACTTACTATAATTCTGTCTTTCTTAGCATCAACTATTCACTTGGTAGTTGAATTGCTCGGCACATGAGTGACTCAATACTCATTGCAACTTGACATCTATACATATTATAGTTGGCATGTGTTACTGGCTTGACATGAACTTAGTAAAAATCTTATGTGTGTTGACACTCAATTGTCAAAACCAATCTGAGATCAATAGGATAGACTATAATATTTTAAGAAGAACATACATGGAAGGTTTAGGTTCCTATTATCTTCCATGTAGGAATCACATTGTGTTTTTTTCAAAGTGGCATACTCTGTATTAGTAATGCTTATATTTTGATAGGAGACCTTTCTGATGTTTGTCAAGGAAAAACCTCTAAATAATGTTACTAAAGAGGATAGAAAGAGCATGGACAATTTTGAGATAATATAAAAGATTGTGGGAATTAATTATAAAAGAGAAATGAAGAAATTAAGCTCCAATTAAGCTACAAATTGCTAAATCAATCTAGAGGATTACTAAAACAATCTATGAGATACTATATCATATCTATATTTATTTCTTAATGTGAAATAGTGAAATTTCTTTTAGTGTTCATGAATTCATAGGGTCATTAGGTTCCTTGGCTTGTGGCCCTAAACCTTGTAATTCAATGATTGTAGAAAATGAGTACATTTTTTTTTAGAATAGATTTTCCCATCTTTGGTTTTCCAAAAAAAATGGTGTTCATGTGTGTGCAAAATCATTTTTTTATGGATACTTGCATTAGTTAAGATCAACAGTTATTTTTTAACAAATTTCATTTTTCTATTTCTTTCCCCTATGACCTACTACTATTAAACACTTCGTCCTATACTACCTATTTCCTTATTTATGAGTTGATATTGTTCAGTAGGTTTACTAGTTGCAGAATGAGTACTTTGAAAAAAAACATTTACTTTTTATGAAGTCCCATCATACATATTTTTTAGACATATTTAAGGGTTTTTTGTTCTCTTCAATGATATATTCAACAATATTATTGGTACATCTTTAAAGATTTATATTTAAAGGTTTTGTGTTTACTTTCTTTATCACATTGAAGTTTTTAGTTTCACTATGACTGTGTAGAAGCTCATTTTTTCCTAAACACCACTAATTATTTTTTATAGACTCCTATTTAAATACTACCATACTCATTGTTTCATTTCAAGATGGAGTGGCTTCATCACCATTCAATGAAGTTGATTTTTTTTGCAATGGGAGACATGTTTCCTAAATTCTTTGTCAATCATATTGGAGCTTCTTCACTATGGTGGGACATCTTCTATCTCTCTCTCTTTAATTATATAAAGCATTTGATAGTAAAATACCCAACAAATGTAGTCCCTTGGGAATGCAATTGATTCATCCTTCCTTATTATTTCCTTTAACTATTTGTGATAGGAATTTTCCCCTATAATTTTATTGAATCTCTTAATATGTATATGTATATGTACATGTATATATATGTGTATATATATGTATACATATATTTATATATGTATATATATATATGTAGATATATATAAATAAATATATATATACATATATATATATATATGTATATATACATATATATACATATGTATATATATATATGTATATATATTTATATATACATATATATACATATGTATACACACACACACACACACACACACACACACACACACACACACACACACACACACATATGTATGTATATGTACATGTTTGTATCTCTATTCTCTATTGTCTATTAGTGTTAATTGCTTGGTCATTTACAATGTATAGTCAGATGGTCATCACTGCGATCGAGCTACTCTACATAGGCCGAGTCATGTACATAAGCTAGTATGTATCGAGAAATTGTATAGAAGCTCAGTAAATTATGGTATATGGATGGAGCTCATTCAATGACCAAGAAAGTTATTAGTAACCAAGTATAATTCCAAGTATATAAGTACTGAGGGATATAGTGTATGTCAACCATAGTATATGTCAAGCATCAGGAAGTTAATAAAAGTAAAGCAATAATAATGTCGAGCACCAGTAATTGTAGAGGTTGAGCAATATAGAGTTGATATAAAAGTTAGGAGAGGAATAGAGTTTTAGGAAAAATGATTATCGGGCCAACTTGGAAGGTATATTTAAGTTTTGAAGAGGTTTTTATAGAACATTTAATGCTTGTTGAGGTTGTTAAAGAATATTTACATGGCGTGAATCACATATCCCCATGTGTATGTTCAATGATCAGGATGAAGAGGAAAAACATGGAAACATCTAGGATTCTCTTCATGAAATCTTTATAAAGCAATGATCTTAACCTAGACTGAGAGGACATGAGAGATAAGAAAGTGGTCATATGCATGCATGTAAAGAGAAGATAGTGAGACCAGATGTCATTCAAGGGTTCTATTATCAACTAACAAAACAAGTGACTTATTCATAAGTAGTGAAAGTGGAAGGGAAAGAAAAGAGTATCAGATTAAAGGATTGGAGGAGAAGATTCAAAATCAACTTGTAGAGAAAACTGAGAATTATTTTTAACAAATTTGAATCAAGATAAATCTCTTAACAAAGTGGTCTTAATAGATCTTTGCAAATATCCTAACAAATTTCTTACTTAGTTGAAAGTGTCAAATCTTCTAACTAGGTGAAACCTAATAGTTTCTTAAGTCTTTAAAAGGATAGACTCCTCATAGAGTAGATCATATATATTATGCCATAGCATAGTAACCTTAACTGGTTATTACTGCAGTAGTGAAGATTTGTGGATGTCATCCCTACCGTAGTTTTACCTTCAATTTGGAGTGTTTCTGGGTAACAACTATTGTGTTATGTGTTATTACTTTTTTGCATGTGACTAAAGTGATTTAAATGTTACAACAAGTTTACATTTATTTTATTACATGCATAAGTTATTTTTGGATGTGGATGAATTTGTGAAAATGTATAGAAATATTATAGATCATGATTCACTGCCCTCACCCCCACCCGTCTCTTGAATATCTAGTTTACTCCTCCATAAATCAACAATTGGTATTAGAGCATTGGTTCTCTAAAGAAATCTTAAATGCTTGGGGATTAGGTCTTGGAAGATGGAGGCTTTCAAACTAGATAAGACTATTGACAATCAAGTGATCAACATCCAACTCACACTACAGAAGCTAGAATATGCAAGACAAGGTCTAAAGGATTCCCTAAAAAGGAGAAAGGAAATTTCCACTTAGGTAATGCAATTCTATTATGAAGAAGTTGAAACTAAAGGATTATTTGACCTAATCCAAATGATAGAGCATCTACTAAACTGCTAGAAAAGAACAAACTCCTCAATGAAGAGATAAGAGCACTGAAGAGAGAACATGGAATACAATCAGTAAGACTATGTGAAGTCACTAAATAGAGAAATAAAGATGAAGAAGAAAAAATAGTGGTAGAAGAGGACAAGAGGGTAATGGCCACTAGACTAGAAGAAAGGTTATTAGATGTGCAAAAACTCACAAATACACAAATGCATCTAATGAATCAACTAATGATTACAAATCAAATATTGAATCACAAAGATATGGACATTGCCAACTTGAAATCTCACAATGAGATACTGAAGAATGAATTAAAGAATGAGAAGGAATCTATGGAGCAATTGAACAAGCCATAGAAAGTAATGAAATATTTTGAAGAACTTATGAAGTCATCGAGTTGTTCCAATGTGTCAAGACATTCATGCACTGAGAAAGAAGAACCATATAGGAATGGAAAAATGAGAAATACAAAACCAAATTAAAAGAAACCAACTTGCAATCACTGTGGAAAAAATGGTCATAGTGTAAATATCTATTGAAGAAAACATGGTATGCAAAACTCAAAATCTAAGTTTTTTGGTTACTATTTTTACTGCAAGAAACAAGGTCATTAAATACATGAGTCGAGATCAAGATTATGGAATGCACCTACTACACCTATATTTGAAGGGCACTACTACAACTATTAGAAATATGGGCATAGAGAATTTGAATCCAGATCAGAGACAAAACCCTATTGGCCAAATTAGAGAAAGAATAATTATGCACCTAACAATGCATGTTCTAAATGTCATAAGTTTGGACATCAAAGAAAGATTTACAAAAATCAAGAACATTCAGATAATCAGACAAAGGATAAAGGAAAAGGCATAGTAGATATTGAGCAAGTGAGGAATGAAATGAACTAGAAATAGAAAAAGAAACTAGAAGATGGAAATAGTGGAGTTAATTTTAAAGCACAACCTTGTGTCACCCTTTTACAAAGGATAAGGCTAACAAAAGTATAATTGTTCACCATCAATGATGTAAGACTAGTATTATTATTTAAATTTTAAAATGAATTGAACTAAAGAAATGTGTAGAAATGGATGAATTTTAGGATTATAACTTTTAATAATTATTTGGAATAAGAAATTATATATTTTTTATTTTTTTAATGATAACTTTTGAGTTGCTAAAAAACATTGGAAATTAGCGGTCTAGTTCCCACCAGAAAACTAAATGGAAACAAACTTATTTCCCTTTGATCTCATATTATGTTATAGATAACATATGTAACTAGAACAATCAAAAATAAAAATTGGCTTTAGACCCATATTTTCTCTTTTATAATGATTCAAACTTCATCTTATTCAAATCGACAGTTTTCAGCTCCCACCACATTTTTCAAAACAATTCTATTCCAACTCAAAGAAAACTTATAGATTCTGAATTAGGACTCTCTCCTCTAGAATGTCATATAATTTTTTTTTTTTATTGATTTGATTTAATATTTTTTTCTTTCTCAAAATTGACATCTTCCTAAATGTTAAAATGCATACTTGTAGAATCTTTTGATTACAAAATACTATATCTAATTAAAACACTATATGAGCTCTATATGTGAATATTCTTGACATTGATCTTTATAAAATGGTGTTTATATGTTATTAAAAATAAAAAATAAAAAATAGTAAGAGTTATTGAAACATGAATTTTATTAAATAATTGTATTTCTTTAGTAATTGGATACTAACTAGTATAAAACATGCATTTAATAGACATTTCCAATTGGAAAAGTGTTAAACCATATATAACTTAGCTAGAATAAATTTATCAAGATCATATGTTTGAAGAAAATTGAGTTTTAGATAAAAATACTCAAATTCAATTGTTCTGATAAGTCAGCCTAAAAGGTGACATAGCTTTGTACTTTTACTTGGAGTTGGGGTCACCTAATCCACTAGAGAAGGTGATCATGTCATCTCAAAATGAGTACAAGAGGTATGTATGGAACTGAATACCTAAATGTTACATCATACATCATTTCCTTACATAAATATGCCGCAAAAGTTCATATCTACATATATAAGATGCAAGAGAACAAAATTTGTAAAGGGTTGCCAAGCATTAGTATTTCATTTGTGTTGATCAAGTGTTGCAACATAGACCGAGAATTATAATAGAGACCAAAGAATATGGAAGAGACTGAGCTATTATGTTACTTGGCTTCCACTCAAAAAAGTACACAAGCATTTAAGGAAAACCTAATTGATCAAAAAGAAAGGTATATAAAAAAATTCAAATACATTATTTTCAAATCTTGCATATAGATTTTTGAAGAATTGAGAGTGATCAAGTAGAAAAGAAAATTTAAGCAACTGTCAGAGATCTCAAGAAGAAAATTGATCAAAAAGGATGAATTAGAGCATGATTATCTACTGAGCATCTAGAGAAGGAAATACATCAAACCTTATTTACAAACATGGTAGCCTCCTCAACTACTAGAATGAGCCAAAAGGTTAGTAAAATTCAATTTGTAATGAGTGATGCCTATCCTCTACCTAAATTTTGTGCTATTGAGAAAATTAAAGGAGACTCAATGGGTGCATTATCCTTGATACCACCTAAAGTCATCGTGATTCATGATGTTAGAATTTTGTACATGTGTAAAGTCATAGAAGTTGGAGACTATGAAATTAGAGAAGCTTATGAGAAACAATGTGGTGAAGGAACCCTGAAGGATGAGTTCAAAATTGTAAAAAGGAAAGGTTAATTCGAGCTCTAGAATTTCCAAGGAATTTCATAATAGAATGGATGAAATTCAACTTATGTAGAATTCATGATATAAAGTACTAGATACATGATGGACCTATATAAATCATGAAGATGATGATGCATAGGGTTACTATCTATCCAACCCTAGATAGAAAGGAAACCATGTGATACTTGAGCTAAGGAGAAGTTAAGAAAAATATAGGAGCTAAGTGGAATGGATGAGGTTTTTACATTACAAGAATCTCTGATCTACTTATTGAATTTTTAGTGAGAGTCATTCCTCACAAATTCTATTAATCTAGCAGATTAAATAGTGTGTTGAGTATGGATGTGGAACAAGCATGGAAGGTTATGATGAAAGATGTTAGAATATATAGTCCATTTATATAACTAAGAGGGGGGGTGGTGAATCAATTATCCAAATATTATCACAAATATCAACCTTAAACAAATTTAACCATATAAGTAATATAATTTGAAACCATAACAAGATACTTGTTCACACAAAAGTTTGCACCCTTGCCTAAAATATTTACCTAAAGGGAACCTCATGTAACATGGAAACAATCTCTAAAGTGTAAGACTTTGTAATTAGAGATTGAGTCTCCAAGAAAGGTTGACTTCCTTACTATCAAGGTGCGCCTAACTATTTCTTGAGAGGAAAAGGGATAAGGAATGGATGAAAGAAAACAACCTATTTTATTCTAAGAGGTATAATACACCAAACTAGTATTGTTCAATCTTATCTCTACCCAAGGAGGCACAATTCATGAATATAATCCTCAAATACAAAAAATCTATCTTAGATTTGTTTGAACAAACATGTACAGATCAAAAATCAATGGAATGGTATAAGGAAGGGACTTCACTCTATATCATTCAAAGATAGATAGACACAACATTTAACCAAAGAATGAAGGTAATGCATCAATATAAGGAAAAAGATGTTGCCTGATATATTAATGGAAGAAGGAGATACAATTGAGAATTATATTCATTCATAGAAAAAGGGGAATTATAGTAACATAGCATAGAATACTACTACTATAGAATCAGAGAAAAGAATGACCCTTGGATAGTTTACAAAACTTGCTCATATAGGTCAAGCATAACTAAGAAATTTCTTCCTTAATCTAAAGCTCAACTACTAACATTAAATTTCCAAAGAACAATCATTGCTGATCCAAAGAAGAATTAATTGAGTGCATGCCCATATGTAGAAAATCATGTCTTTCATATTAATTTTGATCTTGAAGAGACAGAAATGATAGTCATAACTACATAGCTTGCTAGAAATCTAACTCAAAGTGGCCATGAAGTGTCCTTTATATCAAATAAGCATGGAGATCATCAAAATGTAGTAGCAAATGATCAAGGAATTAGTTCACCATTAAAGAGATTCCTCTGAGAATGTAATATTGGATGTGCCAGATCAAATATGTCATCAATTTAACCATTAAAGGTCTACCACATGGCCCAATAATAATAAAGTAAAAGTAAGGATTGATCTGATACAATGATTAGAATGTAAAAGTAAGGCTTTATCTAATAACAACTTACAACTTCATTTACAAGTTATAGATCTCTAGTTTTAGTCTTCCATTCTCCTTAACTTTCACACACTTTAGCTATGACCGCTTGTTCACCCTTCAAGCATCCATACCCTTAAGCCTTCTTTCTTTTCTTTCCAATACACTCTCTTCTCTTAGGTCACTGAATGAAGCAATACCCTAGAATCCTTTTCTTCCTTAGGTTCTCACACATGAAAACCTTTGCTTCTAACCAACCATCTTTATAAATAAAAAATTAACATCTTTTACCATTCATCCTTCATCATCCATTTTAGGGTTAGGTTGGATTTAGGTAAGTTTCAATGAATCCACCCATCATTTCATTTCATTCCCTTCTACTAACTTCTCATGTCTCAAAATGGTTCATATTGAATTATGTATCACCAAATCATCAAGCTTATTTTCCACATGGTTCACACCATCCAAGAAATTAAACTTGTTGGCTTTGATTCATCAAATTCACAATCTTTCACATAATGATGACACTCAACATTAACTTGTTTATGATGCTTGAGACATACTAGGTTTCTCACCATCTACCATCAAAACACTTGGCACAAACTATATAATTTACTAGTGCTTGGCATCAACTAAACTTTACTCGACTTACACTAAAATTGACTTTACTCGGCTCCAACTGATTTTCTTCTTAGCTTACACTAACTTTTCTTAGCACCTAATGTGCAGATTGTTAAGCTTAATAGGCATACTTTATTTAATTTATTCTTATAAACTTAACTAGTGTATACATCCTTTGTAACCTTAAGTAGATTATCAATGCACTATAATATCACTATCTTAACTGGTCCTTGTACTCCTTTTCCATATCATAACTCAAACTTTCCTCTAGGTGCTATTGTTACCTCATTTGATCAAATCCTATTCATTAATCAAACAAATGATAGTACTCAAATCATCTAAGAAATTATCTTACCAACAAGTAGTAGGTTTGACATTATTGACAAAATAATGATTAAAATATATATTCATACTTGTATCAATCTATTTTTAACACAAACACCTTTGTAAACCATTTTTGGCCAACTTCTATATACATTTAATGATTGTAGAGGTAGTTATGAAGTATTATATGCATCTTTATAGAAGGTAATGATCCTAAGGAAATAAGATCAACCAATTAGAAAATTAGAAGTGAAACAAGAAAATGAATGATTTGTGAACCATTGATTATGTTTTAGAACTTTTGAAGATTGTCTATTTAAAGAGGGATCTAACCCTAGGATCAATGTGTGAAGAGAATGAGTAAAAAGAAGTGTCTGTGTGAATGAATGGGTGAATACACAAGTGAAGGAGCAAAGAATGATAGAAACAAGAAAGAAAGGTTAAGTTTGAAAGGAGATCAGAAAGATAAATCCAAGCAGTGAAGGACAGAACTAAGATATCAGATTCAGACATTGAGCAGATGAGATCCAAGATTAGCTTTGAGAGGAAACCAAGGATCATGTAATGAATTAACTTTTATAGATTGAATTTGATAAAATCTCTTAACTCAGTTATCCTAATATATCTATGTAAATCTCCTAATAGAGTAGTCACTTGATTGTAAGTGTAAAATCCTTTAACAAGCTAAGGCCTAACAATCTTAAATATCTTAATAGAGAAAACCCCTCATAGAGTAGATCCTTTATTATCATAAAATATTGTAACCCTAATAGGTTAACTTTATTGTTGTAATAGTGAATATTTGTGAATTTCATTCCCACCTCAGTTTTACCTTTACATTGAAGTGTTTCTAGGTAACCATTTGAAATATTTGAGTTATGTGTTGAATGTTTTCATGGATGTGATGTTTTAATTTACATTTTAGCATTTACGTTTTGATGTGAGATGAGTTAAGTGTGATATCAGTAATTGTTTTTTCAAAGAAAAAGTTTAAGGTCCTAATTCACCCTCCACCCCCCTCTTAGTATCTTGTTTCCCATTAAATCCATCCAAAAATTGGTATTAGAGACCAATTCTCTTGGAAGAAGTGAAACAACTTGAGAGGATCAAATCTTGAAGATGAAGGAATACTTGATGGTAAATTTTATTGAGATCTAAATTGTTGGAAATATAGATGGAGTAACTGAGAGGGGAGGGGTGGGGGTGAATCAGTTACCACAAAAACAAATCTCAGATCCCTTAGATGTCTTATAAACTTAGTTACTGTTGTCACTCGGTAGCCACATAGAAAAATGTTGTAACTTGGTAGATGTATGTTAACTTATTAAGCATTCACAAATATTTAACATGCATGCATAAAAGAAATAACATCAACACAAGAGACACCAAATTTAACGTGGAAACCCAATATGGGGAAAACCCACCAAGTAACTAGCTACCAATTTTCATTCTTCTAAAGTGAGCTTCGTTAGGAGCCAACCTTGTTAGAGGTTACAAAACACACTATTAGGTGTGACCCTATTAGAGGATTTAAACACCCTGTTAGGAGTGGCCTTGCTAGAGGACTTGAGAACAATTCAATAGAACTATCTACCTTGTTAGAGGATTTACAAAAATGGGTGTTAAACCAACTCTGTTAAGAGATTTAGGAATTATTGCTACAATGATGAAAAAGTAACAATGAAGTGACTTGAATGAGATGCAATTGATCTTTGCTATTACAAATCTCTATTTCGCTTCACTAGATTCTCTTTGATTGAAATCACCTTTGCAGATCCTCAAGGATATCTAATCCTTCTTCAAAATTTACTCACACTTTCTTCTTCACACAATTAACTCACTTGCATGCCCACTCATTCATTCATCCATACATTTCAATTCACAACTTGACCTTTATACCTTACAAATTGTCAAGTTAGCTCATTTACAAGTTAAAATTACCAATAATTGTTACATTAGTCAGCTACAAACATTACAAGAAATAATTAAACTTTATTTCCTAAAAAAATGAAATCCTTCAATGGTTGACCCTACTTGACAAACACTGCTCCAAAAATGATTTCTAGTGTTAAGCAAGTAAAGCTTGGTAAACACTCAAAATTTTGTAAAATCCTTTTGAAGACCAAGTGAACTCAGTAAACACTAACTTTCCTTTGCTAACCTTGTGAGCTCGGTAGAAACTAACTTTTGCTACAAAATCCTTCAACACTCAAGTGAGCTTGGTAGAAACTATCTTCATAGAGTAACTTTCAAAAATGCTCGGTAAACTTTGTAATTTGCTTTGCTGACCATCTGAGCTTGGTAGACTTTATCTTTTTCTTTGCTAACCAACTGAGCTTGATAGACTCTATTTGATAACTAATATGACATTTGTGTAACATCAAAGACATCACATAATTGAATAATTGTATCCAATAATCTCCCTCTTTGGCATTGATGGAAACACAACATGTCATAGTAGGATGAAATTTGAGAACAAGTCTTTCCTGATAGAATATTTTTCTATCTTAGATTTTATGCCACAAACTTCTCAAATATAGTAATCTCCCTCTGTGAAGGAATTACATAGCTTATTTTCAAATAGTAGATTCTCCATAATCAATTCAAATTTTAGAAAGATATGACAGTATACTCTCCCTCTTTGACAACACAAACCAAATGAGTAACAATGTACCTTAAGTACTAATTCATATGCAATGTTCCCTTGATTATGCTACATCAACTAAAAAATCTTCAACTTGGTTCCTATTGATGCATCACTACAATTTAATTTTAGTGAGCTTTTGATAGGGGAATGACCCCTAGCTTATCTCTTAGATACAAGAATGCATTCTTAGGTATTGACTTGGTGAATATGTCAGCAATTTGTTCCTTTTTTATGGACATATTCCAATCTAATCTCCTTATCCTACACCAATTCTCTAACAAAGTGATATTTTATTGCAATGTGTTTGGTTTTTGAATGCATCACTAGATTTTTAGATATGTTGATTGCATTTGTATTGTCACAAAACATAACAATAGGTTCTTTGATTTTCACCTTCATGCCTTCCAATAATTGTTTGAACCAAAAAATATTACAACAATTTGCTTCTATTGCAACATACTCTGCTTCTATTGTAGATTGGGATGTACAATTTTTCTTTTTACTTGTCCAAGAAACTAACCTCTTTCCAAGAAAGAAAGCTCCTCCACTTGTACTCTTCATGTCATTAATGTTTTCTTCCTGTAAGAATTTGCCTAAGGGAAAAATTCACCTAGGAACTAAGAACTCAAACACAAGCACAACTGTAGACCAAAAATGGATATGATCAATTAATCAGAGTATGTTCGAATACATTGCTCTGTTCAGAATGTGATATTGAAACACACTAGGAATGCCTATATATAAAGGCCTCTCAGGAAGCACCTAGAATGTCTCTAGAAACAACCAAAAGATAAGACAACTAAGCACCTTATCCAACATTCTAGATGAATGGATAAGAATGACTAAGTGTCATATCTATGTAGAAGATTCCTATGTTGTAGACAATGTGTGCTTAAAAGAGGTGTGAACCCTTGTGATGTCATCAAGACAACTCACAAGAGTGCACAAACTGCTATGTGTCTCACAAATAAAATAAATAATGCATTAACCTAAGTAAACTTAAGTAAGTGTAATAATTAAATACTTATTTACACCAACACCCCCCCTTAAGCGCAACCTAGTAGAATGCCCTTAAGCTTACAAACTAGGATGAAAATGCAGAATGGGTCCCAACTACTAGGCCATATTAGGTACCCATGTACATAATGAAAATGCAATCTCCCATAAAGAAAACAAAGAGGGAAAACCTCATGGGAAAAACCCTCCCCCGAAAAGAGAGATGAAAGGGATGCATGGATGGATGGAGTAATCAAGACCCCCCCATTATGAAATACATTCATGTGTATACAAGAAAGAATGGAGAAGGAAAAAACCTCCTATGAGGAAAAAGTCCCCACCAAAAAGGAGAAGAAGGAGACAAGGTAGTCCACCCCCCTTAAAAGTAGTGTGCCAATTAGTGAGAAATGCTCCGATGTAGAAGCTAATCCATGACCTCTGTATGATGTTCCTCCCCTTTGGAAGAAACAATGGCAAGGGTACCTGTGAGATGTGTCCCCTATATGGAGAAGGAATCTCTATGATGACCGGTATCTCTAAAGCTTGTTCAAAAGTCCCTTTGTCGATACTAATGATGGCTTCCTCTAAAACTGTTGAAGAGAAGAGTAGATCGAACAAGGAAGGAGGTAGAACCTACTTTAGGAAACCAACAATATTCTCAACTAATGAAGAGACCTCCTACAGATGTTGTTCATGAGAGTCCACAATCACACCAACCTAGAAAGATTGATCATGTAGAGAATGTGCAATAGCTATAGAAGAATCATCCTCAGCAAAGAGAAGCAGTAAATCATCATGAAAGTCTCCCATGTCTGTTGTGTGTGACTCCAAGGATAGAGCTGAAATGTCTGGCAAGAAATCATCACCTGGAAGACCATGAGTACCCTATAGTGCTGAAGTACATGAATCTGTCACTACAGCAAAGGATGGAATATCTTCTTCAAAAAGAAGATGAATGTCATCAAGAATGTCTCCCACATCTTCAATGTGAGACTCCATGAACAATTGTGCAATGTATGAAAGGAAGTCTTCGCATGAAGGTAGAGTAGGAACACATAAAGTATCATGTTGCACTAATTCGGAAGCATCTATGGTTAAAATAGGATTAGTAGGAGCAACAGGAGCTAGAGGTGTGATCTCATCTAAAGTTGAAGAAACCATAGCTGGAGTGACTGGATGTAGAAAGTCCATTGGAGATGGAGGATCACATGGATCTCCATATGCTTCCCAAATAGACCACCAAATATCACAAGGAAAATGTGCCAATCTAAGAGGACCAAAACATTCCCTACTCATACTTTTACGTAGAAATTGATTAAGCTTGATAATATATGTCCAATCAAAATGTGGTGGCATTGAATAGAGACAAGGAAGCAATCCTGGATGTTCTCTTAGATGGTAAATTATCAAAGTCCTCCATTTGTAATAGTTCCTTGTTGTCAATTGTGGTCTAATACCAAACTGAAAAATCTAACAAGACTTCATGAGATCAATCAATGAACCCCAAAAAAAAAATCAAAGAACCCCCCTTGAAAAAGATGCTATTTGCACTTGAAAGCCACTTGCCAATTTAGGGCCTATTTCTAAAAGTAGTATTTCTGTCTACTAAACCTATAATGTGATTGCAGATCTGTCAAGTAGACAAAAAAATATGCACTTTCAAAAAAAATAGAACTTGATTTGGAGTCTGGATGAGCCCGTACCAAATATTTTAAGTGGGAAAATTCAAAATTTTAGAGTTGCAGAAGAATTCAAAAATAGAGATCTCAAACCACCTGCACCAATGTGTAGATCACAAAATCCTACCCTAAAAAAAAAAAAAAAAAATTGCTCGCAAAAAGGAGTCCATATGAGGAAGATATCGTTGTTTGAAAATCACTGCTATTGTTATTTTTCTGAATTGCCGCCGCACCTCCAAAAAACAAATGGCTCTAGATTTTGCCTCAGATGTCCGATTTGGATGAGAAAAAATCTGATCTAGGGGTTTTTGGAGCTTCTGAATGTGATGCAAATATCAAATTTGCACCAACAAGCATCAATCTTCACCTGCAAAAAATCTCTCCTATGGCCCTGTGGCCAAAAAAATTTTGAAAAATAATGCAGATCCAAAAAAATAGCAGAGATGAAAATGAAAAAAATGTAGATCTAAAAATTAAATATACAGATCTGAAATGATCATACCAATTCTACAAATCGGTCCTTCGGGTGTCAATTTGCAAAAAAAATTTTTCCTCATAATCAACTTTGGCCTAGGGTAGGTAGCTTTGTAGCCAATTTTCACCGAATCAGCATTCCAGATGCAATGGTGAGGTTAGATCTGATGCTGGACACTCCTAATTTCTATGATACTCTAGATTCGGGCTGCAATGGTGAAGCAAGATGATGGTCTCAAATGGCTATGTGATGAAAAAATCTCCAAGTTTCTCTGATACCATGTAAGAATTTTCCTAAGACAAAATTCACCTAGGAACTAAGAACTCAAACACAAGCACAACTGTAGACCAAAAATGGATATGATCAATTAATCAAACTATGTTCGAATACATTGCTTTATTCAGAATATGATATTGAAACACACTAGGAGTGCTTATATATAAAGGCCTCTCAGGAAGCACCTAGAATGTCTCTAGAAACAACCAAAAGATAAGACAACTAAGCACCTTATCCAACATTCTAGATGAATGGATAAGAATGACTAAGTGTCATATGTGTGTAGAAGATTCATGTGTTGTAGACAACGTGTGCTTAAAAGAGGTGCAGACCCTTGTGATGTCATAAAGACAACTCACAAGAGTGCACAAACTCCTAAGTGTCTCACAAATAAAATAATACAAAATAAATAAATAATGCATTAACCTAAGTAAACTTAAGTGTAATAAGTAAATACTTATTTATACCAACACTTCCTAATCTGCATTAGTAAACACTTTCAAATCCAAATTACCTCCAAATTTGTACCGCAATCCATAATCTTCAAAGCCTTTTAAGTATCTCATGATTCTTTTGATTGCCATCATGTGATTCTCTCTTGGTTTTGCTGAAAATCTTGCTACAATACCAACTGCAAGAACAATATCTGGCCTTGTATTAACTACATACTGTAATTTTCCAATCATTGATCTATATAATGTTTGAACTACCTCCTTTTATTCATCATCTTTGGTAAGCTTTAGTCTAGTGCACATAGGAGTCCCAACTGGTTTACAATCTTCCACACCAAACTTTTTGAGTATCTCCTTGATGTATTTAGACTAAGTGATGTAGATGCCATTCTTACTCTACTAAATTTGAAGACCAAACAAGAATTTAATCTCACCAAACATTGACATTTCAAATTCCTTGTTCATTTTCTCTAAAAATTCTTTGCATAAATCATCATTTCCTATAAACAAAGTATCATCCACAAATATTTCTGCCAAAACAATCTTATTATCTAGTCCTTCCTTGATATACAAACTACTATTATCATTAGTTCTTTGAAAACCAATTTGAATAAGATAGTTATTCAATCTTTTATACCATGCTATAGGGGCTTGTTCCAAACCATACAATGCTTTGTGTAATTTGTAGACCATTTCCTTCTTGTCTAGATCAACAAAACTTTCAAGTTGTTCAATGTAGACTTCTTCATCTAGTATACCATTGAGAAATTTTGATTTGACATTCATCTAATAAACCTTAAATCCTTTATGTGTAGCATATGGAAGTAAGGTCTTGACACCTTCCAATCTTGCAACAGGAGCAAACGTCTCCCCATAGTCTATTCCTTCTACTTGAGAGTAGCCTTTACATACCAGTCTTGCTTTGTTTCTTGATAGCTTACCATCTTCATTCAACTTATTTATAAATACCCACTTAGTTCTAATCACATTTTTATCTTTAGGACTAGGTACAAGAGTCCATGTTTTGTTCCTCTCTATTTTTTCTATCTCTTCATTCATGGCTATTGTCATAGAGGTTTGCACCCTTGTCCAAAGTCTTACCTAAGGACAACCTTGTAAAACATGGAAACAACCTCCAAGCTATGGGACTTGAACTATCAGGTTGAATCTTCAGAGAAGGCTAGCTTCCTCTTGCTATTAGGGTGCACCTAACTACTCTTGGAGAGGAAAAGGGAGAAGGAATGCATGGAAAGAAAATCTACCTATTCTAGTCTAAGGGGTTGATGCACCAAAATAGAGTGTTCAAACTAATCTCAGCCCATACATGCACTATTGAACCATCATGACACCAAAAGATATACACATTCAGACTTGTTTTAACTTGGCAACCACATGCAGATCAAAAAACCTAGATGAATGACACAAGGAAAAAGAAGATTCACTTATATATCATTCACAAGCCTGAAGAGATATAGTCATGCAGATTGCAAATATCCACAAAACACTAATGAGAGGCAAAGGATTCTTGCACCTGACATCAATGGCTGAAGGAGATAAGGTAGAATGCCATACATTTCAGAGGCAAAGGGAATTACACATGAAATTGTAGAGCAATAATACAAAAGTCAGAGAAGGGTTGACCTGAACAAAATCTACAAAAATTGCCTTTATAGTTTAGGAATAACTGAGATGTCCTCTAATTGAAGTTACTTTGCAACTATCTACCATTAAGTCCTATAGAGAATAATCATGGAGAAGATCTGATTCGAATATAGATCCAGATGCAATGATATCTGATCTTGGTTGGAATAGGGCCTTGAGAAGATAGAAACGACACCATTAAATAGTTTTGACTAGGTAGATAGATAGGATCAGAGGTGGTGGAGTGTTTTCCAGCATTCAACATTCATTTGAAGGTGGTTGAAATTGATCACAAGGATCAGATCGTGTAGAAAAACTCAATTCCCCTATTTCTAGCCCATGAATCAGCATGATCAACAGGTCAACCAAACTCTGCAAGTAAAATAGGTCATGTAGACCAATCAATTTATTTCATTTTTCCACCTTGCAAGTTTCCATGTGGTTGACCATGTCTTTATAATTGACTGTGCCACATCCTCAATCCCTGACCACGATGATACATAACTGCCAAATCAACTGTCAACGTTAATTGTTACTGCCTCCACCGAGCCCATTGGGACACATGTCACTGAATCGCTATCTTGCTATACATAACTTTTGAGCTTCTTTCTATAGTGAGATAGCGATGCCCGTTGATTTTTCTTTGATCCCTTCCTTCACTATTGGCATTTTGAACTAGACCCCATAGAACACGTTTATTTTACGTGCTTTCCCACATTATATAAAATCCTCGTAACTTCATAATGTGGGAAAGCCCTGATTATTGATCTCTGCAAGATCAATGATTGAGAAGATCTTTTGTATTCTTCACTTGTCCCCTCCAAATTTCTAGGCCCCAGAGATACTCATCATCCGACTCAGCAACTACCCTAGCAACAACTGGCACCACCTAGAACAAAGCTAACCCAACAAGGAAAGATGGAAACAAGGTGCTTTCTTGCATTACTTAATTACCTTGCATCTTGATATTGCAGGGAAGTGCTAGCCCTTAATTCGTTTGCATTGAACAGTGATCAAAACTCTGCAGAACTGCAAGCCAAGTTAGCTGGATGGGCCAATGAAATACATCTATTGTACTCTGACTGACCTGACAACTGCCATAGAGGATGAGCTATCAATACCTCCTTAGAAAGTGGGCCCATGATGTCATGCCAGCCACATGTCACAAAGGGGCATGCCCACATTATTTAATATCCTTGCAAATTCTTCTTGTAGGCATGCGGTATCCATAGATCTTGGGGAATCTAACGGTTAAAGGTATGACTAAGAACATAGGATTTCATGGGACACATGTCACAAAGGGGCATGCCCGCATTTCTTAATCTTCTTGCAACTTCACATTGTGGGCATGCCCAGCCATTGATCTCAAGAGATCTGATGGTGCTCATAACACATGCATCTAAACCTCTGCAAATACCCATCATGACTTCACCTGGATGCGTGTCACCAAAGCGCTTCCCCGCATTGTCAAAAAGTCTAACAAAGCTCAGAATGCGAGAAAATGGGTGCCAATCAAAATGCCAGCTCACCTTGCCAACTTATCCACCCTTTGGCCCATAAGAAGAACATGGACCCACCTACCACGTGTTGCAAAGGGCACTTGTTTTGATAATGAGAGAAAGTGCCCACCATAGATCTAGAAAAGATCTAACGGTGCAAAAAGTTGCAGGCCGGTGGAATCAAAACTTAGGGAAATAAGAAATATTGTAAGGTTTTAATTATTTTATTTTTTTGATATTTCTAGGCCAATTTAAATAATATAAAATGGGAAGGTGACCGTTGGGTGGGGCAAGCATTTGAATTCAAATTTTGGCAGGGGGGAGGGGGGGGCAAAAATAGGCAACATTTCTGTTGACTCAAATGGGATGCAAGCCAGCTATGCATATGACTAATGGCCTTATGCATCCATTGGGATACAAAATCATTAAAAAAATGTGGATCTTGTGCACAATGAAACCTTAACCCTACCTCTATGAGAACAAAACCCTGAAAGCTCTGTTTCTACTTCTCTGCAACTAGAACTGGAGGCCAAAACTTTTACAACCTTCAAAACTTTGAAAAAATTGGCTACCTCATAGAGAGATAGCCTATGCTTTTTCTCTTCTTGGAAAGCAAGAAAGCAACAGAAATAAAACTAAGCTACATATGTACAATTATTTACAAGAGAGGGGTCAAACAAACCCATTGACTAGTTTGCTAAAATAGCTACCCTTCCTTATCAACCCATTTCTTGTTCCATGCATAATGGCAGTCAGGTGAATCAACAGGTATGACAAGAACACTACTGCATGGAACACCTCTTTCCCAATGTTGAAAATAGTGAAGCTTTCCAACACTAGGGTGTTTCCTTGTGGAGAAAAATGTACCTGCTCCTCTTTGTGATAATATTCCTCATGCTTTGGAGTGAGCATGGTTGGGGGAAACTTGTAGAATTTTTGTAGAGCTAGATACCTTATGAGGCATCTCCTCGATGGTGTAGGGCTAGAGGAATCATCCTTGACCACTTGATTGTGCTCTGCAATGGTAGTCCTTAACTGGTTTGGAAGTGGGTCCTCCTCTTGTTTTTTTTCCACATCTTGTTCATGCTTCCCATGAACCACTTCCTTTGGACCTACTGGTATAGTGTGACTTTCCACTTGTTGCTGTTGTGGAACATGCTCCTCATATATAGGAGATATTGATTCAATGTCCATGGAAGAACAGAGAGCATCCAACTCATCCAATAGATCATCCTCATCATTGATCACCTCTATTGCAATTTCAAAAATATGCATAGGTTGGGGGGAAACCTCATGTGGGTTAGTATATTCCTCCTCAAGGACAAAGCTATCCTTGAGGCCTTCTTGTCCATCCTCCACATCATAGAGGGTTGTCTACTACAGAAAATGATCCTCTTCCTTCTCTAGCAAGAGATCCTCATTCATTGGCAAGGGCTCAAAAGCCATAACTTGTTCCTCAAGGGGAGGAACAACCTTATTGTCTTCTTCTTCTTCCTCAATAAAAGAGGGAAGCTATTCAAATAAGAGGGTTGTGTCCTCTTCCTTTGGCTCAACAGTCTCCTCTTGGTTCTCGTTAACAGACTGCAGCTCCTCACATGGAATCTTTGTGAGTCTGGACTCACTCTCCTAAAACTCCATACTTGGACCATTAGGAGTCCATACAACCGGCCCACCTAGAAATAGGGAAATAGTAATAGGTTCGGGGGGGTTCATGACTAGTCCAACTCTCTCTTATAGGGGGTGGAGGGGCTACAATAGTGGGCTCTTGTGAGGGAGGGGGCTTCTTAAAGCTTGGAATGACATATTTTGGAGAGGGGGGGGGGGGGGGGGGGGGGTTATCTGCCTCCTTAACTTGAAAATGATCTTACTAGAGCCTCATTTCCTCCTCTCTTGCTGCAGCAACTTGCCTTGCAAGGTTCTCCTCAAAATGTCTCTATTTCTCCATCTCTTCTTCTTCTTGTTGGAGATAGGCCTGGTAGGCCATCTCCTCCTGTTGTGTCTCAAGTTCTTGTTGCCTTGCAACCTCATCAAGCCACCTATCAATATCTAGCAACAACTCATTTTGTTCACATATCCTCTAGTCTATTCTCATGCTACTCTCTTGGAGTTTGTAGTCATTCTGCCTTTGTAACTCTAACATCATATCTTTAAGCTTCTCATACGGGGATGTTGGGACTGGTGGAGTAGATATAAGAAGCGAGTAATAGCTTTGAGTGGCTTGGCTATAAGAAACTTGGGGTTGAGATTGAAATTAGCAATATGAAGGCTGAGGAATAAAATTTCATGATATGGGGGGGAATAATAACTATTTCTATGAATTGCATCCATGGAAAAAGCTTCATAAAATGTTGCAATCTCATAAAAAGCTTGAAAATCACAAAAAGATCAAAGATGATCCTTACATACTAGCATTGTTTTTGCTTGAAACCAGTAGATTTGCACTAGAGTCACCATGGTGTCTGATTGGATGCCTCAAAAGTCTAATGGCACTAAGAATAACACCCAAATTCTTAGTGTATCAGGGTCAACTAGCTAACCAACAGACTTATGTAGTTGAGACTTCTTTGTCCCACTGGGCGTGCCAAAAACTGTTGTCATAGAGGTTTCCACCCTTTTCCAAAGTTTTACCTAAGGAGAACCTTGTGAAACATGGAAACAACCTCCAAGCTGTGGGACTTGAACTATGAGGTTGAATCTTTGGAGAAGGCTAGCTTCCTCTTACGATTAGGGTGCACCTAACTACTCTTGGAGAGGAAAAGGGAGAAGGAATGTAGGGAAAGAAAATCTACCTATTCTAGTCTTAGGGGGTGATGCACCAAAATAGAGTGTTCAAACTAATCTTAGCCCATACATGCACTATTCAACCATCATAACACCAAAAGATATACACACTCAGACTTGTTTTAACCTAGCAACCACATGCAGATTAAAAAACCCAGATGAATGACACAAGGAAAGAGAAGATTCACTTATATATCACTCACAGGCCAGAAGAGATACAATCATGCAGATTGCAAATATCCACAAAACACTATTGAGAGACAAAGGATTCTTGCACTTGACATCAATGGCTAAAGGAGATAAGGTAGAATGCCATATAGTTCAGAGGCAAAGGGAATTTAAACATGAAATTGCAGAGCAATATTAAAGAAGTCAAAGAAGGGTCGAACTAAACAAAATCTACAAAAATTGCCTTTATAGTTAAGGCATAACTAAGATGTCCTCTAACTGAAGTTACTTCACAACTACCTGCCATTAAGTCCTACGAAGAATAATCATGGAGAAGATTTGATCCAGGTACAAATTCAGATGAAATGATATCTGATCTTGGTTGGAACAAGGCCTTGAGAAGAAAGAAACGATGCCATTAAATAGTTTTGACTAGGTAGATAGATAGGATTAGAGGTGGTGGAGTGTTTTCTTAGGTTCAACATTCATTTGAAGGTGGTTGGAATTGATCACAAGGATCAGATCGCGCAACAAAACTCAATTCCCTTGTTTCTAGCCCGTGAATCAACATGATTAGCAGGTCAACCAAACTCTACAAGTAAAATAGGCCACATGGACCAATTAATTTATTTCATTCTACCACCTCACAAGTCTCCACGCGGTTGACCATGTCTTTATAATCGACTGCACAACCTCCTCAATCCCTGACCGCGATGATACATAACTGCTAGATCAACTGTCAATGCTAATTGTTACTACCTCCACCGAGCCCACTGGGACATGTGTCGCTGAATCACTATCTCTCTACACATAACTTTCAAGCTTCTTTCTATAGCGAGATAGTGATGGCCATTGATTTTGCTTTGATCCCTTCCTTCACTATTGGTGTTTTGAACTGGACCTCATAGAACACCTGTCGTTTAGGCACTTTCCTGCACAATATAAAATCCTCATAACTTCATAATGTGGGAAAGCCCTAATTGTTGATCTCTATGAGATCAACGATCGAGAAGATCTTCCATATTCTGCGCTTGTCCCCTCAAAATTTCTAAGCCTGAGAGACACTCGTCATCTGACTCAGCAACTACCCTGGCAACAACTGGCACCACCTGGAACAAAACTGACCCCACAAGGGCATATGACAACAAGGTGCTTTCCCACATTACTTAATTACCTTGCAGCTTGATATTGCGGGGAAGCACTACCTCTTGATTCATTTGCATCAAACAGTGATCAAAAATCTATAGAACTGCAAGCCAAGTTAGCTAGATGGGCCAATAAAATACCTTCATTGTACTCTAACTCACCTGAAAACTGCCATCGAGGACGATCTATCAATACCTCTTGAGAAAGTGGGACCATGACATCATGCCAGCCACATGTCACAAAGGGGCATGCTCGCATTATTTAATATCCTTGCAACTTCATCTTGTGAGCATGCGGTATCCGTAGATTTTGGGGAATCTAATGGTAAAAGGTATGACTAAGAACATAGGATGCCATGGGACACATGTCACAAAGGGGCATGCCCACATTCCTTAATCTTCTTGCAACTTCACATTGCAGGCATGCACAAGTCGTTTATCTTAGGAGATCTAACGGTGCTTGTAACATGTGCATCTTTACCTCCACAAATACCCACCATGATGTCACCTGGATGTTTGTCACCAAAGTGCTTCCCCACATTGTTAGAAAATCTGACGAAGCTCAGAATGCGAGAAAGTGGGTGCCAATCAAAAGGCTAGCTCACCTTGCCACCTTATCCACCCTTCAACCCATAAGAAGGACATGGAACCACTTGCCACGCATTGTAAAGGGGCTTACCCATAATGTTTAAAGGTTCCTTGTTTTGATAATGCGAGAATACACCCACTATAGACCTAGACAAGATCTGATGGTGCAGAAAGTTGCAAGCCGATGGAAACAAAACTTAGGGAAATAAGAAATATCGTAAGGTTTCAATTGGTTTTTTTTTTAATATTTCCAAGCCAATTTAAATAATATAAAATAGGAAGGTGACCATTGGGTGGGGCAAGCATTTGAATTCAAATTTTGGCAAGGGGGGGGGGGGGGGGGGGGGGGCGGTGGGGAAATAGGCAACAATGGCCTCAATCTAACTTTCATTTTCTAATCCATCTTTGACATTTCTAGGTTCAAAATTAGTAAGTAAACAAGTACTTTTTATCTTACTTCTTGTCATAGTACCTTCAGATTTGTCTCCAATAATTTGATCTGGTGCATGATGTCTCCTAACATACTTGGCTAATACAGGTTCATTGCCTTTTGAATGAATTGCATTGTCATCCTCTTGCATTTCAACTTTAGGTTCTGGATATTCTATTTGTTGCTCGGGTCCTTTAGACTCATTGGGTATTGGCTCGGTAGCATTTGTATGTGACTTGGGTTCTTGTAGCTCAGTTTGAACTTCTTGCACCTCAGTTACTGAAGACTCAGGAGTAGAAAATTCCAGATTGACAAATGTATCTAGCACTATATCAGGTTCAATGAAAACAATTCTCTTATAATCTTCTGGTTCCTTTTTGCTTTCTTCTTCAGTCCTTTCTGCAAACTCATCAACTTTCACATGTGCACTTTCTATGACTTTGTGAGTCGATAAATTCAAACATCTATATGCTTTACTCTTGCAAGAATATCCCAAAAATATTCCTTCATCACCCTTCACATCAAATTTTCCTTTTCTAGATTTTTTTAGAATATAAAATTTACTTCCAAATACTTTGAGGTAACTTACATTGGGTTTATAGCCATACCATAACTTATAGGGGATTTTGAATGAGTCCTTCTTTAGCTATACTCAGTTCAAGGTATGAACTATAGTGTTGATAGCTTCCTTCTAGTATTTGATAGCAATGTTATTTTCAATCATTAGAGTTATTGCACAGTCCATGATAGATTTGTTCCTCCTTTTAGCTATTCCATTTTGCTCGGTAGTTCCAGGTGTTGATACTTGCCTTTTGATTCCCCTTTCAATGTAAAATTTATTGAACTCATGGGAGATGAATTCACCACCTCTATCTGACCTCAAGAATTTTAGTCTTTTCCCTGTTTCCTTCTCTACTCTGGCCAAATACCATTTGAACTTCTCAAATTCTTCTAATTTCTCTCTTAGGTACATGATAGTCATCATTCTTGAGTAATCATCACCAAAAAGAATGAAGAACTTTTCTCTAGTATAGCTTTCAATTTCATTAGGTCCACACAAATCAGTATGCACAATTTCCAAAACTTCTTCAGATTGATAATTCTTACTTTTAAAGCTAGTCTTTCCCATCTTACCAATCTGACAATTCTTGCATAGAACAACATTAAGTTTTTTTATACTAGGAATGCATCTTACTTTCCTAAATTTTCTTATTTTCACTAGGTTATCAAAGTTCACATGAATAATCTTCTATTCCATAACCAACTTTCTTGAACTTAAGCAATAAAGTATGAACATTCACCAAGTTCAAGATAGAAAAAGTTACCTTTTGTTTGTATGCTTGATCCAATCAGCTTTCTTTTGTCATCCAGTAGTATTGCCTTTCCATGGATGAATTACACATTGAATACAATATTGATTAGCTATGCCACACTCAACAAATTGTGTTTTAGACCTTCAACCCAATAGGCATTATCACGTACAAGCTCTTTGGTTAGTGAGATTCTTCCTCTTCCTTTTATGCAACAAGGTTCATTATTACCAAATCTCACACCGCCACCATCATAGTCTTCAAAATTTTCAAACTTAGTTTTATCACCAGTCATATGATGAGAGCAACCACTATCTATGATCCATGTATCATTTTTGCTCACATGAGAGATAAGTGCCATTTTATCTTCCTCATCATTATTAGATTCATCTTTCATAGCAATGTAAACAATTTCATCTTCACCATCATTAGAATCATTAGAATCCTTAGCCATGAAACATGTTTTCTTACCTTTGTCCTTGAATGATTTGAAGTCTTTCTTGCCATTGCACTTATGACCTTTCCTCTCATTCTTTTTTTTCTTGTTTGGGCACCTAGCAGCAATATGTTTAATTTCCTCACATGAAAAATAGATCAAAAGAACATTACCTTTGTATTTTCCTTTGCCTCTAGAATATTTCCTTGATAGTAGAGCTTTAACCACCTCAAGATCACTATAAGAGCTTTTTTCTAAGAACTTTACTTACAACTGTTTCCTCCTCAATGTCTCCTTTAGAAACCTTGATTGTACTAATGACTACTTTGACTCTTTCAACATATTTGGAAATGTTTTCATCCTCTCTCATCCTCATCTAATCAAATTGTCCTCTTAGACTTTCAGTTTTGGCTCTTCTCACAGTATCATCATCTCCATCGATATCTTTTAGCTTGTTCCACATTTCAAAGGCAATTTTGTAGTCCTTGACATCATCAAATTCTTCATACCTTAGGGTAGATGCAATGTTTATCATCATGGTATTATGAGTCTTCTTCTCAAAAATGTCATTGAAAGATAGTGTACCAAAATGAGTTACATATGCTTCATTAAGATATTTCAATCATGTGTCTCCAATGGAAGCTAGATGGAGTCTCATGAAACCTTGCTATGCTGAAAAGTTATCCCTGTTAAGCCTTGGAATTTCCCTCTTGTAAGACATCCTGATCTTTAGGTTAGATCCTTGAAATCCTTCCTGCAAGCACCAAAATCTATGATACCAATTGTTGGAAATATAGATGGAGTAACTGAGAGGGGGGGGAGGGGGGTGCTGTGAATCAGTTACCACAAAAACAAATCTCAGATCCCTCAAATGTCTTATAAACTTAGTTACTGCTATCACTCAGTAGCCATACTAAAAAATGCTATAACTCAGTAGATGTATGTTAACTTATTAAGCATTCACAAAGATTTAACATGTATGCATAAAAGAAATAACATCAACACAAGAGACACCAAATTTAATGTGGAAACCCAATACATGAAAAACCACCAAGTAACTAGCTACCAATTTTCACTCTTCTAAAGTGAGCCCTATTAGGAGCCAACCCTGATAAAGGTTACAAAACACACTATTAGGTGTGACCCTGTTAGAGGATTTAAACACCCTGCTAGGAGTGGCCTTGCAAAAGGACTTGAGAATAATTCAATAGAACTATCCATCTTGTTAGAGGATTTACAAAAATGGCTATTAAACCAACTCTGTAAAGAGATTTAGGAATCACTGCTACAATGATGAAAATGTAACAATGAAGTGACCTAAATGAGATGCAACTAATCTTTTCTATTACAGATCTTTGTTCTACTTCACTAGATCCTCTTTGATGGAATACACCTTTGCAACTCCTCAAGAATATCTAGTCCTTCTTCAAAATTTGCTCACACTTTCTTCTTCACACAATTAACTCACTTGCATTCTCGCTCATTCATTCATCCATACATTTCAATTCACAACTTGACCTTTATACCTTATAAATTGTCAAGTCAGCTCATTTACAAGTTACAATTACCAATAATTATTACATAAGTTGGCTACAGACATTACATGAAATAATTAAACTTTATTTCCCAAAATAATGAAATCCTTCATTGGCTGACCCTACTTGGTAAACACTATTCCAAAAATGATTTTGAATGTTAACCAACTGAAGCTCAGTAAATATTGTAAATTTTGAAAAATTCTTTTGGAGACTGAGTGAACTCGGTAAACACTAACTTTCCTTCGCTGACCTTGTGAGCTCAGTAGAAACTGACTTCTACTACAAAATCCTTCAACACCCAATTGAGGTTGGTAGAAACTGTCTTCATAGTGTAACTTTTAGAAATGCTTGGTAGACTCTGTAATTCGCTTTGCTAACCATCTGAGCTTGGTAGACTTTTTCTTTTGCTTTACTAACCAATTGAGCTTGGTAGACTCTATCTAATAACTGATATGACTTTTGTGTAACATTAAAGACAACACATAATTGAACAATTTTATATAACACTAGATGACTAAAATCTAGATCATATTGCAACAACTTGAAGGAGTGAGAGAAGAGTTAAGGAAATCCTTGACAGAAAGGAAAGAGATGAAAATTTACTAAAATGACACACAATACAAGGAAGTTGATACAAAAGAACTATTTGAAAGTGGAAAAATTGGTGAAAATAAAAAAATAATAGTAGATCTACTAGAGAAGAACAAAATTCTGAGAAAAAAGGGTAAAAGAACTTAGGAGAGAATAGGAAACCCAATCAATGAGACTGTGTGAGGTGATAGAGATAAGAAGAATGTAAAAGAAGTCAAAATCATGGCTAAAGAAGATAAAAGAGAGATGGTAACTAGAAATGAAGAGAGATCATTTAAAGTACAAAAGCTCATGAACAATCAGCTGGTTTGATGAATCAGTGGATAATTACTACTCCGAAAGAAAACATGAAGGACATAGAGATCACAAGTTTAAGGTTACACAATGAACAACTAAGAAATGAGTTGCAGACTGAAAAGGAACTTCTAGAAAGAATGAACAAAAAAATTGAATCTATCAAATACTTTTAAGAACTAATGAGATCACCTAGACCAATATAAGATACTTCTAGCCTAGGATACATCAAGCACATTTCATCTACTAAAGAAGGAGAATCATCAAATAGTGGAGAACAAAGAAAATGCAACATTCAAAGGAAAGCCTACATGTCATCATTGTGGTAAACTTTGACACAAAACCAACATCTACAGAAGCAAGAATGGTATGGAAACTTCTAAACCTAAGTTTATTGGTAATTTATTTACTTTCAAGAAGGTAGGACACTAAGTACACAAATGCACATCAAAGAAAAGTGATTCACCCACTACATCTAGATTTGAAGGTCATTTCTATAATTGTTAGAAATATGGTAGACATAGAGCTCGTGAGTGAAAATCAAAGAAAAAATATAATTGGACATCTAAAAAACAAGAACATGTACCAAGAAATGGGAATACTCACCATTGAGATTACAATACATGGTACAATTATCATTATTGTGGAGAATATGGACACATTTGAGAGAATTTTATTAAGACACATTTTAGAGGAAATTACAAGAAATCTAGTTGAATGGAGAACTAGTTGTTTTTAGCTTTGTCAAAGTTGGACATGTTATTAGAAACTGCAAAATGAGAGCACCAACACCAAACGATGGAAATGATAAAGGTAAAGAAAAGCTTTAGGTAAAAAAAACATGGAAAGAACTAGTAGAAGTTGGAATTAGTGGATCAAGTAAAGTTGAGATCACCCAATCCAATGAATTGGGTACTCACACCACAATTAAATAAGAGAAGAGGTATGTTGGAAGTGTAACTTCAATGATATATATTACATCAGTTTCTAACATAAACACACTAAAAGTTCATATATACGTAAGAAAATATGTATATAGAAAAAATATATAGAGAGAAAAGAGAAAGAGAATCATTTACTACATGAAGTACCAAGCATCAGGAATATAGTTTGTATTAACAGAGCATTGTAGTATGGAATAAGTGATTGGATCAAGTGATGTTTTGACCAAATGAATTGCTATTGGTCAAGGTATCCTTAACCAATTATTTTTAGGTAAGCATGTAGACCAAGACATCGTTCATACACGTACCAAGTACAAATACATTTATTGTAGACCTAAAAATGTCAAATAAAAGGTATTTATCAAATTTGGGAATTCATTTCTATTTTACCAATTTTTTTCAGAGTTCACAAGTGATTCAAAGGTGATCAAGTAAAATTTAACAAAAGAGCAAGCAAATTGTAGTGAAGCATTGGCGAATTTGATAAAGACATAAGTGTTACTTTTAGTGACCAGTAAATTATTTTCAAAGGAATCATAGAGGAGTTTATTTTTGAAATCCCTAGATTGAAATGGAATCAGCAAGGGAAATTTTGAAAGTGAGCAATACTCAAATTTTGAGGAACTACTAGTATTCTCAACCAAATTTTAGAAATAGTGTGAATTTTGAGGAGAGTGAAGATGATATCTGCATCCTATCATGAACTCCACACAAGGTTTTGACTATACAAGATGTTAGGTCCTGTTACATGTAAACAATAGGAGAAATTGGAGATTTTGAGATAAAAGTAGCTTATGAGAAGTTATGCAACACTGGAGTACTAAGGGATGAATATAAGATCATCTCTAACAAAGGGCTTAACCATGCCCTAAGTTTTCCACAAGTTTTTAAAGTTGAGTGGATAAATATTATCCTAATCCATGTTTATGATATGAAGTTGTGGTTAGATGTAGGACCAATCAAGATTAACAAAGCCATAATATTTCAAGTTACTAGATCTCCTACCTTGGAAAGACTGAAGAGAAAAAGGAGCACAACATGAAAGGAAATTGAGAAATCAACCAAAGAAAAGTGGATTGGTTGAGGGATGTCAATTGATGGGATTGATGATCTTATGATTGAATTTTGTAATACATGTGATAGAATATAAATTATTTCATTCTAGAAGATTCAACAATGTGTTATGCATTATAGTGGACCTAAGCTACAAAATTGTTAAAAAGGATCATACTTATGATGTTGCCAAGCTACAACTACAATAGTTGAAAAAGAATCTTGGAATAATCAAGAAAGAAAAGAATACATCATGTAAGTTTGAATCTTTGTTAGTATGTATATTCTTTTATGTACATAATTATTTTCCTAAAATTGGTCAATTATATGGGATCATAACAAGCTAGCTATGGAACATGGAGAAATTATGGATAATTACTTTGAAGAATTTAAAAGAAAAATGATAAGTCGAATGAGGATTCCCAAATATGTTGTAGATCAATATTTTCATTAGATATGTTTTATGGTAGATACAGATTTTGTTTATACATAGGCAGTGCTACCTAGAATTGTATGGTTAAGGCCTTTGCCTTATGAGGTTAATATGAAGTCACAATAATAGTGACTAAAATTTTGTCAAAAGATATTGATGAAAATGCCAATCCATTTGACACATATGACTCAATAAAGGATCAAATGAATGTGGAATCAAGTGAGCCCAAGAAAGAAAATAAAAGGAAGAAGAAAAGTCTTGAGGACAAGGAAGATGATGAAGAAGGAGAATTTGAAGATACAACTAAAGTTCAGGAAGGAAAAGGAAAAGAGATAGTGATTGTCGAGCCTAAGGAAACCTAGAAAAATAAAGTTAATATTGTTGATCCCAAAGTTGAACTTGATCTTAGGAAAGGTGTGTAGAAGGTTTCTACACCTTAGGATCCTAAAGAGAAAAATTATAATGAGATTTAACACAATTGAGCCCCAAGCTATCAAAATGAAAGGAAGTTAGGCAAAGAGAAAATAGACTAGTTCATCATAGTATAATATTCATAAGAGGTTGAAGAGAAAAATAATTGTAATAGAGGAGGAAGAAGATGATGAAGAGAGCAAGTCTAATGATCTAATGAAACTTTGATTATGTCATGACCATCTCCTACAATTGTGAATAAGATATGTCAAGAAATTACTGAACTAGCAAGCTCAACAAGATTCAAAGACGTTAATTTTGATTCCTTAAATAAAGAAGATCAAGGAAAACTTGGAAAGTATATTATAGAAATGATGATACAATTTAAGACTACACCTATGGAATTAGGGAAAGGCATTCTAGAAAATTTCTATAACAAAGTTGATGCTAAGTGGAAGTGGGCATTATCTATTGAATGACAGATCAAGGAGACCACTCTAGCATAGAAAATACTAGATTTAGAGAAGACACATATGTCTATTTCCCTAAAATATTTTGTGAAGAAATTCATACCAAATGAAAGGGCATATAAAATATTTATTAATAAAGCTCATGAAGTTGAGAAAAATATCTTCAATGTATGGAGAGATGCATTTGAATTTCTCAATCCATTGATTAATAAAGGAGATGAGGAGGAAGATGTAAGAGATGGAATCAAACAAGAAGAGGATGATGCACTAGAAGTTGATAAACTTGCAGAGGAAATTAGACAATTGATAGAAGGATGTGAACAACAAGATGTTGTCAGCATTGAAGGCATTCCTTATTCATCACTGGATAATCAGAAAGTGTTAACAGATGAAGACATGCAAAATGTCGAGCCTAATAAAACTCTACCTAGAACTAATCTAGTCTTCTTACAAATCATAGATTATTCAAGGATTGATAGAGAAAAGATTGAAAATGTTGAGGTTACGTTAGTCACTAGGGATAAAAGTGTCAAGCAACTAGGGAAGGCTACAATTATGTATCCATAGTTCACTTGTATGGTTGTATTTCAGAATGATATAAACATAGAAGAGATCAAGGAAATAGTGTTGGGAGAAGAGCATGAGAAAGAATATACACAGGCTCTTATGCAGTTGTCGAGCATTAAACCATTAGAACTATTGACTAGAACACTTGAACAATCGGTGACACATACTTAACCAGAGAAGTAGCAGGCATTTAGATCGATTGAGAAGGGTAAACAATTACACATATCACTACCTAGTGATACAACCCCATTATCTCAGAATATGACTAAATCAGAAGAGATGATAGATGAGTTAGTAAGTCTAAATGAGGTAACCACTTTACCTATGTATGAATTAAACAAATTGAAATTGGAACAAATGCAAGAATTACAAACTTTGTTGAGCCACCTTGCAAGAATAGCTAAAGAGAGAGCACAAAAAGAAATAGGCATTATATACTGTTGAAGAGATTTTTGTTGATGCATTTGTAGTAATTGACTTAAATAATCAGCATCAAATTTTGGATTAGTTAGTTTATATAATTGAGAAGGTTCAATCAGAAGATATTAAGACCAATGATAAACTGATGCAATGGTTTGAGAGAAAATTTGAGCACAAAGTTTTGGGTATGTGCAAGATCATGGTGTGCCAAAAAGTGGCAATCTGAAAAATATGTAGCTATGAAATATCTCAAACCATTTCAAAATATATTCCAACATTTTTCCCACCCACCCTAATACTAAATGAAAACAATTAATATCTTTATAAGGTCTACTATATCTTTTGATACCAAACCTATATGGTCAACTTTAAAAACATCCTAAACATGTGCTTTTGGCCTATTTTTATTTGATCTTTACTTAAAACATGTAGCTGACAACTTTATTTTCGTCAAAATTTGATGAAATGAAAAGGGTTTCTTAAAAATGTTCTTATCTTTCCATAAATGTAAGTTTTGTCAAATTATGAGTTTAGTAAGTAATTATTACTATTTTTTCTAACAAAGTTATGTGTAAAGTGTTGAGTGGCACAGTACTTGAAAAACAACTATAACTTTCAAATGGTACAACATTTTTTAAATCCAAAAGACCCATCACATTCTATGTTTCTTCTACTATAAGGGGAAAAAAATGAAAATTTGAATTTTGCAGAGTTTTGAATTAGTTAAGGTGGTCAAACATGAGATTTTTTTAATGCCAAAAATACTAAAGTCAAAAATTAATTATTAATTACTAATTTAGAATAAAAATACCCAAAAATATGTGTCACATCTAGGCATGAGTCTACTACTTATATCTAGAATATTATAAAAAAAAATTATCATTTGATTTTGATTAAGGTGGTCAAACATACGTCTACTTCTTAAGTTTGTTCTAAAATTTTTGTAATATTGTATTTAAATTAAAAATTTTGGCCAATCAATTTTTATTTTTTTGAGATAATTTCTAGCACTTTAGAAACTAGATTAAATTTGCTAGAGATTCTTTTCTCTCAACTTTTATATATAAAGTTAATAACAAGTAGAAAATTGCACGTCAATTTGACATAACTCCGATTTTTTGATTTTTTATTGCCACGTAAGAGCATGGTTTGGTTGACCATGATCCTACACATACCCTTTTAGAGAAAGTCTCTAGAGAACTTGTAGATAGAGAATTACAAATTTCTAATATAGGCATGCAAATAGAGGAATTTTTTAAGACTATTCATTCATTGTATATGAAGCTTTGTGATGTTGAGTTCTTCACATAGGAGAATCAATGATCTATTGATTTAACATAGGTTGACATGAGGGAATGTAGAGTTTTATTGGGCAAGAATGCTAGTTCAATCTCACTCTTATACAATAAGTTAACATTTGGGAATAGAGCTTAGCTGAGTATACAACTCAAGATAGTGACATGAGGAACAAACTAATATTAATTCAATTCCAGTTGCTACCACATTTAGAGATTATTTAGAAGGAAGTGTCTATAACACAAAGTATCATGAAGAAAGACACAAATTTCTCACATATTGAGAGCCTAATTGATCTAGCTGCCAAACTAGAAATTTGCATTCAATTTTGGAGAAAGTAAAAGAGCAGTGGAGTAAAGGCTTTGTAGAAATTTTGGAAAATCATGATAATTTTTTTGGGAAGCATAAGATAGCCCTTGTAGACCCCAGTCCATAAGTGACAAAAAAGGGGGGGGGGGGGGGAATAAGAGGAAAATAAGTATAGCATAATTAAGGGGGAAAGGTAATAAAGGGAGAATATACTCAAATATGTCATAGGTTCATAAGATGGAATAGTTTCAGCAAATCAACATTGCAAATCCAAATTATAGTTTCAGGGGGAGAATTATTGTATCAAATGATTGTTCATGAAAAATTGTTTTTGCTACTAATGTGAAAAGGGGAGATTGTTGATCTCTATGCCTAAGTTTCCTATTAGTGTCCATACAATTAATCATTTACTAGGCAAGGTTGAATGATCATCATTGCAACTAAGTCATCTAGTAAAGGCTGAGTACTTAAGGACTTGTTCATTTTACATTACATGTTGAGAAAGTAAGAGATTGTCAAGCACCCCAGTTGAGACCAAGCTCATGTAAAAGACAAGATTATACAGTTCAAATGAGTAAACTACATGACACATTTTACTGAGTGAACAAAATATATCAAGTGTGTAGAATTTGAGTGCCAGCATGAATGTTAGTTATGACTGAGTTTCAGAACATTTAGATGTTGAGCAAACCACTTTAGGCATCTTAGTTTTTAATCACATAGACACCTATGTAAACCATTTTTGGTCAACTTCTATATACATTTAATTATTATAGAGATAGTTAAGAAGGATTTTACATGTCTTTACAAAAGGTAATGATCTTGAGGAAAGTAGATCAACCAATCATAAAATCAGAAGGGAATGAAAAAAAGGAATGAATTGTGAAACCATTGATTATGATCCAAAAGTTTAGAAGATTGTCTATATAAGAGGGTTTTAACCATAGGATCAATGCACGTGAAGAGAACAAGCTAAAAGAAGCATATGCGTGAATGAATGGATGGATGTGCAAGTGAAGGAGCGAACAAGGATAGAATAGAGAAAGAAATGTTAAGTTGTAAGAGAGATCAGATAGAAAAATCCAAGAGTGAAGTATAGAATGAAGATATTAGATGAAGAGTGTAGATTGAGACTTTGAGCAAAGGAGATCCAAGATCAGCTTTCATAGAAAATGAAGGGTTAGGTATTGAATCAATTTTTATAAATTGAATCAAGAAAAATCATTTAACCAAGTTACCCAAAAAGATCTACATAAATATCCTAACAGAGTCCTTAATTGATTGTAACTATACAATCCTTTAACAGGGTAAGACCTAACAATCTAAATTTTTTTAATAGGGCAGACCCCTCACAGGGTAGATCATTCATTATGATCAAACATTATAACCCTAAGAGGTTAACTTTATTGTTGCAATAGTGAAGATTTGTGGGTTTCATCCCCACCCCAATTTTACCTTCACATCAAAGTCTTTTTAGGTTACCAAATCATTTGTGTTATGTGTTAAATCTTTTCATGGATGTGATGTTTTAATTTACATTTTAGCATTGCATTTTTTATATGACATGAGTTATGTGTGAAATCAATAATCTATTTTTGAAAGGAAAAGTCTAAGATCCTGATTCACCCACCCCTCTTAGTATCTTATTTCCCAAAAAATCCATCAAAAAATACTTACTTGGTTTCCCTAGAATTCTTCCAACCAACTTGTGAGTATGTCTCTCTTATTTATTGGCTCATTCCAATAAGCATATAAACCATGTTCTTGACAATCTATCCATCAATTTTCATGTTGAAGATTACTAATGATCAAAATTTGGTTTAAGCTATCTAGTTGTGGATTGTTGTTGGATATCATTAGGCTATGGGGGTTGCCATGGTTAGGGTTATTGGTCCACATTTATGGTTTCTAAGGATTTGATAAATTCCTTTGTGAAAAGGAGATCTATGGTTTGCATTTTATGGGGAGGGATATATGCTCTAGCTAGAATGTTATTATGATGGCCAACCTAGATCAGGGTTAGGATTAGGTCCTCAATGGGTTTCAATGTTCTAGGCTAGGGCTTCCAAGGGTTTTCTTTGATTTGGTTCTTTATTGATAGAGACTGAGTTAAGCTTGGATTTGAAATTTTTGGATTATGAGGATCTAGTCAATGCTTTACAATAGGGAAATTATTAGGTTTGAATAAGAATATGGGCTTACTATTTTTTCTAGGGTTTTAGAATTACCTTTTCCCAAATTTGATAGGGAGTTTATCTAACCTTTTTCTTTTGTATTTTGTTGCTTTGAATCATAAGGAAACTACTCCTTCAATCACAATGCATATTTGGTCTTAGAGAAGATCTCTATTTGTTTCTTTAGCTTGGTGCCTATTGAGGTGGAATTTCTCTACATTGTGTCTACTATGTTTAGCTAGTAATTTCTAGGATTTTTCTTCTGCTTGGTTATTTTATCTTTCTTCTTTCTTTGAACTATTACCCATCCTTCTTTATTCAATTGGATAGTTTTTTTCCCTAGAATGATAGATCCTCTTTTTTCATTTTTCTTAGCTCTTTGTTTTTGCTCTATTGTTTGTTTGGACCACTTCTTCCTTGAGCTACTTTGTTTGATTCTTATGGAGTTGTGATAGTATTTCAAAGCTATTGTTATTATGAAAATTGATATCTAGTCTAATTTTTTGCCTGAATGTATGATGTTGTTTATCCCACCCATTTGTTTTCTGGGTACTTCCCAAGTTTCTTAGAGGGGAGGAGATAGTTACAATGCTAGGGTTTAAGGGTTTCTTGCACTTATTCATGTGTTCATACTATGGACTTACTAGATTCAGGTTGATATAGTTTAAATTTTCTTCATTTGCATTCGTAACATTTGTTTTTGTTGATTTCGTTGATTTTGACATTATGCAACCCATAGATTTTTTTTGTTTTTGTAAAATACAAAATTCTCCAATATTAAGTGTGGTTATTTATAAATCCAAAATATTATTTGGCTACTTAATAATTGAATATCTATAATAGTATGTTTTAGAATTAAAAAATGATGTGTATTCTTCTTTTTTGATGATGTTCCTTTTCTTTTAATAAAATATTAAAGTTACATACATTAGAACCCCATACATCAACATAGAACTAACGTGTTAGGCAAGGACCATCCATCAACATTATCATCTTTTTCTTTTTCCTTTTCCTTCTCATAAGGGAGGGGAAATTGCTAGAGCCAAGCACAAAAAATACCATTTGGAAGAAATGGCCTTAGGCCACACATAATAGGGGCAACTGGAGTAGAAAGAGCAGCAACTAGGGACCTTCCAAAGCCACATGATGGTAGAGAAGCCAAGTGATGATGCCTGCCATCAAACCCACATTTAATTTCTTTTCACTCTTTGGAAAGATAGGAATGTGTGTTTCTGTGTATACTAAAGCATGCATATGAGGCATGATATACAACATAAAATGTGTGTGCCACTGGAAATTTGATTGCAGCTAAATATACACCACACAAATCCTTTATATATGTTTTGTCCAATGTGGTAACTGAAGCAAAGACATCTATGTATGAGGTGAGAAGCAAACTAGACTATTCTATGGCATTGCAAATTGATGTGGACAAGTCCAGTGCAGGAGCTTTGTGGTCGAGCTCGAGGTGGACAGGTTTCTTGAGGGACCTTCCCTGCAAGAAACTCCCTTACACGAGTACTATACTAGTTGCGTGAAAGGGCTACCCATAGATAGGTATCCACACAAATAACACATGCAAGTAGGTCACCGAGCGAAGGTCCTCCATTAAACCGGTTGTCAGGGTGATGATGGTCAAACTGAGCCAAGCCTAGGTAATAGCCTTATTAGCTAGATTAAAAAGGGAATCCATAAATATTCACATAAGATAAGAATTTATTCATTCTATTGATTTCAAAAAATGAACACTATTTTAGGATTGACATATGATTGAGGTTTTGTTGTCTAATAAACATTTATAACACTTATATGTAAGGGAAAACATATTTTATAAAGCACTTTCTATGTTTCAAACTAAATGAATCAAAACTTAATTTTATTTTTCTTGAGATCTCTAGAAACACATAGATCATGGAGAATAAATGTTGAAACTTTCAACAAAATTCGTTGTATTTTTCTTTTCTTTTAATTGTGATTAACATTACATTTTGTTTGGAGGATAACTGCATCCATTTTATGATATAATTTATAAAAAAAAAAATTAATCATACTCTCGTCTCAAAATTAAATTCAATAAAATGATCAATCACACAAGCTAAGATTTAATTTTCCTTGGAGATTTTAATCTAGAAATTAAGACTATGAGAGTACTGAAATAAAATTTATTTTTTTAAAAATGTCTTTCTCTCTTTTCTTATTTAAAAATTATTATTTTCTCTTACAAATTTAGAGCATGCAATAGAACTTGAAAACACACAAGTTTCAAATTAATCATTTGATGTGTCAACACATTAATTTTTTATCATGATGTTTAGTTTACAAAATAATTGGTGCACTTAATAAGCTAATTGGATAAATTTAAAATTAATTAAAAAAATATTTATATTAGTCAACTAAATTATATACAAGATAAATTAATTTAGATTCCCTTAATGATATTTATAATTCATAATTTAGAAATAAATGCTAGTTTTAAGAATGTAATTGAAATGATAATAGCTAATATCCCAACATCAATATTATCTAATCGAAACAATTAATAACAATCTAGAAAAAAAACAAAAAATGAACTGTAAAACCTTGGGATTCAGGATCCCTGTAAAACCTATTTTCCTGATAGAAAACAATCTAGAAAAAGAATGCAAAAGCCTACAATGCAAGGGTAACTTGCGAGCCTCTCATGTGGGAGGTATTGGGTTCGAATCTACCTTCAGTTAACATATAATAATAATTAATTCCGACAAATAATAATTAATCTAGGCTTCAGCCATTTACCGATCAAAAAATAAAAAACAATCTACAAAAAGAGAAATACTGAAGTTTGTATTAATCTAGAGAAAATATTTGGTAGTCAATTATACTAATACATCCTTATAAACAATTGCATCTATCTAGATTTCAAGAAATTAAACATTATTGAACCTATAAGAAGTTCTAGAAGATAGAATAAAAAAGATATGAAATATAACAATGCTTAAGAAATCTACAAAGTGATGATGACATCAAATAAAATCAGCATAGGTAGTTTGGGGAGCCTAAACTAATTTCGTTTTGTGTTAAATTTGTCAAATGTTATGAATCCCCTACAAAGAGATCTCACTCTCATGATAATTTTTTGCATAAAACTAATGCTAAGTAATCCAACAACTACCTATTTTTTAAAGATGTGCATGAATTTATGTTGAAATATATAATATAATTAATATATGTTGTAGAAATAGGCAAGAGCCTACAATACAATGGTAAAATTGTGAGCCTCTTATATGAGAGATCTTGGGTTCAAATCTACTAGATTTAAATAAATAAATAGATTAAAAAATAATAATATGTTATAGAAATAAAATTTTTGTAGTGATGGAGGTCATTCTTTGTATCACCTCCCCAACATTGACAACTTATATACTAGTGGACTATGAGAAAAATAAATAGACAAACAAAAAAATGCACTTAAAAAAATAATAAAATGGGGCAAAAGAGAAACAAAGAGTAATGGTGTAGGTATGTGTGCCACGAAAAGGTTGAAGCTGAAGCTTCTTATAGATTTATTTATAATGATGTCCTCAAATAATAATATGTTGTGGAAATAAAATTTTTGTAGTGATGGAGGTCATTCTTTATATCACCTCCCCAACATTGACAACTTACATACTAGTTGACTATGAGAAAGATAAATAGACAAACAAAAAAAATGCACTTGAAAAAATAATAAAATGGGGCAAAAGAGAAACAAAGAGTAATGGTGTAGGTATGTGTGCCATGAAAAGGTTGAAGGTGAATCTTATTATAGATTTATTTATAATGATGTCCTCAAATAATAAAATGTTGTAGAATTAAATTTTTTGTAGTGATAGAGGTCATTCTTTGTATTACCTCCCCAACATTGACAACTTATATACTACTTGACTATGATAAAAGATAGATAGACAAACCAAAAAATGCAATTGAATAAATAATAAAATGGACCTTTGGACCTTTGCAAACTGTTGCGTCATGTCTTTTCAATGTAATTATCTTGTAGTGATATCTCTCTTTCAGCTACCTCGTGTAGCTTTTATTCTTTGTAAATTCGCTTTGTTTCAATAAATAAATTTTTGAAAAAAATAGGACAAAAGAGAAACAAAGAATAATGGTGTAGGTATGTGTGATATGAAAAGGTGGAAAGTGAAACTTATTATAGATTTATTTATCATGATGTTCTCCTATCCTATGTCATAGGTAAAGGAAAATCATTGTGACTATTGAAGTACACAAATTTAATCCTGCAATATATTAAGAATAAAAAATAACATTTTATTTCATAAATATACCACAAGCTTTAGTTTACGAGACTTCTAAGATTCAAAACGTTTTACAGCAATGTAATTAGAATATAATAGAAAAATCAATACCGGATAGTTCGGCTAGATAACGGGTACGAACATTGTTTAAAAAAAGACGGTACTACCTTCAATGCACTTGGACGACCCCACAAAAGTTCTTCAATACCTATAGATAATGTCATCCTCTAGAAGGCTTGTTTTCAAGACCTAATAATGTCACGAAACTACCCACAACGTGCTTTGTCAACAAACTTTAAATGAAATGATAGGAGGTGGAGGCCATATTTGGGTGGGTGGGACACTAAGTCTTAGAATTTCTCATCACCATCTTTAAATTGAGTCGGACATGAGAACAAACAAGAAGTTCTATAAATACCTTTCAGTTTCTTAGCACAAACCCACAAGAAGAAGTAGGAAAAGAATAGAGAAGTAACAAAAGAAGAGTTAAAATGGTTGTGGGAAGTATCAGCCATGAATTTGAGTCTCCGTTGGAGGCGAAGAGACTGTGGAATGCCTTTGTGAAGGACGGCCATAATCTTCTGCCAAAGCAAGTACCTGAGCTTTTTGCAAGCGTCACCTTCTTGGAAGGCGATGGAGGTGTAGGAAGTATCAAACAAATCAATTTCACTCCTGGTAATCTCATTCTTATACTTTGTTGTCCATTTATACAGTCAAAACTATCAAAGTCATCCGATTTCTATATTTGATATGATTGTGTAAATAACTTTTATCATCAACATTTTTTCATTAGACTACATGATTTGTCATCAGAGTGAAAGAAAATACAGACTTCATTTCATATTGATTTTTATTAGATGATGTAGAAAATATCATGGAGTGTTGATATGATATGTTTATGGATTATCTTGTTAGTAATGAGTTGGGTTTTGTGATTCAGCAAACAAAGATTTCAGCTACGTGAAGGAGAAAGTGGAGGAAGTGGAGGAGGAGAAGTTAGTGTACCGATACAGCCATGTGGAAGGAGGGCTGCTGGGAAAGAAAGTGTCGTCTTGCTCATATGAATTCAAGTACACTCCAAAAGCAGGAGGAGGATGTGTTTGCAGCTGTGTAGTCCATTTTGATACCCTTCCTGGAGTTCCTCAGGATGAAGAGAAAATGAAGGAGATCAAAGAAATGAGTACTGCCATCTTCAAGAAGATCGAGGCATATCTTATCGCCAATCCCACTTTGTACTGCTGAACGTATCATACGAGATAGTATGAATAATAACTATACTACCGTCTGTGGTTCCCATGTTAGAGTTCTATTTAGTCCTTGAATAAGATGTCAAACTACTAATCTCCTGCATCCATGTTAGGAGAGAGTTTGACGTTTCAGTATGCTTGTCATTCGTAGAAACTTTATCATATAGCAAATATGTCTTGTTTTACTACAGTTTTAGATAGGTTTTCTTTTATAAAAGAAATTTCTAATTTCATTTATTTTTTACAATACAAAATATAAATATTAGTAGTTGTAATAAAAGGAGGTGCAATGGTTAGGCTTATAGTTGTGCTCCTAATTAAAATAATAGAAAAGGGGTTTCAATAATTGAACACCTTAACTTTTAGTCTATCAAAATCATGTATGACAATTTAAAATCACTCTTTTTTCTAATAACATTTTATTTCCCAAGGCACTTACTTCTATCCCATGACCAAAGCCTACATTATCAATTATGATGGCATATGAATGTAGTTTTTGTTAAGGTGTCCAAAAAAAAGCCTTCTTAAACAAATATTTGTCTAGTAATGCATAAAAGTATTGTGTTACTCATACAATGTTATGACGTCACATGATTTATTGGTTTTAACCTAAGATATATGTTTCATTCAATTATAAGTATGTGTCATTAAAATTCAGTCTTTAAAATTACAAGTATTGAAATCAGTAAATCTTATCACAGCTATTGAAGTATGCCCAACCATTAAATATTCTCTATTATTCTTAACTATGTAGTCAAACACCTATACAAAATAGCACATAAGATATTTTTATAAAACACATAAAAAGTACATTCTTAGTCTTATAGTCACATTGATGCTTCCCCATATTTCTTTGTAAGCTTGCCAATGTGGCATAGAGCCACTCTATTATCCTTATGCTATTACACTTGAAGTTTGTTTTTTATTCTTTTCTCTTAATGGATTTATCTGAATGTTTGAGATAGTGTGTTCTATATCCCACTTGTAGTGATAATATTGCTATGACATAAAAGAGTACCTCTAAAAGAAAGAAAAAAAAACCTCATTTATATTATGATAATGAACTCATGGATAGCATTAGATTTCCCCATTCTTTCCCACCATCATAAGCTTTATAAAATCTTCACATTTTATTACACATCTTGAGGAGAGTTCTATATGAAATGACAAGAGAAAGTTGGTTTCCAAATTATCGACAATATAAAACTAAACCAACTTTATACACCCATTTTTATGATATTATGTATTTATAGAAGCATTTCATCCAACAAAACTACAAAGTTATTTTTTGTGCATTGATTCAATTTATTAGAACTCGATGTATTAGTAATACTTACTATGTCATTGTGTACCTATAGATTATTTTTTATGTATTAGATAGCAGCCAAAAAATGGGGGTTGACTGCATAATACAAAAGGTTTTAGACCAGCTGATAGTTTCCCCCTACTATCTAACCAATCCCTTTTCTGGACATCAAAAACATCTTTATGGTTAACATCATAACAAGGTACTTCAAAATATCAGTATCAACCATACTACCCCTAGGATACATACTTTGCCAAAAAATAACCCAACATAAATTAAAAGCACTACTATTAAAATGATTTATGTCCACATTAACCAATAGTGCCACATAAGGCATAGAGTTCACAGTTAACCACAACATAATCAAAAGGAAAATAAATACAAGAACAAGGGCTAATTCCCCTCCTTCTCCTCTAGGTCTTCCTCATCCTTATCATCAGGATCCTCCATGGCCAATTTCTCCACATCCTCCTTGATAGGTTTCTCCAACAGAGTCTTGAGCCAATCATTAGCCAGGAAATTGTAGGAGGAGTGGGTGGTCTCACTCTCTTTTCCCACATCCCTCTCCTCTTTGTTGACCTACAGAAAGTAAAAATTGGTGGCTACCAAATGAATAACTTTTATATAGAACTCAACAAGGGTTTCAACCTTTCGACACAAGACTTTCTAATTGTCAACTAGGTCATGAATTGATTTCTCTCGTTTGTCTAGACCAGTTTTACATTTGTCCTACCCATGGCTATGGCATCCCTTCTTCCCCCCACCTTTAGTAGCATCCGTCATAGGGGAGGTGATATCTTCCCCCAAGCTTTTATCTGGGGACAGGTTGGCTTCTAAGGTGTCCAAAATGTGGGAAGGGTTGGGAACATCCTTACTCCTAGAGGCAGGGTGTGTAACCTTTCTCTTCCTCATGGTGGATATCTTTTCATTCTCCGTGGACTCAAAACTCACCTCCTATTTGTGGGGTGTCTTAAATTTTTCCATTTTAAGCCTTTTTTTGGACCTCCTTGCTTATCATCTGTTTGAGGGGTTTCTATAGTTAAGTTTTCTTTTATAAAATAAGTTTCTAATTTCATTTATTTTTTAAATAAAAAATATAAATATTAGTTGTATAAAAGGAGGTACAATGATTAGGCTTATAGTTAGGCTCGTATTTAAAATAGAAGAGAAGGGGTCTCAATAGTTGAGCACCTTAATGTTTCACCTATATCAAAATCATGTATGACAATTTGAAATCACTGTTTATTTTACAACATTTTAATCCCAAGGCACCTACTTCTATTTAGTGTCCCAAGTCTACATTATCAATTATGATATCATATCAAAGTAGTTTTTGTTAAGGTGTCTAGAAAAGCCTTCTTAAATAAACAAGTGGCTAGTAATGCATGAAAGTATTGTGTTACTCATACAATGGTATAACATCACATGATTTATTAGTTTTAATCTTAAGATATATGTTTCATTCAATTATAAGTATATTTCATCAAAATTAATTCTTTAAAATTACAAGTATTGAAATGAGAAAATCTTATCACAACTATTGAAATATGTCCAACCATTATAAATTCTCTATTATTCATAACTATGCGCTTAGACAACTATATAAAATAGCATATTTGATATTTTTATTAAACATATAAAAAGTACTTTCTCCATCTTATAGTCACATTGATGCTTCTCAACATTTCTTAGTACTTTCTATTGTATTCTTTTATCTTAATGGATTTATCTCAATATTTGAAATAGTGTGTTCTAGCTCCCACTTGTAGCACTTGATGATAATGGTATGACCTAAGAGAGTATTTGTAAAAGAAAATAAAATGACCTCATTACCATTAGGATAATTAACTCATGGATAACATTACATTTCCCCATTCTTTTCCACCATCATAAGATTTTCATAATCTCCATATTTTATTACAAATCTTAAGGAGATTTATGTATGAAATGACTAGAGAAAGGTAGTTTCCAAATTATAGACAATATAATTTATTAAACCAACTCTATAGGCCCATTTTAATGATATTATGTATTTAAGAAAACATTTCATCCAAAAAAAAATAGAAAGCTATTTGTTGTGTAGGGATTCAATTTATTAGAGTTTGATGTACTAGTAATACTTATTATGTCATTATTTACTTATAGATTATTTGTGATGTATTACGTAGAAGCTAGAAAGGGGGGGCTGACCCCAAAGTACAATAGGTTGGAGGTCACCTGGTAGTCATTCATCAGAAGGTCATCCTATACCATTTTTAAACATTAAAAATAACCTATCTTCACAATAACAATCAATATCCTTACTATTAACCATATTCACAAAAAAGTCACTACAACATTTGGGGTCAAATTGCGATGACAATTTGCGACGACAGTGTGATTTGTGGTGATTTTTATATTTATTTGCAATTGTCCCCAATGTCATCGCAATACCAATGTTGGCATCATAATTGTGATGTAGGCATGATTATAAACAAAGAAAAATAAGAAAAACATGAGATAGCTCATTCCCCATTTTTTTTGATTGTGCATAATTGTGTGCGAAAGAAGCGGAGAGCTTCGAATAAGGGTGGAGAGCTCTAAACATTATCATACCCTTGTGATCATTCTATTTCATTATTGTGATCTCTATATTTCATTTTCTTGCCCTTGCTCTGTGATTTCATTGCTGTGATCTCTACATTTTGCTGATGTGCCCTTTCTCTATGATTTCATTGCTATGATATCTGCATTTTATTGTCATGCCCTTGCTCTATGGTTTCATTATCATGTCATGCCCTTTCTCTATGACTTTATTCAAGGGGGGAAATGGTACTTGTGTAAATTATGTTTTTTCTTTTTCTTCTAAACATGTATGTCTTTATATTTCCTTCTAAACATGTATTTCTTTATATATACAAAGAGATTTTTTTAAAGGTTCTTATTAAATATTACCTCATAACATAAAAATTGATCTTGTTGCACACATATTCCTAAATCCAAATAATAAAACAATAAAACTTACTCAACCTGTGCTAAGTGACTTACCTCAAGATCATGCACAAAAATAATGCAAACCAAGAAAAATGGACAAAGCGCAATAAATTTTACAAAAACCTACAATAGTAGATATTTTTACAAAGAAAGAAGCCATAACGCAATTAAATTGCTCTAGTTGTTGTTTAGTTGAATTGATTACAAATTGTTGCAGAACTGTCATCATATTAGGTACAATAAAATAAACAATAAGTTGATTGCATATGCACATGCATCACTTGCATGTCAAGCATGAACTGCATTCCTCAATTTATAGCGAATGGTTGGATATAAAGGCTCCATTTGTTGACCCAAAAAATTGAAGCCAAGGATGTAACCATGCAGTATTGGTACAACCTCCCTACAGGGATGCCAAGTATCTATTGCTTCTATTAATTTTGGCATCACTATATTGTCTAGAATGTTATGAAGTACTCAAACCTGTAGTAACTTCTCCCATGTCTCTAGAAAATCTGGCATAGGTTTAAGGTCCCTTGGCCCTGAGGAATTTATAGGATCTACTCTCACTATTGGAAGAATAACTTCAGTGAAGAATTGAGTGTAAGGTGTTGAAGAAGCAATTTATGCTTTTGTGTAAATGCCATAATCATGAGGCTTATTCCCTTGTAGAAGCCTCTTCCACAATGACATTACCTTTAAACCACACAAAGGATGTTGAAGTAGTTCCCAACCTTGTTATAGGTAATGGTAAAGCAAATGTAGATGCAATACATGAAAAATTCTACAAAGAGATCTTTTTAAGGTTCTTATTACATATTAGCTAAATAGAAAAATTGATTTGGTTGCATACATATTCCAGAATTCAAATAATAAAATAGTAAAACTCACTCAACCCGTGCTAAGTGATTTATCTCAAGATCCTACACAAAAATAATATAGATTGGGAAAAATGGGCAGAGTTCACAAGAAATTTCACAAAAACATATCATGGTAGATATTTAGAAACAAGCCACAACCAAGTTAAATTGGTCTATTTGTTGATTAGTTGGGCTGATTACAAATTCTTGTAGACCTATCATTAGATTAGGTATAAGAAAATGAACAATCAGTTATTCCTAGCTAGTACGATCAAATATAGTTTTCCAAGGTGATAAAATTGCATATGCAAATGAATCACTAGCATCCCAAGCATGAATTATGAAAGATGTAGGAGAACCAAATGAGGAATCATGTGAACAACTCCCTAAATATTCAAGAAAAGAAGAAGAATGGAGGGAGTGATAAGGAGTTACAAACAAGAGGAATGAAGAGGAAGAGGATAGTGGACAAGGGGCCACCTTAAAAGAAGCAAAGGTTAAAAGACAAGATGGCTTCATAAGTTGTGACTAAATCAGAGACAACTAGAAATTCAAGTTCATCATGCCTACCCTTATCTCCAAGTAAGAAAGAGATAGATTCCCCCTCTAATGAAAGTAATGAAAAACATGTTGAGAGACATTTTTTGGTCAACATTGACACCCTTTCAAATGATGATCAAATAGCACCCTAAGGCATAGATTTCTTGGACATTGATTTGGGCACCCAAGATCATAATTAAGGAATTCAAATTCATGAGGATCAACTAGGTTAGATCACCTCCCTAACATGGCTATCAAAGCAAATGTGATGAGGCAAAATAATAATAGCCCAACCCATTAGCAGTTAGCGACGTAGATCTAATATTTACCTTTGGATTTGGCTTTCTTCATGTAGTCTTATTTTATTTATGAGGTTTATTCCTAGATAGGGGTTTCATTCCCCCATCTTTTCCATATTTTTATGTGTTGATGGAAATGTTGTAATAGATTCATAAAGGTTAAACTTGCAAGATTGTAATTAGTCAATTTTTTGGGCAAATTCGCAAGGAACAAAATGTCTAGCCCATTTTTTTCCCTAAAATAGAATGTGTAAGGCATTTTTTCTACACTTAGAAAAAATTAAAATTTAGTATAAAGGCTAATATTTTTAGCTTTTCAATTATGGTGATTACAAGTTTTTGTTTATTTTTGTTAGTGTGTATTTTTCAAAACTGCTTAATTAAGTTTATTTGAATCATTTAACTTGTATTATTATTTTAAATTCTCCCAATCCATTTCATCCCTAATCATAAAATTATTTCATTTAGTGCTTGATTTTAACTTTAACCTTTTGAAACATCTTTCTTTCGATTGTAAAAAAAGGGCTGGAAAAATCTCTTTCATACCAAATAGACATCCCCACCTATATATCTTTAATATACATTTTTATTCTCATTAAAATTATTTGAGCATTTGTGTTCTCACTGGAAGAATAACTTTAGTGAAGAGTTGAGTGTAAGGACTTGAAGAAGCAAGGTCTTCTTCTATGTAAATGCCATAATCACAAAGCTCATTCCCTTGTTGAAGCCTCTACCACAATGACATTACCTCTAAGCCATGCAAAGGATGTTGAAGTGGTTCCCAACCTTGAAAAACTCTTATAAGCAATGGAAAATAAAATGTAGATGCAATACATGACAAATTACACAACTTGTAGTCCTCCTAATATTTCAACTTTAAATTCTCAAGGACACTTGCAAGTGATTCCAATGTCATAGTACCTACCACAACACTTTCCTAGATTCTATCTTGTGCTCCCATAATATCCTCTATGTGATCTAGCTATTGTTTTTGTTGTTCAATGTCTTTCTAAAGCTGCTCCATCCCATGTTGGTCTCTTTCTGAAGACTCTCTATTGTGCCTTAAATTTTGATAAAACTTTTTCATATCTTCCTCTATAATATCTAAATAAAATTCACATTGTGTGGTAACTCTAGCATAGGTGTTTGATTAGAGGTATCTTTCATTTCAGCATTCAAGTTTTCAAGACTGGTCAACACCCTCACTTGTCAACCTCTCATGCCAAGCACTTTCTGTACTGTTTCAACATAATTTTCCTGCTTCTAAGCTAACAATTCTTCAAGTGCATTTTCTTGTAAAACATTAATTTTGTTGAACAATTGTAAACTCTTCAAAAATTAATTCTTGTTTTCTATTACCATTGAGGGACTTCTCTTGAACAAAATCAAAATGAAGAGGCATAAATAAACCAAAATTTTCTTTCAAAACCATATGTGCACATAAAAATATTAAGTAGAACATGTCCAATATTTTTGTAGATATACACATTAATTACACCAATTTTTTCCTTCAAAACCATATGTGCAAATATAAACATTAAGTACAACATGTCCAATATTTTTGTAGATATACACATTAATTACACCAATTTTTTCTTTCAAAACCATATGTGTAGAAATAAATATTAAGTACAACATGTCCAATATTTTTGTAGATATATAAATTAATTAAACCAAATATTTCTTTCAAAACCATATGTGCATATATAAACATTAAGTACAACCAATTCAATATGGGTACACGAATAAGTTATTCTTGTGAGGAAGGATAATGGCATATAATACAAGGGAATTTGATCAAAATAACAAGACAATCACTATATTGTTGTCTAACTTTCAAAGAGAAGATGATGAAAAATGTTATTGTCCTTACAACAATTGTAACGGCTTAAAGACAAGAAGAATCAAAATTAAAATAGCTAAGAGACATTGTAGGAAGAATGGTCACACTCAATGGGGGTTTGATTATCATTCATTGGTAGGTTTTTTGTTATATTCTTTTCATTTTTACATAGGTCAATCTCCCCCAGATAGTATTGTTGGATACAACTAACTAATTGTGTGTTGTCTTTGATGTCACACAAATGTCATATCAGTTATTAGGTAGTGTCTAATGAGCTCACTTGGGCATCAAAGGAAATTATGGCAGAAAATAGTGTTAACCAAGTTCTCATTGTTAACGAAGGAAAGTTGGTTAGAGTTAGTATTAACCGAGTTCACTCAGTTGCCAAAGGATTTTTTGCAAAGTTTTTAGTGTTAACTGACCTTTTGTTGGTTAACATAGAGAATCATTTTAGGACTAGTAATTACCGAGTTGGGTTAGCTATCAAAGGATTTTGTTGATTTGGGATATAAACTTTAATTATTTCAAGTATTGATTCTAGCTGACTATGGCAATGATTATTGGTCATTGTAATTTGTGTTGAGCAGGCTTGACAATCTGAATGATATTAATATAAGGTCAAGTTGTGATTTTTAGTAGTATGCAAGTGTATTGATTGATTGAAAGAAAGTGTGTGAGAAAACTTGAAGGATGGTCAGATATCCTTTTGGAGAAGCAAAGTAATATTTGATCAAGAAGGATCGTGTTTTGTGAACAAAATAGAGATTTGGATGCAGCAATTCAGTTCCATCTCAAGCATGTCATTTCATTGTCACTCCCCAACCATTGTAGCAATCATTTAAAATCTCTTAATTGAGTTGGTCTAATAACCAGTAGTAAATTCTCTAATAGTGTGATAGTTCCATTGAATTGTTGTAAAGACCTCTTATAAGGCCACTCCTAATAGGGTGATTAAATCCTCTAACAAGGTCACACCTAATAGTGTGTTTTGTAACCTTTAACTAGATTGGCTCCTAATAGAGCTTACTTTAGAAGAGTGCAAAATAGTAACTAGTTACATTGGTGGTTTTTCCCATATTGAGTTTCCATGTTAAATCTAGTGTCTCTTATGTTCATTTTGTTTCTCTCATGTTTGAAAATTATTACTATTAATGTTAGATCTACTAAAGTAGATCATACTATGCATTTACTAAGTTACAACATTTTCAGTATATTTACCAAGTGACAATAGTAATTAGTTTTGTCAGACATCTAAAGGATTTGTGGATATATTTTGTGGTAACTAATTTACCCCCACCTTAGTTACTCCATCTATATTTCCAACAATTGGTATCAAAGCTTTTGGTTCTTGCAAGAAAGGTATCAAGGACCTAAGCTAAAGATTAGGATGTCTTACAAGAGAGAAATTCCAAAGCTTAATAGACACAACTTTTTAGCATGGCAAGGACTTATGAGACTTCATTTGACTTCCATTAGTGATTCAGGCTTGAAATACCTTGATGAAGAATACACAACTCCTACTGGTAGATTATTTGTTGGAGATTTTTCTTAGAAAAAGAACCATAACACCATAATGATAGATATTGCATCTACTCTTAGCTATGATGAATTTGATGAGATCAAGGACTGCAAAACCACTTTTGAAATGTGGAATAAGCTAAAGGACATCTATGGTGGTGATGACAATGTGAGGAGAGCCAAAGCAAAAAGCCTTAGAGGACAATTTTGTTACATGAGAATGAGAGAAGATGAAAATATTGCTAAATATGTGGAAAGAGTTAAAGCCAATGTCAGTGCAATTAGAGCATCTAAAGGAGAAATCAAAGAAGAAATAGTTGTAAATAAAATTCTCAAAATATTACTTCCTATCTATGCAATTAGAGTATCTTCTATTTAGGAAAGGAGGTGCGAGACAAATCATAAGATAACTTTGGATACCTTAGTAGGAAGATTGATAGCTTTTAAGCTAGACAACTTTGACAATTATGTTCTAGCTTCCAAAAATATTGAGTCTGGTTTTGAGGCCAAACTTTCACTCAAAGAAAAAGGAAACAAGATAAAAGAAAATCAATTTGATAGTGAAGAGGAAACCGAGGAAAGATTAGATAGTGATCTTGAAATTGTTGAAGCTTTGCTTGCAAAGAAATATTCTAGAAGTAGAGGAAAATACAAAGGTAAAATTCCATTAATCTATTTTTCATGTGAAGAAGTTGGTCATATTGCTATTAGGTGCCCAAAAAAAGATAAGGATGAAAAGAAGAGTCAAAAGTACAAATACAAAAAAGACTTCAAAGGTCATAAATCATACAAGGACAAAGGTAAGAAAACTTGTTTTATGGCCAAGAATTCTAAAATAGTGAAGATGAAATATTTTACACTGTTGTAAAAGATGAATCTGATGATGAAGGAGATAAGATGACACTTATCTCTCATGTTAGCAAAAATGATACATGGACCATAGATAGTGGATGTTCACATCATATGACTGGAGATAAAAGAAATTTTGAACATTTTGAACTTTATAATAGAGGAAGTGTAAAATTTGGAACAATGAACCTTGTTGCATAAATGGAAAGGGTTGTATTTCATTAACCAATGAACTTGTATGCAACAATACTTTTTGGGTTGAAGGACTAAAGCACAATCTACTGAGTGTGGCACAACTTATCAACATTGGATTCAAGGTAGAATTCATGCATGACAAGGCAAGACTACTGGATGACAAAGGAAAACTAATTGGATCAGGCAAACAAACAAAAGGTAACCTATTTTATCTTGATCTTGGTGATTGTTCATGTTTTATTGCTTAGTTGAAGAAAGTTGGTTATGACACATAAGGTTATGTCATGTAAATTTTGATAACATGGTCAAAATAAGAAAATTTAGAAAAGTAAGAGGTATTCCTAGTTTGAAGAAATCAGATGTTGGTTAATGCAAGAACTATCAAATTGGTAAAATGGGAAAGACTAGTTTTAAAAGCAAAAACTATCAATCTGAAGATATCTTGGAAATTGTGCATACTAACCTATGTGGACCCATTGGAATAGAAAGCTATAGTGTAGAAAAATTCTTTATTCTTTTTGTTGATGACTACTCTAGAATGATAACTATTATGTATTTAAGAGAGAAGTTAGATGCATTTGAGAAATTTAAATGGTATTTGGCAAGAGTAGAGAAAGAAATAGGGAAAAGACTGAAATGGTTAAGATTAGACAGAGATGGTGAATTTATCTCCAATGAATTTAACAATTATTGCATTGAAAGAGAAATGAAAAGACCGGTATCATCCCCTAGAACTCTCAAGTAGAATGGAATAGTTGAAAGGAGAAATAGATACATCATGGATTGTGCAAGGACTTTGATGATTGAAAAGAATGTTTCTACCAAATACTGGAAGGAAGCTATCAGCACTATAGTCCATACTTTGAACTACATTCAGTTGAAGAAGGATTCAGACAAGACTCCCTATGAACTATGGTATTGCTACAAACCCAATGTAAGTTACCTAAAAGTATTTGGAAGTAAATGTTATATCTTGAAAGATTCTAGAAAAGGAAAATTTGACGTAAAAAGTGATGAAGATATATTTCTAGGATACTCTAGCACAAGCAAGGCATATAAATGTTTAAATTTGTCTACTCACAAAATTATAGAAAGTGCACATGTGAGAATTGATGAGTTTGCAGAAAAGGCTGAAGAAGGAAGCAAGAAAGAACTAGAAGACTACAAAAAGTTTGTCTACTATGGATCTGACACTTTGCCAGGTATATTTGATAATAACGAGACTACACCTGCCAAGCCTAGTATAATTATCGAGTTGCAGGAATCCAAGTTATGGTTTGAAGCTATCGAGCCAATGCCTACCAAGTCTAAAGGACCCAAGATGTAGACAGAACAACCCGAGTCTCAAGTTGAAATTCAAGAGGAAGACAATGTAATTCATTCAAAAGGAAAGGAACCCATATTAGCCAAGTATGTCAGAAGGCATCATACACCTGATCAGATTATTGGAGATAAAATAGAATGCACTGAAGACTATGGTTTATGGTATAAACTTCGAGGAAATCTGGACCTAAAAGTTTTTACCGATGCTGATTGGGTAGGAAATATTGATGACAGAAAAAGCACAAGTGATGGAGCATTCTTTCTCAGTAAAAGGTTGGTATCTTGGACAAGCAATAAGCAAAACTGCACATCACAATCCATGGCAGAAGCAAAATATGTTGTAGCAGCCGTAAATTGTTCTAACATTGTTTGGTTTAATTAATTGTTGCAAGGTATGAAGGTTGAAATCAAGGAACTAGTTGTCATGTTTTGTGATAATACAAGTGCAATTAACATATCAAAGAATCCAGTGATGCATTCCAAAACCAAGCATATTGCTATTAAAAATCATTTTGTTAGAGAAATTGTGCAGGATAAAGAAATCAGATTGAAATATGTCCATAGAAAAGAATAGATTGCAGACATGTTTACCAAACCATTACCTAAGGATGCATTCCTATATCTTAGAGGTAAGTTAGTGGTAATTATCCTATCTGAAGCTCACTAAATAAAGTTTTAGTGATGCATCAACATGAACCAAGTTGAAGATCAATTAGTTGATGTAGCACAATTGAAAGAGAATATTGCATATGAATCAGTACGCAAGGTACATTGATACTAATTTGGCATGTGTTGTGAAAGAGGGAGAAGTTTACTATCATATCTTTCTAAAATTTATTTTGAGAGGGAAGTATAGTATCCTAGAAGTTAGGTAATTCCTTCACATAGGGAGATTATTGCATGAAAGAAAAGAAGTTTTTTGGCAAAAATCTAAGAGGGAGAAACTTTCTATCAGAGAAAGTCTTGTTCTCAAATTCCATTGTGCTATGACATGTTGTGTTGCCATCAATGCCATAGAGGGAGATTGTTGGATATAATTGACTAATTGTGTGTTTTCTTTGATGTCATACAAAAGTCAAATAAGTTGTTAGGTAGTCTCTACCGAGCTCACTCAGGTGTCGAAGGAAATTATGGAAGAAAACAATGTTAACCAAGTTCTCATGGTTAACGAAGGAAATTTGGTCAGAGCTAGTATTAACTGAGTTCACTCGGTTGCCAAAGGATTTGTGTAGAGTTTGTAGTGTTAACCAACCTTCTATTGGTTAACATAGGGAATCATTTTAGGACCAATGTTTACCAAGCTAGGTCAGCTATCAAAGGATTTTGTTGATTTGGGATGTGAAGTTTAATTATTTCAAGTATTAATTCTAGCTGACTATGGTAATGATTATTGGTCATTGTAATTTGTGTTGAGCTAACTTCATAATCTGAATGATATAAATATAAAGTCAAGTTGTGATTTTTAGTAGTATGTAGGTGTATTGATTGAAGTAAAGTGTGTGAGAAAACTTGAAGGATGGTCAGATATCCTTGTGGAGTAGCAAAGTAATATTCAACTGGGAAGGATCAAGTTTTTGCGAATAGAAAAGAGATCTAGATTCAAAAATTCAGTTGCATCTCAAGTAGGTCATTTCATTGTTACTCTCTAACCATTGTAGTAGTGATTTAAAATCTCTTAACTGAGTTTGTCTAACAGCTAGTAGTAAATCCTCTAATAGGGTGATAGTTCCATTGAAATTTTTCAAAGACCTCTTATAAGGCCACTCCTAACAAGGTGATTAAATCCTCTAACAAGGTCACACCTAACTGTGTGTTTTGTAACTTTTAACCGGGTTGGCTCCTAACAAAGCTCACTTCAAAAGAGTGAAAAATAGTAACTAGTTACATTGGTGGTTTTTCTCATATTTGGTTTCCATGTTAAATTTGGTGTCTCTTGTGTTCATTTCTTTTCTCTAATGTTTATAAATTATTATTATTAATGTTAGATCTACTAAAGTAAAACATACTCTACATTTACCGAGTTACAACATTTTCAGTATATTTACTGAGTGACAGCAATAATTAGTATTTTCAGACATCTAAAGGATCTGTAGATATATTTTGTGGTAATTAATTCACCCCCCCACCCACCTCCCCTCTTAATTACTCCATCTATATTTCCAACGAGTATGTGGTATGGGCCACCACATCTCGAAGGAACATGGAGGTGTGAATATCATGGAGGAACATGATGGTGTGAGTATTGAAGGAAAAGATTGTGATCCCATGGAAGATGATGGTCATGCACCACAAAACACATTTGAATATCTAATGGTACAAATGCATTGATCCATGACACATTTAGTATTGGTGTTGTTGTTGATGTTGCTGCTGCTAATGATGATGATGATGATGATTATGATGAGGATGATTTTGAGAGCATCCATGGTATACCTCTACTTGAGAAGGAAAAATTGGCCCTTTAAAAAGGATCCCAATTGACTCTTCTCTAGTTTGTGTTTTTGTTGGTGAATTTGAAGGTTATGAATGGTTTGTCCAACATAACAATGCCAAGTGTGAGGTTTGTGATATATGTCATTATAGCCTATAAAAGGTGAAATATGTAACATTAAGATTGTTTATACTAAAGACATATTTTTTGTCTCTAGATTGTACCACCATCAAACATTCTCCCTTGCTCATACTAAGAATTATGTGCCACTATGAAACATATTGGAATGGAGTATCAAGCAATATATGTGTGTCCTGAAGATCATGTAATTTTTCATAAAGAACAAAAAAATGCAACAAAATGCCACAAATTCCATATAAGTAGGTATCAAGATGATCAAGTGACAAAAAGGTTTCTTTGTTACATCCCCTTTATTCCATTTCTTAAATGATTATTCAAGTGCAGTAGCTTGGTACAATTTATGGACTACCATACATACTATAGAAGTTGAGATGACATTATTTGAATGCATGTGGACGGTTCAACATTTATGACCATAGAGGAAAGGTGGCCACACTTTAAAGAAGAACCATGAAATCTTAGGCTTTCTCTGGCAACTGACAATGTCAATCAATTTTGAGATATAAGATTTGTTTACTCAGTGTAGCCTATTTTTGTAATCAACAATAACCTTTCTACATGGATGTCATTAAAGAGGGAGCACATTATGTTGGCAATGGTTGTTCTAGGTATTCTATTATTATATTTTTACCTACATGTAATTATAAGTCTTGGAGTAAAATGACCACAATAATTATCTGATGTTGTCTATTTAACTAGGTAAGTACCAAGTAAAAGATATTAATCTATATATTACACCTCCTATTGACAATTTTCTTGTGTTATTGAATGATTTTACTATGTATGATATCTCTAGACCAATTGAACCAAAACAATTTGAATTCTGTGCAATTCTTGTGTGGACAAATCATTATACCCTAGGGTTGACACATTTCTATGATATGTTATGTTGAAATCTTATTGCACACAATAATACTAATTCTTATGATGATCATATATTTAATCCAATTGTATAATTATCTTGTAGGTCTTTGGATAATGGGAAAATTTTCATGTCCAATGTGTGGTCCAAAGATGAAATCTCATCATTCCAAAAGTTTAAGAAAGTAAGTATTTGATGACAATAAGCACTTCCTCCACATACATCATAAGTATGAAAGTTCTAAAAAACATCTTTTCAATGGGAAAGAAGAGACTGCATCAAATCCATGAAGAATAACACCTCACCTATGGCAATTGGAATATAATAGAATTCAAGGTAGTATAACTCCACCTAATGGTTTATATTTTGAAATTATATATTTTGATTGTGTTTTGTTAGCTAATTATATAATTTGATGATCATGAACATCCTCAAGGCATCATTGACCACCTTCAAAAGGGACTAAAATGTTATCCCAGAGAATTTAGAAGGCTACCCTACTACAAGAAGCTACAAATTGTGCATTTGTTTGATACTATGCATATTGGAAAAAATGTAATAGAGACACTATGGAAAATATTGGATGGAAGGCGTAACAAAGAAAAACTTTCCAAAATTTGTAGTGACATTCATGATTCCAATCATGCAATGAAAAATATCATTGAATCAAATTGCAATGGAGACTAGATTAATGAAAGTGACCTTCCTTGGTTATTAATGAAGCAACAAATTAATGTCATAAAAGAAGTCATACAAAAAAATTGATTTCCTATAAGATTTGCTAAGAATATAAGAAATCTCATATCAAAGAAAAGTGAATTTGGGCCAAGGCTTAAAATGCACATACTTTTATTTATAATATATTTGTGAAACTACATTCAATTTTCATTGTATTAGGTTAGAAAAGAATGAAATGATTAGTGGACAATTGTTCTAGTATGTGCTACCCCTTATCACTCCCAAACAACTTTGACAATAATACAAAACAAGTGATATAGGATCTTAGAAAATACATGAGGTAAGAAGTAAAATTTGTTTACTATATCAAATAAGTAATCTATTGTAAAGTCTCATAGTTATATGTTTTTGTGTCTTGAATCTCTTGAAGGTGATTGTCATCTAAGAATTCCATAAAGAAGATATAAAATATTGGAAGAAAAGAATTCATCTACTAATGTGTAAAATGAAAAAGTGTTTACCCTCTAAAATTTTCAATGCACAAGAACACTACCTCATACACCAAGTTGAGGAGATTGAATTGTGTGGACCTATATATCCTAGGTCAATGTAGATGGTTGAGAGATACATGAAATTTTTGAAGGGTTTTTCTTGACAAAGAGTATGTCCTAAGGGTTCTATGGTTGAGGGATATATTGAATACCAGATGATGGTATACATTACTTAATATCTTCCTAATCTTGCAGCAAGGACCCATATAGATTACATTTGGGATCTTGACTCCATTTAAAAAATTTGAAGGGGAGTACTTGGTGGGGAATGGTAGATTTAGGAAATTGAAAGGTAATAAATTATGAGATGTTATTCTAGTTAACTAATTCTTAATCTTTAAAATAAATCTATTATAAGTCATCTATTTACTTTTGTATGGTTGCTAAAGAGTGGGATGTAATACATTTCTCTATTCCAAACAATGAAGATTGGATGATGGTATGGATTGAACGATGTCAACATTATGATCATAGATGAAATTGGGAATCTCTATCTTGTTTGGTTAAACATGATTAGTGTAATGGAGATCCCAATGTTACACAAAAGGAAGTAGATTTATCATATGGTTTAATAGATCTTCAATTACTTATAAATTTGTTAATAAATAGTATGTTTCTGAACTCTTGATGCAATAATTTATACATGTTCGACACTATTGTAGGTGAAACACTACAAGACTATGTTATGTAATGGTTATAAATTTTGCATCAAATATCTTGGTGACATAAAGAGAAATTGTGATTTTGGAATAAGTTTAGTCTTCTAGGTGACCAATATTTTATGTAGAAATGACTTACATCCTCAAGAATCCCACAATCAATACTATGGAATTTCGGTTGATAGACTTGACTATGAATTTAATTCCTTCAAATTAGTTCTCTTCATCTTCAAATGGTACAAAATACAAACCAATCAAAATGATCCTAATAGAACTGTTATTGAGCATGAGTATGGATTTCCAATTGTTAATACAAGGTTATTTGTACCAGTTGGGGATGATCCATATGTTCTTCCAAGCCATTGTGAGAAGGTATTTTACTTAGAGGTTCTACATAAATTGGGATGGTCATTTATTTTTAGAAATGATCCAAGGGGAAGGCCGATAAATTATAATGTGATCGAAGAAGAAGATACTACTTGAAAGAGGAAGAAGTGGATTGCAATCGAGATTTAGTCGATGATGCTCTTGATGCAAATGATCCTACTATTGATCATGATGATGATGCCCTTACCAATAACGATAATGATGATGATGATGATGACAATGATGATGAAGAAAAAAATGATGATGAAGATGATGATGACAATGATGTCAATGATGATGATGATGATGATGATGATGATGACAATGTCGATGACTGGTGCAGGAGCACCTAGGGGTAAGGTAAAACCCTAGTTCAAGTTTTGGCTTGTAAATGGTCTAACCAATGATTTATAGAATAAGGAATACATTTTATAGTCCCAACTTAGGTCTAGGAGGTGTGGTTAGGTAGGAGTTGAGTGTGAGTCAATTTTTGAACAACTAGGTCCTGATAAGCACAAAATTGCTAGAAATTTCGCTATAAGGAAAAATTTGGAAAAATTCATAAAAAGGGAAAAGAAGTGTTCAAAGGAGATCCTTAGGTATTTTATGTTCATCTTATGCAGGTTGAAATCAAATGGGTCAAGTTTGGCAGCTTAGATTACAACAATGCAAAAGTTGTCAAAATTGCTCATTGACAACTTTGGAATTTCTACAAGATTTCAATAGCAATTTTTGTACATTTTTGGAGAAAGAAAAACATGGGTAGTTATGGGTCTAAAAAAGGCCAATATGGAAGAGGGAACCTATTTAAACACCTCCCAACTCATTTCCATGGTTTGGACATGTATTTGTACTGACAACACTTGTATGTGGAGCATTTTTGTGATCAGAAAACATAGATTTGGAGGATTGGACAAAGAAACTTGATTGAATAGCTTACTATTTTGAATGGATTATTGTATTAGGAATATGTATTAATAGTTTTCATATATTTTTTGGTCTTGATCATTCATTTTATAGGGTTTACAAAATTAGTAAATATTTGTGTTCCTGATGTCCAATTTTGGATAGCTAGTATTCAAATGGCTATGGAATGAACTTCCATGTTCAAAAAACCATTGCCTTTGGAAATCAATAAATAGCCCCTGTACATTATTTATCTAGGGATTTTGCGTTATGTGGAAGTTAAGTAGCTAATTTTATGAGTGAACCCTAGGAAAGCAAGAAAGGCTTGGCAAGGTGCAATGAAAACTTGTAATGGAGTTTTGCTAAGAATAGAGGATTAGCACATGCTAAAATTTCTTAGAAAATGATGGAGTAGGACACCAAGGGTCAATAACTCATAGGAGGATGTTGGATGTGGATTTTGGATTAATTTGTGAAATTTTCATTATCATAGCCTTTAAGACCCTTAAAACAAGTGTTTTCTAGAGTCGTACTATATAGACACCAAAGAGACCTAAGACCTAGAAAATATTCAAGCCTAGTATAGATGGAAACAAATTCCTAAAGGATTCAAAAGGCCTTTTTAATATTTTTTGTGAGTTAATACCCATTCCTTTTTTTTAGGAGGGCTAATAGGGGCTCATAAGGCTAAAAGGGAAAATAGGGCAATTTGGAGCCATGGGTGTGATAGACCTACCCAAAGGATGCAAAATGGAGTGAAGAGCATAAAGAACCATAGAAGCATGGTGAAATTTTTATTTTGACCCTTGGAATGGATTTGGTGGAGTTTTGGCTCATTAGGACTAAAGATGCATAGTTGGGGTTGTGGAGTGAGAAGGAATGATACCTAAGTTGATTGGTGAGTTTCTTGGAGAGACGGGATTGGGAGTGAGTCCTCTAGGTTGAGTTTGGGATAGGAACCCTAGATAGGATAGGAGTAGCCTTGGTAGAGAAAAAAATCTCTAGAGGGAAGAATCTCCCCATCAAAGTGGTATCAGAGCCATAAGATTGTGGCTTGTGGTGGTATGATGTATTCCATTGAATCAAGTAGATCTTCAAAGATGGTTACTAATGCATAATTGGCTAAGGAGGTTGGTTAGTAGATGAAGCTCATGGAGGAGAATATCAAGCTTCTTGATGAGGCCATAGAAGAGATGAAAAATAAGTTAAAAGAGATGGAAGATGCAACCCAAGCAAAAGAAGATGAAGACTTGAGCAAGGGTAAAGAGAAGGTGAACTTGGAGGATGGAATCACCTATAGGATATAGTCAATAGTAGAAGAATATAAGGTAGAGAAGGCTACTGCTAAAACATTTCTAATGAGTGGGAAAGAGTTCCTCAAGGAGTTGAAGGAAGGTGAAGGAGTGGGGTATGCCATCATGGTGAAGCTTAAGGATGAGAAGTAATCTTCACAAGAACCTATACCTACAAAAGTTTAAGAACTATTAGATCGGTTCAAGGATACAACTCATGATGGAACATCACCAACCTTACCTCCAAAGATAGCCATAAGTCATCAAATTGACTTCATACTAGGAGCATCATTACCAAATAAAGTTGTATACAAGATGAATCCAGAGTAGAACAAAGAGATTGCAAGACAAGTCCAAAAATTGCTTGATCAGGAGCTAATTAGGAAGAGCATCATTCCATGTGTAGTACTAGTTTTCCTAGCACCTAAAAAGGGAGGTAAGTGGATAATGTGCATTGATTCTAGAGTAATCAATAGAATAATAATTAGATATAGATTTCCTATTCCTAGGATAGAGGATCTAATCAACTATCTAGGTGAGGCTAGATACTTTCCAAAATTGATCTAAAGAGTGGCTATTATCAGATTAGGAAGAAGGAGGGTGATGAATGGAAGTCTTCATTTAAGACTACATAGGGTCTCTATGAGTGGTTGGTAATGTCATTTTTCCTTACCAATGTACCAAGTACCTTCATGAGAGTCATGAATGAGGTCTTGAGAGACTGTATAGGAGTTTTTGTTGTTGTGTACTTGGATGACATTGCAATCTTCAAAAAGACAAAGGAGGACCATATAAAGCACCTAGAAATGGTGTTGAAGAAGCTTCAAGAGGAAAATTTTATTGTAAACCTTGACAAGAGTGAGTTCATGAAGTAGGAGCTAGTATATTTGGTTTTGTAGTATCCCAAGGAAGACTGAAAATGAACAAAAGTAAGGTTGAGGCAATCTTAAGTTTTCCTACCTCTAAATCAAATACTAAGGTCAGAAGTTTTCATGGCCTAGCATAATTCTATAGAAATTTTCTGAGGAAGTTTAGTGAGATTTATGCACCAATGAATGACACTATCAAAGGAGGCATGAAGACCAAGTTCACATGGACCAAGGCAGCAAATGAACGTTTTGTGAGATTGAAAAAGGAAGTGGCAACCCAACTAGTATTGGCTTTGCCTAGTTTTGAGAAGTCATTTGCGGTAGAGTGTAATGCTAGAAACATAACAGTTGGAGAAGTTTTAATCCAAGATGATAGGCCAATAGCATTTTTTAGTGAGAGGAGTAATAAAGCCAAAATAAGGTATTCAACATATGATCTAGAACTCTATGTACTTGTCCAAGCTCTTAAAAAGTGTAGGAATTACCTATTTTCTAAGGAGTTTATTGTCTTTACTGACAACCAAGCACTAAGTTTTATCACCTGATAGAAGAAGCTTACTTTGAGGTACATTAAATGGATGGAGCTCTTGTAGTCTTACACTTTCACTATTAAACACAAGAAGGGAGCCAATAAAAAGGTGGCAGATGATTTTAGTAGGACGTTACTGATAGTGCAAGTGGTCAAGTTGCAAAGCATAGGACTAGATGGATCAAGGACTTATATGAGGAAGATAGTGATTCTTTAGAGGAATAAAAGGTATGTATTGACTTTGAGAATCATTTCCATAGTGACTTTTCTAAATATACTTTTCAAAATGGGTTATTATTTAAGGGTTAGTAGTTGTGCATCCCAAGGGGATCTATGAGGGAGAATCTCATACAAGAGAAGCACAATGGAAGCATAATTGGGCATTTTGGCCTTAAAAAGATCTTAGATATTGTTGAAAGGTTTTACTACTAGACCAAGATGCAAAGGGATGTAAGAAGGTATGCAGAACAATGTGGTATATGTCAAAAGGAAAAGGGCACTTCATCCAATGTAGAACTCTACCAACCTAGTGGGATTACCAAGGACTAGAATAGGGTTAGATAGTGTATTTGTGGTAGTAGATAGGTTCACCAAGATGAGTCATTTCATTCCATGCAAAATAACACATGATGCAAGCAATATAGCCAATATTTTCTTTAAGGAGGTGGTCAAAATACATGGGTTACCAAGGATCATAATAGCAAACCGAGATGCCAAATTTATTAGGCACTTTTAGAAGACACTGTGGAAGAGGTTGAGAAAAAACCTAGGTCATAGATCTTCCTACCATCCCCAAAATTATGGGGAGATAAAGGTCATCAATAGGGTCCTAGGGAACCTCTTAAGGTGTCTTACCAAGAAGTATGGACAAAGTTGAGAGCAAGTCATATCTCAGGCAGAGTTTTCCTATAATGATAGCAAGAATAGGACAATGGGCTTCAGTAATTGTCAAGTAGTATATGGAACATGTCCAAGGGGAATAAGTGAGTTAAGAGACTTACTAGTACATGACGACATCTATGGCAATGCAAATGAATTTTTTCAATCTACGAAAGAGGTTCATGACCAAGTTAAGCAAACCTTGACGAAGGTAAATCAAAAATGAAAGGAGAAGAAGGATGAGGGGAGAAGAGAGATACAATTTCAAGTGGGAGACTTAGTGATGGTATATTTGAAAAAATAAAGGTTACATAAGGGTATTCCTAGTAAGTTGTAGATGAAGAGGATTGGGCCATGCAAGGTACTAGAGAAGTATGGACCCAATGCCTACAAAGTGGACTTACCTAAAGACATGGCTATTTCTCCCATCGTCAATGTAAAAGACTTGATACCTTACAAGGGTCCAAGGGTGGAAGAAGAAGAGTTTCAAGAAGAGATATACAAGAATATATTAGACTTGTAGGTACCTGAAAGGAAGTAACCAATATAGGGGGAGAGGATTTTGTATTCTAGAGTGAAAAAGCATACAGGGAATAAGGTTTATAAAGAACAACTAGTGGAATGGTTAGATACACCTAAAGCTAAGGAAACTTGGGTTTTTGAGAGTGATCTCAAGAAGCATGGCATCAACAAGAATTCTTCTCTCCACAAGTACCTTAGGCTTCTTCTTGCAGGGGGAGAACAGTGTAGGAGCACCTAGGGGTAAGGTAAAACCCTAACTTTCAAGTTTTAGTTTGTAAACGGTCTAACCAACCATTTCAAGAATAATGAATACACTTTAAAGTCCCAAGTTAGGTTTAGGAGGTTTGGTTAGGTAGGAGTTGAGTGTGCGTCAAGTTTTGAACAACTAGGTCTTGATAAGCACAAAATTGCTAGAAATTTCTCTATAAGGCAAAATTTGGAAAAATTCCTAAAAAGGGGCAAAAAGTATTCAAAGTAGGTTCTTAGGTGTTTTAGGTTCATTTTATGTATTTTGAAATCAAATTGGTCAATTTTGGTAGCTTAGATTGCAAAATTGCAAAAGTTGTCAAAATTGCTCATTAACAACTTTGCAATCCATGCCAAATTACAATAGCAATTTTAGCACAATTTTGAAGAAAGAGAAACATGCATAGTTATGGCTCAAAAAAAATGCCAATTTTTAATAGGGAATTTATTAAAACACCTCCCAACTCATTTCCATGGGTTGAGACATGCATCTATACGAACAACACCTGTATGTGGAGCATTTGTATGATCAAAAAATATAGTTTTGGAGGATTTGACAAATAAACTTGATTCAATATCTTAATTTTTTGAATAGAGTAGTTTCTTAGGATCATGTGTTAATACTATGCATATTTTATTTTTCTTTACCATTTATGTTATAAGGTTTTTGCAAAATTAGTTAACATTTGTGTTCCTGCTATCCAGTTTTGGATAATAAGTATTCAAATGGCTATGGCTTGAACTTCCATTGTCAAAACACCATGGCATTTGTAAGTAAAGGAATATCCCTTGTAAATTATGTATATATTTATTATGGTCTTTGTGGAAGTCAAGTAGCTAATTTTACAAGCAAGCCCTATGCAGCAAGAAAGGCTTGACAAGGTGTAATGAAAGCTTGTAATGTTGTTTTGGTGAGAATAGAGGATTGATATGTGCCTATCATTCTTAGGAAATGATTTAATAGTATACCATGGGTCCATAACTTAGACAAGGAGGTTGGATGTGGATTTTGGAGTAAATTTTGAAATTTTCATTATCATTGCCTTTGAAACCCTTAAAACAAGGGTTTTCTAGAGTCATACTATATAGACATCAAAGAGACCTAAGACCTAGAAAATATTCAAGCCAAGGTCAATTGGAAAAAAAGTCCTAAAGGTATCAAAAATAATTGTTAAGGCTTCTTTTGAGTTAATGAATGTTCCTGGTTTTTAGGAGGGCTAATAGGGGCTCCTAGTAAATAGGGCAATTTGCAGTTGTGGGTGTGATAGACCTACCCAAATGATTTAGAATGGAGTGAAAAGAATCAATAACCATAGAAGGATGGAAAAAAAATTATTTTTACCCTTGGAATGCATTTTGTATAGTTTTGGCTCACTAGGATAAAAAATGCATAGTTGGGGTTGTGTTTCTTGGAGAGAGGGGATTGGGAGTGAGTCCTCTAGGTTGGGATTGGAATAGGAACCCTAGATATGCTAGGAGTAACCTTTGTAGAGTAGAAAATCTCTAAAGTAAAAAAGCTTCTCATCAATGATGATGATGATGATGACGACGACGATGATGACCACAATAGTGGTCATGATGATGTCAATGATGACCATGATAGTGTTGGTGAAAATGTCGATGATGACAAAGATCTTGATGATGAGATGGGTGAAAAATAATATCAATGACAAGGGGTTTGATTATCAATAGGAAGAATGAAATGTAGATTTATGTGATTAATGCCTATGCTATCCAATATTCAATTTTTGATAGATCAATGATTAATTTGATTAACTTCTCACTTTTACTATTTATAATTCATATTTGATGCTAATATTCAATCTAATTTTTAGTATATGTATCATGAATTTTTTAGCTAACATAGGATAATTGATTTATTATTGCAAAAACCCAAAACCCTTTCATGAGCATCCCACATAGTATCATGGATCATTAGGTATAATTTAGTACACAGTATGAAGATTAATGTGTTTTACCATTTGTGAAATATCTCTCTTATTGCCATGTATCTCTCTTATTTTGTGGAGTGTAGGTACCACTGAATAGGTATTTGTTAGATTTTTCTTCCTCGAGCAAGGAAAATGTAGGAATGGAAGAAGAAAGTAAGACATTTAGTATGTCTAAATCAATGAGACCAACTCTAGGTCAAAAAAGAAGAAAGAAATTCAATAAGCACATGAAATTTCTCCTTTCTCAAGGAGTGCCATGTTCTTATCTTGATGAGAGTGAAGGTGACTCTGATGTTTCCTTTAGGTAGAAACATCTATAAAAACAATGGGTCCCCAATGAACTTCCTACAATAAACACTAATTTTTGTGTTGGAGAGAGGATATATCGCATAGCACCATCCTAATTACATGGTTTGGGCCTATTTTCCATGGATGGTATAAAGGTCTCTTATGAAACATTGTTGAATTGATGGAGTATGTCAGACCTTGCTATGATTACAGTAGTTGGATGTAGATTTTTAGATATAAAAAAATTATGTGTAGGTATGCACTCGAGGAAAATTATATACACCAAAAAGTTAGTGAAAAAAGTAGCAAAATAGCTATATACATTGACATGAGGCCAAAAGGGTTAGGGAAAAATGCAATTTTTATAAATAGTACACAACTTGGGTCAATTAAGAAGTTACCCAATTGCATATTTGAGGTGCATGAGGGAAATCACTTACTTGTATGTGAAATCAAATCAATACATGAAGGTGAAGAGCTTCTTACTAATTACAATTTGAATTGCATGGTTACAAACAAAGGCACTATCATGGGCGAGGTGGTACCTACTATGCACATTTAAAATCAACTCCAATCAAGGAATACAACACGCCATTGATTTTTTATATTTTTTTGATAAGTTAGAATAATAACACGTTTTTTAACATGTCTCAAAGATTTTTTTGAAATACAGGGCTATAGTATGGATCAACAACCACAAGATACACATGATGGTGATGGTTCTTCTTTTTGATAGATAAAACTCATTGTTGTTGTACAAATTAGATAGAAGAAAAGGGTTAATTCATTTTATTATTATTATGCTTTATTATTCACTACCATTTTAGATTGATTTTAAATATAGAGCTAATAATATTTCTCTTGAAAATGAGTGTTGTTTAGGAAAAGGGAAAGGAAAAAGTAGTCCACGAGGACGAGGGGTTGTACGATGAGATGGATGAATTTATTATTGATTTTGTGTTAGCCACTATTACTATGGTTTTAGTGCAAAAGAATCTTAATTCTATAGGAAGAAGGTTAGTGCAATTGGCATCAAATTGACCTTAGACTCCTAAAATACAATAGATGAAGGATTGGTTGATTCACCTAGTTTGTACATATATAGTAAGTATTAATATAGTTTTTAATTATAACAAAATTTCAATAATAGTTTTTTTAGTATACTCTTTTATTTATGTCATTAAATAAAATTCATATGTATTATTTTTACAAAGGATGTTGAGGATGTACAAGGGTGATGCCTTAGAGGATGATACTTCTAATGGTTAAAGTAGATTGCATGTTCTATCCTACACTTGTGTTTTTTTTTAACAAATTTTTTTTAATAGCTCTAACAATCTTGTACTATTGTTCTTTGACAATCTCATTTTTCAGCTCCTACCATTGATCCTTTGTTCACTATGCCACCTGCTATAGGGAATATAACCAAAGAGGCACTACCAACTAAAAATTTGGCAACATGTAGCATGGCAATGAATGTGGTGAAAGGGGCTATTGGTAAGTATATTCCTCTTTTTCTCTCACATTTTTCATGTGTTTATTTCATTTGAACTATTATTTATTAGGGGGCATTTTTGTAATATTAGATTTTTTTTATGTAGGAGGTGATGAGGACATTCCTAGGTATACCTATGTTAGATGTACGTGAACAATAAATAATTGGTATCAATTGCTCATTAGCAATGAAAATGGTCTTCCCCTAAAAACAACCCAACTTCTAGGTACTTTAAAGATTGATCCTTTATTTTACTATGCAATTTTATACTCATAATTAAATGCACTAATCTATTTTATGAAAATGAAGAATGTTTGTGTATATTTGGGCCACCCATATGCAAAGGGTATCAAATTTTGATTTCATTTCTTGATCATGTTTCCTTTGGTCAATTTCTTCAAGTAAATTAAAATCTAGCTTTAGTTCATTTATGAATCTAACAATATTTTTCTTTTTTTAAAAGGTTGAGTTTACAAAAGAAATAGTTAAAGGATAAATTGATTGATGCCATGACAACACTTTTTTGACCCAACATCTTTCAAAGACTTAGGCTTCTTGAGAAATTGGGCCAAGATTTGAAGTATATTAAATACAACTACAAGACCCAAATGAAAAGGAACCCTTGTTATGAGTACCCCCCCATATTTCTATTATTGAGTGGGAGAATCTTTAAAATGATGGCATTGAGAAAAAAAACAATAGATGATGGAGAAATGGTACCACCTAAGGAAAGAAGGTATGTCATAATATTAAGAATGAAATTATATAATAATTACTCTTAATACTTATGTGATCTAACATATTTCAAACATTACATAGGTTTCTTGACACATCAAAGGAAAACGAAGCAATATAATAGAAGCACAAGTAGCACAAGCTTAGCTCGATTGGATATTCAAAACTTGTTGCATAAGTTGCAAGTATTTATAAGTTGTAAATAATCTAGTCTTGATGAAATTGATTAAAAAAAAATTGATGATACAAAGCAAAAATGTAGGACATGGAGTTTAAGAAAATAACTTCTAAAGAGGACAAAAAATTAGGCTACACAAAAGGCTATATAGTCTTGGTTGAATGACTCTAAGCAATGAGTGTGCAAGGTTCTTCTATTGGATCTATCGATGATGTAAATAAGTAGAAAAATAATGGATCTTATTCACTTTTATAAAAATATATCTTAAGTGGATTGTATTATTATTTTCTTCCATGTGTCCAACTAAGCTCTGCCTTTGTTTACAAATTAATTTCTTTTCAAATACAATTATTATTTCACAAAAATGAGGTAACTATTGAAGGAGACACTCTTTAAATCAAATTGATTCCTATGAACTAATTATGAATAAGCAAATCTATGTAGGGTCTAAACTCTTTCGATAATAGTCATTAGACAAAGAAGAGGGGTCTCATCAATATTGAGACAACAAAAGAACTAAGAATTGGTAATAACAAAGATCAGTGATGGGGACCAGAAATTAATCTAAAGAGACATGCTAAAAAATAACTACTAGTTTTCTAAAATAATTAAACCCTTGATGCTACTATAATAGTATAAATCTATTTGTAAGGAGTATCACACCATAAAACTAGGTTAGTTTATCTTTCCATAGTACATGTTGGCTCTAGATTTAACAATTTTGAAAATGACCAAGAAACCAGATAGATGCATCTAAGGCTAGCAAATTCCTATGATGGATAGACTTGATTGGAGTCTTGGGCCAACTATAAGGCTAGACCCTTCTTCTTCTTCAGGCTCTGCAAAACCTAAGTGAGTGAACCTCAAACCCAATTAATATGGTACCAATGCAAAACATATTTCAAAATCTATTCAAAGCAGATAAAAGCCCTTATTTCTCCTAATAACCTATGCAATAACAAAGAATTGCAGTAGCAAATTACAATTCCATGAAATGCACAAGCTAAGTGAGGGCATCACATTAAGGTTCTTCAACATAAAATGTAAAGATGATTTAAATTTTGTTTTGATTTTATGTGGGTGGGGAAAGCGGATGAAAACCAAGTATAGACAACAAACTAATGATCTTGTAGTTGATTAGTGCCTAATCCATTGGGCAATTCATGAATCTCCCTAATGCATTTTGGATATCTGATACTTATTCATATATTTAGATATATGATCTATCCATTCACCTTGTAAATGGACATCAATGTTCAACTTAAATCTCATTCTTACCTGATATCCTCCTCAATAAACCTGCAACCCTGTTGAATCTCTGAAGCATTTATATAATTCCTTGAATTACAAGCAACAATGAAGCAACATACAACCTTAAGGGACTGCACTTATGATCTAGGCTCTTTGTTCAAAAACCATAAAACATCACAGCTCAACTGAGAAAGGAGACAAGATTTAAACTAAAACTAAACACTTTCTATTCCTTGTATTGATTTCCTTGAAACAATACATAAAAATGCATGAAATTAACTCTGAAAAAACCTAATAAACTAGACTATACAATTAGAAAAAGCTGTCATACAAGAGAGAAAATGGCAAGAATGAGAAGCTGATGGGATGGGAAGGGGGTATCATAGCCAAAGAAAAAGTTTCATGGTCTGGAACTAGCACATCCCAGATCTTCCATTCAGAGTTCATCAATTCCAGGGCCAATTCTACTAAGTGTTTTCATTCTAGAGAAACTTTCCAATATTTTCCAACCTTACAATGAATGGATGAAAGAAAGATATAGCAAGAAGTGAATTCCCGAATCTATTATACAACTGACATCTGTCCACTTGAAATTCAATCTCTTGCAACTGAAAACCTCTTTCATCTTTCTACCCCTTTGATCTGATTTTGTTTTCATCATTACTTGTAAGTGATCTTGAAATATCTCTACTCAATGATGAAAAACCTTTTTGCATCCAAAATATTTGATTTGCCTCATGAAAATGCTAGTGAAATTGAGTTTTTACTGATTTGAAAGTGGTTAAATTTGCCTCAAACTGCATTTTCACTGCTTGTTACTGATCTTGTAACTGCATTTTGAATTTTAACTCTTTCAATTGAGAAGGCCAAAAATTTCATGTTTCTGAATATAACTTGAACAAATGAATTCCTATGCAGAAATGAGCTCCATAATTGAAAAGTTTTTCTTCTCACGATTTTGATGATATATAATATCGCTATGTTAGCCTACAAGAAACCTTCAGAAAATCAATTTGAAAATCACTCCCCTAGTATAACTATCAAGTCTGCATCGTTTAGATTTAAATTTTTTTGAAAATTTAAAATTATCTAAAGTTCAAACTTTAGAAAAGAAATGCCCTTTTGAATTATTTTTTAAAACTCGATGCACATTCTGAGAAATAATAAAAAATAATATTTTATATATTTTTTTCAATTTTCTTCATACCCTTTGAATCTGGGATCAAACCTCTATTAACCAAGTGCCATGTGGCACTTCTTGATTAGCCTGCCTAATCTGCATCATCTGCCACATCATCAGTCAAGCAAGATCTGCTAACATAGGGCACCTCCCCACAATTCCACATTTATTAATGGCCTTGCATCTTCATCAAGTGGGCATGTGCTGACCTTCAGATCATGACACATGTCACGATCCTATGCCTCGATGTTGATCTGCTTGTCTGCACCACCTCATCACTTAGTTGAGACCTACTGCCACTTGGCCTCTTCGCGCAATCTTGCATTACCTAACCAGTGCACATCTCCTTTTGCAGGCATGTGCTCACCACATGATCAGGACACATGGCACGCTCTGGGCACTTCCTACCACATCAGTGCAATTGTTTGTTTGTTTAAAATTTGTTCCTATGTGACCCACCGGCTGTCCTCCACATCCCTACTGATCACTAGCCCCCAAACGCATGTGAGCCTCTTTACCTTTTAAAAGGTGGCATCTTTTGGACAACATGCAATAGTGCAAAGTTATATTTAAACTACTAAAAAGGGTGCAGTATCCCCAATGTGGGACTAAACAGTTTTCCTTTCTTTGACAACACCTTCTTCTTTAATGACATGACTTTCTCTGTTCTGATGCCTCCCCATTCAATTGGTTGCTTTCCTTATTTTTCTTATATGTGTATGCTTCTATGGTGATGGGCGCCTCTAAATGGATGGGCATGTCCTTCCTCCATGCATTGGATTTGATGTTTGAATCAATTTTTTCCATTTTCAATGCTATTCCTTTTTTGGATGGATTCTCCAATTGCATGGGTGACTTTTTATTTTATATAGTGGCTTCATTGTGTGAAAAAGGCACTAAATCTAACAAATATTTTTCACTATTGGAGACACTACATGAAGTGCATAGAGATGTTGAACAATCATCTATCACACTTTTGTGTATAACCTCAAGATTACTTAATGAGTTTTGGCTTCCCTTTGATCTCCCTTGATGACTGCTCCAACTGGGGTTGTTCTTTTAATTAGCTCTGCTAAATTCTTTGAATACATTCCTTTTGTTCATGCTAGCTACTCCAAACTTGGCGTCTCCACTTGTGGGCTTCCTTGCCCTTTGCGTGGGGGCTCTCCTTAATGTCGACTATGACTTCCTTTGTTTTAGCCACTCCTATGTTAGCATGCACTTCTATGGTGATGAGCACTTTACTTGTGGCTATGTGCTTTGTAAACACTTTTAACCTTCTTCCTATGTGTTTTGGAAGCCTGCACTATTTTAGAAATTGTAATTTAATGGAAGGGATAGCAATAGAAGTATGCTTCTAAATTCTATTGGTCCTCCTTTCATTGCTTAGCCTCTAAATTTTATTAGCTTTCTCATTTATCGAGTTTATATTTGAATCCTGACCGCTCCTTGTTCCATTATATTCATCAAATAAACTAAACAGACAGTGTGTTAATCTAGGTGGTGCATGAAGATTTTGGCTATAGACAACCATTCCATTGTAAGCAAAGGAAACACTTAAACTTTCTAGAAAATTTATTCCCATTATCTTTTGTGAATGCTGATTAAATTGTGTGCAATGATTACAAGAAAATAAGGAATGTCCCTAATCCAATCCTAGTAGAAGGGATAGATTCAAAATGTTCTACCTAAGATATCTAGATTCTCCATTTCATTTTCTAATTTCTTCCATATATCTAGCTTTGTTTTGCAAGCCAACCCATTCCACTCCTTTACACATAGGTGTTCCCTCTACCACACTATCCTTATGCTTTGACTCACTTTGCCTAATGGAATTAGTCGGGGCCCAACATGGATCTGACAAAAAAAATTTCATTTTCAAACAATTAAACTATCAAAGCGATCCACCAATCATCTCGAACTAATTAGAATCAAGTTCGATCATTGAACCATCAATTCAAAATCACTTTATCACTTATCTACAAACTACCAATTTAATGCCAGAGGGTCCTTTGACTGGCCTTAAAAACTGATCCAAACATATGATAGGGCTCTGAAAACTGGCAAACTTGGATTTGTAGGATAGTGATCATCAGTAAATTAGTGTTTTTTGCAAATGGAAAGGCCCCAAAAAGTGTGCAGACAGATTTGTCAAGAATTGCAAACTAACACACTTGTAGTATTTTTAGAGGACAACATAGTGGTACAATCCATTTGTTCTTACCAATCACGGATCTCAAGATATGACATCATGAATAGGGGTTCCAAGAAATCTATAAATGTTGACACCAGTAAAAAGATAGAAATTGTGTTTGGAATCGTGTTTGAAAATTGAGAAAACGGATTTGTCATGAGCTAAAACTTGAAACATAACAAGTTTTTGACATCGACAGTGCAACATAGAAGGAATTTTAGCATTTTGGTCAACTGGGTCAAAATTATAACATGTCAAATAGGGCTTCCCAGAATTTTGAGCATTTCTTATCAGCATGACAATATTAAAAGACCAACTTTGAGGGATTAAAAACCTAGTCAAACGAACTCAAAATGACTCAAAATCTGAAACATAGGTTCTCGTGTATGGAAACTAAACACTCTCAAAGAAAAAAATCATGAAACATAATTGGGTGCAAGATATTCAATTGCAAACATGGCCTCCTGGAGCTGTTTGACACTAAGGGTAAAATGTAGATTTGACAAATGCTTAAAACAAGACTTCACAGAATAGCTCAGAATGTCATTTTAACTTCATGAAACACTTAGATGCACTAAATGAAGGGTGTTAGAAACATTAAACACCTTATGAGGCTCAAAGGTACAACTAGGTACATAGGCATCAAAAAGCATTCATAGGGCTTGATTTCTCAAAATTCTCAATATGTGACTAAAAATTGACCATGCAATTTTTAGCGCCAATAGTGGCTCTATTTGGGGATGCATGTCCCTTATGGGCATAGAAAGTATTTAGATCTCTGGAAGAAGCAGACCACACACCTAAACTTCAAAAACTTTCTCTTGAATAACTTTATTGAAAGTAAGAAATCTACTCCTAATATGTACAAATGATGGCCCTGGGCCACCGAAAAGTTTTCAAAATTTCTTACCTCTGTCAAAAACCTAATTCTCATTTACATCTCTTTGAGGTAAGCTAGAATTATCTTTCTCAATTTTACCAATGAGATTAGCATCTTCAATCATATCACTTGGCAAAACGAAATATCTTTCTTCATTCTCATAGTGCATATACAAATAAGCATTAACTTCTAGATCATGCTCACTATGAAAATGTATATTAGCATGCTCTTGATTATACACACTGAACTAAGAATCAAAATCCAACAATGATTCATGCATGCTGATCGAAAACATAAAAATTTCATATTCTACACCATTCACCAAGTTGCGTCTCCCAAAAACTTGCAACTCACCTTGTGTCTTCATTTGTGAAGAATATGTGAAATTTGATTGTCGCCTACTTGCAACCATGTTACTCATCGAATCAAATTTATCCTTTGCTGAAACCTCTTCACATTCTTCAAACAACTGATTAGTTACCAAACATGAAAACTCATTATGAAAGTGCTGATCTAAACTATGCTGATCACAATCATTTTCTTCATCTAATTAAATGTTAGAATAAACCTTGAACTTATCTTTACAAGACTTATCCACATATAAAGAAAATCTATAATCTGATTAACAATATTCACTATTTTCCTCTTTATTACATGAAACATCAAAACAAATTTCAGCAAGATCAACATAAAAAGAATTTGATACAGTATCAAACTTCCTTTCACTAACATTCCCCACATCCAAAAAATCATCATGTGCAAAGGCATTTGAGGTATTGTCATCTACACCTGCAAAATTTGATAAGGATTGTTTGGGTTCCACATCTCTTTCCACATCAAACTTTGGGGAAGTAACTTGACTGAATGAAGAAACATTATGATGAAAAATATGAAGATCCTTAGAAACACTTTCTTTTCAAATCATGAGCCAACAAAATAGAGATTTCATTAGAGCTCAAGAAGACTTCCTCACAAATCTTCTCCCAGCTAATTATCATCCAAATAACATGAAGGACTTACAACAGCAAGATCATTAGTATAACAATCTAAAAAATCAGAATTGTTACAACATTCATTCTTATCATAGAAATCACTACCTTTATTGCTGTTACATAATTCCTCAACTTCATATTTACTATAACCAAGTTTATTTTCACTTTCATATCCATTTTCCTTATGTTGATTGCAATTTTCCGATTCATTAACATTTGAATCCTTCTCTTCACATTTAGAAGACAAATGATCTTTATATATGGATTCATTATATTCATTACTACCTTGACTTTCAACACACTCATTATCATTAGAAGATATAACATGAAATCTATAATCATCGCTTTCCATCTCCTCAATGAATCTTTCAATTTGCAAAAACCTTTGTAATATTATAGGTGCTAGCCAATTGACTAAATCAAGTACTAGAACATCAAGGAAAACACAAGGGGGGGAAGATTCCTCAGGTCTACAATGAAAAGGCATCTTATTGATTGTTGATTTAAGCCTTAAATAACATTGTTCGACACTTAAACCTTGAGTACTTCCTACCTCAATTCTTATAAGATTGACAATCCTTTTGTAGACTAGTCTATTCAAAATAGCAATGTTATTATTCACAATTTCTAAACTCTTAGAATTTGGCAAACTAATCTTAGATCTGAGATCTAATTCCATTATAAAACAAAATTTCTACCTCCTCCTTCTAGTGTTGAAAATCACTGAATAGAGGCACTGATTCTAACAGTTGACTTCCATGAAAAGAAAACATGAAAATCAAAATACCTCAAGTGTCGATGCTAAACTTTGATCTGCTGATTTGGCATAGGTGCAAGACTGAAAATCCTTTGTACACCACTAATCAAACTTTGTAGAGTCGCCACCTCCTTTCAAGAGGATAAAGAGATCATTGTTATGATTCATTTTTTACACTTCAATTTCTTATAACAGCAGATTGCAAACAACATTTTAAAACTTATCAAGAATTTAAAACTTCCTTTCCAAGATCTATCAATAGTTTCAGATCTATCCATACAACTGAAAATCTTTCAAAATTTTGTAATGAAATCAACTAGGAACAAACTGGTACAGAGATTTGAGAGTTGCCACTCACACTTTGTGAGAAATAAAACATAATTTATCACTAGACAAATCTGAACCAGATCTTCAGTGTAGGAGAAACTTGTACATTATTATCATCTTGAAAAGAAACTACACTTATAAATTAATTCTTGACTCTGAACTTTCTCAACAACAATTCCAAACTGAATTGATTGAAGATAGACCTATAATAGTCATAGAACACAATTTTCATCTAGTTTTACATCATACTATTGTCCATGAATAAAGCTCAATTGAGGTGCATGATACTTTGAGTAAGAAGACTAGAAAACACATCAGACAACTTACTACTGCAACATATCCTTCTTGTTGTATTGAATCTTCTTCAAATTCTCAAGGTTTGTCTACCATTTAGATTTAATACAACTTCCCAACAGAGTCACCATTTTGTTTGCTCCTAATTTAATAGTTTTGAAAATGACCAAGAAACTAGATAGATGCATCTAAGGCTAGCAAATTCCTATGATGGATACACTTGACTACAGTATTGGGCCAACTATAAGGCTAGACCCTTCTTCTTCTTTAGGCTCTATAAAACGTAAGTGGGTGAACCTCAAATCCAATTAATATGGTACTAGTGCAAAACATATTCCTGAATCTATTCAAAGCAAATAAAAGCCCTTATTTCTCCTAATAACCTATGCAATAACAAAGAAGTGCAGTACAAATTACAACTCTATGAAATCCACAAGCTGAGTGAGGGCATCATATTTAGGTTCTTCAACATAAAATGTAAAGATGATTTAAATTTTGTTTTGATTTTATGTGGGTGGGGAAAGTAGATGAAAACCAAGTATAGAAAACAAACTAATGATCTTGTAGCTGATCAGTGCTTGATCCATTGGGCAATTCATGAATCTCCCTCATACATTTTGGATATCTAATACTTATTCATACATTCAGATATATGATCTATACATTCACCTTGTAAATAAACATCAATGTTCAACTTAAATCTCATTCTTACCTGATATCCTCCTCAATAAACCTGCAACCCTATTGAATCTCTGAAGCATTTATATAATTCCTTGAATTATAAGCAACAATGAAGCAACATCCAGTCTTAAGGGACTGCACTTATGATCTAGGCTCTTTTTTCAAAGACCATAAAACATCACAGCTCAACTGAGAAAGGAGACAAGATTTAAACTAAAACTAAACACTTGTTGTTCCTTGTATTGATTTCCTTGAAACAATACATAACAATGCATGAAATTAACTCACAACAAACTTAATAAAACAGACTATACAATGAGCAAATGCTGTCATACAAGAGAGAAAATGGCAGGAATGAGAAGCTGATGGGATGGGAAGGGGGTATCACAGCCAAAGCAAAAGCTTCATGGTCTAGAACTAGCACATCCTAGATCTTCCATTCAAAGTTCATCAATTCCAGGGCCAATTTTGCTAAGTGTTTTCATTCTAGAGAAACTTTCCAATATTTTCCAACCTTACAATGAATGGATAAAAGAAAGATATAGCAAGAAGTGAATTATCGGATCTATTATGCAACTGACATTTGTCCACTTGAAATTCAATCTCCTGCAACTGAAAACCTCTTTCATATTTCTACCCCTTTGATTTGATTTTGTTTTCATCATTACTTGTAACTGATCTTGAAATATCTCTGCTCAATGATGAAAAACCTTTTTGCATCCAAAATATCTAATTTGCATCATGAAAATGCTGGTGAAATTGATGTTTTACTGATTTGAAAGTGCTTAAATTTGCTTCAAACTGCATTTTCATTGCATGTTACTGTCTTGTAACTGCATTTTGAATTTTAACTAATTCAATTGAGAAGGCCCCAAATTTCATATTTCTGGCTATAACTTGAACAAATGAATTCATGTGCAAAAAAAAACTCCATAATCAAAAAGTTTTTCTTCTCATGATTCCAATGATATATAATATTGCTATGTTAGCCTACAAGAAACCTCCAGAATGTCGATTTGAAAATCACTCCCCTGGTATAACTATCAGGTCTGCATCCTTTAGATTTAATTTTTTTTGAAAATTTAAAATTATCTAAAGAAAATAAATGCACTTTTGATTTTTTTTTAAAATCTTGACATGCATTCTGAGAAATAATAAAAAATAATATTTTTTATTATTTTTTCAATTTTCTCCATACCCTCTGAATCTGGGGTGAAACCTCTGTTGACCAAGTGCCACGTGGGGCTTCCTGATTGGCCTGGCTGATCTGCATCATCTGCTACATCATTAGTCAAGTAGGACCAGTTGACACAAGGCACCTCCCCGCAATTTTGCATTTCTTAATGGCCTTGCATCTTCATCAAGTGGGTGTGTGATGATCGCCGGATTGTGACACATGTCACAATCCTATACCTTGATGTCGATCTGCTCATTTGCACCACCTCATCGCTTAGTCAGGACCTGCTATGACTTGGCATCTTCTCGCAATCCCTCATTGCCTAACTAGTGTGCACCTCTATTTTGCAAGCATATGCCCACCACATGATCGGGACATGTGGCACGATCCATGCGTTTCTTGCCACATCAGCGTAGTTGTTTGTTTGTTTGTTTTAAAATTTGTTCCTATGTGACCCACCAGTTGTCCTCCATGTCCCTACTAACCACCAACCCCCACATGCATGTGAGCCTCTCTACATTTTAAAAGGTGGCATCTTTTGGACAACATGCTATAGTGCAGAGTTATATTTAAAATAGTAAAAAGGGTGTAGTATCCCCAATGTGGGACTAAACAATTTTCCTTTCTTTGATAGTGGCTTCTTCTTTAATGGCACAAATTTCTCTATTCTGACACCTCCCCATTGAACTAGTGGCTTTCCTTATTTTTCTTATATGTGTATGCTTCTATGGTGATGGGCACCTCTGAATGCATGGGCTTCTCCTTCCTTCATGCGTTGGATTTGCTATTTGAATCAATCTTTTCCATTTTCAATGCTGCTCCTTTTTGGAGTGGATTGTCCAATTGCACGGGTGACCTTGCATTATATATAGTGGCTTCATTGTGTGAAAAAGGCACTGAATCTAACAAATATTTTTCACTGCTAGAGACACTACATGAAACATGCAGAGATGTTGAAAAATCATCTATCCCACCTTTGTGTATAACCTCCAGATTACTTAATTAGTTTTGGCTTCCCTTTGATCTCCCTTTATGCCTGCTCCAACTGGGGCTGTTCTTTTAATTGGTTGTATTGGATTCTTTGAATACATTCTTTTAGTTCATGCCAGCTGCTCCAAACCTAGCATCTCCACTTGTGGGCTTCCTTGCCCCTTGCGTGGGGGCTCTCCTTAATGCTAATTGTAGCTTCCTTTGTTTTAGCCACCCATGTGTTAGCATGCGCTTCTATGGTGATGAGCACTTTACTTGTGGCTGTGTGCTTTGTAAACACTTTTACCCTTCTTCTTATGCATTTTGGAAGCTTGCACTATTTTGAAAATTGTAATTTCATGGAAGGGATGGCAATAAAAGTATGCTTATGAATTTTATTGGTCCTCCTTTCATTGCTTAGCCTCTGAATTTTATCAACCTTCTCATTTTTTGAGTTTATACTTGAATCCTGACCACTCCTTGTTCCATTATGTTCATCAAATAAACTAACTAGATAGTGTGTTAATCTAAGTGGTGCATGAAGATTATGGCTATAGACAACCATTCCATTGTAAGCAAAGGAAACACTTAAACTTTCTAGAAAATTTATTCCCATTATCTTTTGTGAACATTGACTAAAATGTGTGCAATGATTACAAGCAAATAAGGAATGTCCCTAATCCAATCCTAGCAAAAGGGATAGATTCAAAATGTTCTACCTAAGATATCTAGATTCTCCATTTCATTTTCTAATTTCTTCCATATAGATAGCTTTGTTTTTCAAGGCAACCCGTTCCACTCCTTTACACATAGGTGTTCCCTCTACCACACTATCCTTATGCTTTGACTCACTCTGCCTGATGGAATCAGTCAGGCCCCAACATGGGTTTGACTAAAACATTTTCATTTTCAAACAACTGAACTATCAAACTGATCCACCAATCATCTTGAACTGATTAGAATCAAGTTCGATCACTGAACCATCAATTCAAACTCACTTTATCACTTATCTGCAAACTGCCAATTTCATGCCAGAGGGTCCTTTTACTGGCCTTAAAAAATGATGCAAACATATGATAGGGCTTTGAAAATTGGCACACTGACTCTTTGCTCTACATTCTTTTACCCTATTAAATCTCATCTGATGATGAATTAGGGGTCAAAAGATATTCGCTATCAAAGTTTCCTTCTCAAAATTACCTGCAAATAAACATGTTAGAAAGCAATAAACTGGGTTCAGATTTGGCTTTGAAAACTAGGCAAACTGACACTTAGGGTAACGAAAACTGGGACATTGGTTCTTTGTCATGAGGACAATGTAATTTTGTGATTTGGGCTCATGACAAATCATGAGACACATTTCAAAAAGGTCTAAAGTTGGCTACTTGGATTTGCAAGACAATGATCATCAGTAAAAGTATTTTTGGCAAATGAAAAGGCCCCAAAAAAGTGTGTAGATGGATTCGTCAAGACTTGCAAACTAACACACTTGTAGTATTTTCAGAGGACAACACAGTGGTAAAATCCATTTGATCTTACCAATCACAGATCTCAAGATATGAGATCATGAATAGTGGCAAATCTGCAAATGTTAACACAGTAAGACGATAGAAATTGTGTTTGGAATCATGTTTGAAAACTAAGCAAATGGATTCATCATGAGGTAAAATTTGAAACATAACAAGTTTCTGACATCTACAATGCAATGCAAAAGGAATTTTAGCATTTTGGTCAACTGGGTCAAAATTATAACACATCAAACAGTGCTTTCCAGAATTCTAAACATTTCATATTAGCATGACAACATTAAAAGTCCAACTTTGAGGGATTCAAAACCTAGTCAAACAAACTTGAAATAACTCAAAATTTTAAACATAGGTTTTTGAGTATGGACACTAAACACTCTCCAAGAAAAAAATCATGAAACATAATTGGGTGTGAGATATTCAAATGCAAACATGGCCTCCTGTTGCTATTTGACACTTAGGGTAAAATGCAGATTTGACAAACACTCAAAACAAGAATTTACGGAATAGCTCAGAATATCATTTTAACTTCATGAAACACTTAGATGCACTAAATGGAGGGTGTTAGAAACATTAAACACCTTATAGGGCTCAAAGGTACAATCAGGTACATATGTATCAAAAAACGTTCATAGGGCTTGATTTCTCAAAATTTTCAATATGTGACTAAAAATTGATCATGCAATTTTTAGCGCCAACAATACCATCAATAGCCTTATCCATGGCAGTGCTCTTACACTTGACATGCTTCTTGTGTAATCTAAATGTGTGATAATTTTTTCAATGAAAGTCTTGAAAGTCCAAATTATATATTATTAATAAAAGGAAATTTTACATAATACTGAAAAAGAGGTATAAGGGTGTTAGCCTCAAATGTTGGTTTACTTAATTGTAGGTGCAAAGTTTTCATTATAATTTATGTCTTTATTTTGAGAATATTGTTTAGTGATAAGTGATGATGTGTGTTTGTCGAAAGTATCATTTTCTTTATATTTGTTTGTGTTTTCCAATACATGGCTTCATTTTAGGAATCTGATTTAGAGTCAATTATGAGATTGAGTTCATTAATGGACTGCAACTTATCTACAACATTATATATATAAGTCATTATATTCGTATAGCATGCCTCTATATTTCAGCTAGAATCCAAGCTGAAATATAAGTATACGTCCTTATACATGTTTTACATTGGAAACATTTCTCAGTATTTTTCTTATATTTATATTTATATATTGTTGATAAGTGCACTAATTTTTTACATTGGATTATAGCCTGCCAATCGTGATACACTACCAAAGCATCGTGGAGGCATCAATTCAAATGTGGATCCTAGTACTCAAGGTATATATTTTCTATTCAATTTTTAATTTCTAAATTATTAATACAAGTAAACATTTTAAATTGAATTTGGTGTAGTAATAAAAATATAAATGTACTATGTATTAGGATTAAGAAAGGATCTTGTATTGCAGTTGCAGGGAATGCAAAGATTGTTGTTGAAGAGCGTGTTGAGGTCTAAGCTAGTAGGCAAGATGATGTGGTTGGACAAGGTAAAGAGTGCTACAATGTTCTTTAAAAAATTTAAAGTCTTGATTTTAAAATTTAACCCTTTTATTTGTTATTGCAGAGGATCCAACTTCGTAAAGGAAAGCAGGTGCACATCCACGGGTGAGAATAAATATCAATGATGACATGGATATGCCTCTACAACAATATAGGGAAGGACAAAAAAAGAAAAAAGAAATGATTCATGTGAACTTATGTAACTTATTTGATAATGATTAATGTTTATGTCTAGATGTTTTATTTATGTTCTATTGAATGTTCCAATGAATCTTATGTTTTGATGTTAATGTGAATGTTTTAATGAAACTTATGTGTTAGTGAATGTTACATTTTATTTCTAGAATGAATACATTTTAGATGTTAATGGGGAATTTAGATGTTAGAGTGGGGGGGGGGGGGGGGGGTGTTCAGGGGAATGAGCTTCGACCCTCACATGGTTCGCCCTAATTAGTAGAGAATATTAAACTATTCTCAAAACCAAGTGAAGCTCAATGTTAACCTATGATTGCATGACAACTAACTTTGTGAATGTCTTGGTTTTAGGCAATGCATATAGAATGCACCTACATGTGCATTCTCAATTTAGTGTTTCATTCACAAGTTTATCAAATCAATGGTATGATTTCATTGACATCTACAAATTTGCATTAGCAAGTTAAGTTAACTTTAAGGTGTTTTGTACATTTTTAATTGATAGATTCATGATAAGTAGGTGTATTCTTTGAAATATGTCAAATTATAATAGTGCTATTAGAATTCATGTGTACTTTTTAAAATCAAACTCATTGATTTATGAAATTTAGTTGTAGTGTATGAAGTATTTGAAATAATGGCTTTCTATGGGATTGCCTCAAATTATTCCTCCTTAAGGTATTCTACTGTTTCTATTTATTTGTAATCATGTTTTATCTTTGTTTTGGATACAATTCTATTGTATGTTTGAAATGAATTAGAAAGTATATACAACTTTTATATTTGATTGTGTAGAAGTATTTGCATTACATTATATGGATTATCATTATAATGATAGAGTGCTAGAATATATATTCTAAGATGAATCCCAAAGAGAAGATTTGACAAGTTGATGAAAAGATTTGACACAGTTAAATCATATTGTGATGAAATGATCAAAATAGTATTATCTAGAATGTTGATGAAATTTTTTCAATATAATCAAATCATATCCTCATGTTGGATCATGAAGTGATTGAATTTTTTGATACAAAAGCTTCAATATGATAAAAACATAACACGATGGTGGATCATAAAATGAAATTTAGAACATCAATACACAAACTTCAATATAATTCAATCTAGAAATAATATATATAACACAATAAACTATGGAAACTAGAGACCATAATGAACTGATTTTTTAAATTTCTTTTTATGTCTTTCAAATGCAGTGGCTGAAGAAATGTAGAAACAAACCCCTCAGCAAAGCACTAGATAAGATCAAAGAAGGTCAATGATTTGCTAATGCTATATTCATTTTCATAAAATTACGTTAAGTTATATTGAAGGTGTTCAAGGATGAAACTATGGAATGCAAGCTAATGAGATGTGCAAGCTAAACTAAGATGTAAATGAAATGAAGATGCTAATACATGAAGAAACTAGGCTAACAATGGATGAGGCAAACTAAATTAGCTACCAAATGGTTAGTATGATCCTAGAAATCTCTATGAAAATCAAGCTACAATGCAAACTCTTAGCATGAGACCTCAAAACTCAAAATGGCATGGTAACAATGCAATAATGGGAGATGTCAAATGCTTGAGACAAGCCCTCTATTTATAGGCTTGAGGGGGGGCTTGGTGAGGTGGCATCCATGTAGATGCCACATAAGGTGACATGCAAGCCATGCAAATGGTCAAGAATTCAAAGTTTGCTCACACATGTGTGAGCAAATTTGAGAAGAAGAGTGGGAGACAAGAGTGTGTAGGCATGCCATCTTACACATGTGTGAGCACACTCTTAGGCTAATTAGGGGGATTAGAGAGATGAATTAAGTGGGATTAGAGAAGAAGTAGGCTTAAGAGGATAAAAATGATGGTTATAGGCTAGGCTCTAGGTTAGGCTTAAGATTAAATTAAATGAAATTTAATTTAATCATGGGTTTAGAGGAATTAATAGGATTTGAGGATTTTAAATAAATAAAATTTATTTAAAAAGGGAAATGATGGAAGATCATGTGTTAAATTAATTTAACACACTAAGGCTAGAATTATTTAAATTAGATTCAAATATTTAAGAGAATGAACTCATTTAATTAATTAATTAAATTAAATAAGTAGAAGAATGTGAGCAATATAATTAATTAATTAATAATTAATTACAATGTCACAGATAATATTAAAATTAATTAATATAGTGTTTAGGGACAATTTTAAACATCTACATTTTTCTCCTCTTTGATGTGATGTCAGAACGATATTATATCAAAGAAAAAAAAATATAGGTTTCCCCAGAGAAGGTGGGAGTCCTATGGCAACGATAGAGGAGGGGGAGGGTGTCCCCTCGTGAAAATTGCACAAAAAAAAATTTTGAGTCATTTTTGCGAAAAGGTCTTAAGAAAGAAGAAGAAAAAGGAGAGAAAATGGGAATAAATGACAACATTTGCATGAGTTGAGGGTAAACAGGGGACGAGCATGGCTCAGGGAAGGCATGAGCTCAAACAGGGTCTGTGGGGGGCCTATATAAGCCTTCAAGGGGCCCAAAGAAGCTCATTGTCACATTGCGAGTAGAGCATCCAGAGAAAAGATGGACCCCATTGATCGATTGCAGCTTGGTGAGCATGTTCGAGAGTACCAACAAGTAGCTGAGATGCGCCCACCGGTAAGTCATTTGATCCTCTTCGTGTTTTGGTTAGCTAGGCTAGACTAGGTGCATTTATTATGTTATAAATGGACTCAAAAAGGGGTACAAGCGGAGGTGATAGTCTCTACCCTGTCATCTATGCAGACAACATAGCGGGGACCTCGATGTTCACATGGACAATAGGATCCATCCTATCATCTGTGCAAACACCAAAAGGGAGAAGGATGACATGAAGATGATAGGGCTCACCCTATCATCGTCTGAACCATATCATCTTTGTAGGTGACAAGGGTAGCGGAGACAATGAAAAAAATTTCATTATCTCTGAAGATGACAGAAGGTTGTTGTCTGCGGGTAATGGCATTTTCATGGATCAACATTTCTGTTGATTTGTGTCTATGCATATCGACATCTACACTGATTAGCAGTTGTGCCAATTAGGTTATGCTAGGAGGCAAGGGAAGATGCCCCACTCTAGGGACATCATAGGCTAGCAAAACTAACTCTCTACATGTCTATGCTACAGGAGGACATGGTGGTGTTTAGGTTGAGGGAGCACTATCCTTTGACTATGGTGATATAGGAGAGACACACAGATGTAGATTTGGGACACGTGCGACTGTGCAGCTTAGAGCATGTACACGAGTGGCTGGATCTGAGGGCCCATTCAGCACAGTTATCAGCTCTCATAAAGCGACAACACATACCTACAAGGAGCTTCCATCTGCCTATAGGGGAGGCTACAGTCACACTCTTGGATATGTGGTAGATCCTAAAAGTATCGATCAAAGGCACATACCTAGAATATGTACTAGAGGGTTCTGATCTTTTCTTGAGGGAGTGCTTTGGCAGATGACAACAGTGACTACCCATCTAGAGGTCGTGTTTTTCAAGGAGGGGCGTACTAGAGCAGAGGCTATCGAGGCTAGCAGTATACCTAGCCTCATTGATATGACGGATGTTGCCAGATCATGTAGGACATGGGTGGCCAATCAGTTGGGCGTGAGTGCTGAGCACCCTACTATAGGAGGAGGGAGCAATCTACTACTTGGGATAGATGATCCTAGTTGAGCTATATCACAATTTTCACATGTGTGCATATCGGACCCAGCGTACTATAGGACCAAGACTGACGCTATGGATGGTTTGGTCATGGGAGCATATTGGGGTCACATGGCCTATCACTCAATGGGAGACTAGGTAGCTTGGGGAGCCATTCACCTACAGATACTAGCCTCCCATCCAGCATACATCAATAGAGTCTATGGGATTCTGGCACCGGTACATAGACTGGATCATCATGTTCATGTGGACTCCCTATGATGGGGTAGAGCGGCAAGGGAAAACACTGCCAGTAGGGGGCAAGGATGAAATAGAGGATCAGATGTACCTCCCATACACATAGATTGACTGCTAGATCATTGGTCAATCCATGCATGTGATCATGTGCTACATGCCCTCTCGAGTGTGACTATAGTTTGGCAGGATACAGGATGCAGTTCCAGACAAATTCTTATATCTTGTGGTGTCGCAAGAGTATGGTCGATTATGGGGACATGGGACCACTATACGATTGGCCCAATCTTCTTGGGTGGGGATGGCAACAGTGCCATGGGTGCATGGTCAAGATAGGGGAGACATAGGTATAACATCGACATACACACAGTGGTGGGCAACCCACCAGCGAGTTAGGCTTACAGTGCTAGGGGCACCTCCATCGGTAGAGTAGACACAGGGGGAGGGGGATGGAGTAGGGGATGGTGGGCAGGTAGCTATGATGCCACCACCAACATAAGGGGCACAGGATGGACCGCACAGGCATAGAGTTCGAGCGAGGAGAGGGCCAGGGCTAGCACCAGGACATGGGCCACCATAGATAGCACCCCAGGCATAGGCACAGGCATAGGCCAAAGCACCTCCATAGAGAAAAGTATAGGGAGAGGACCCAGACATGGTCAAGGCCAAGAGGGATAGCTTGCGGGTAGAGGTAGCTTGGCTACAAGGGATAGCACAGATGCAACAGGCATGGGCAGGCAACTTAGAGTAGGCCATGGGGGCCATACAAGCAGAGCTATAGGTGCAGAGGGCTAGGGGGATAGTGCATAAGAGGCCTTAGTGGCCCTACAAGCATGAGTGGATGCAGGGGAGTTTGTAGGGATGGGCATCCCTATAGGGGCAAAGGAGTGGGCAAAGCTGGAGAGGCTCTGAGCAGGGGTAGCCGCATTACAGGTCGAGCGGGCCACCCATCAGGTGCAGATGGATGGATACCATAGGTAGAGGGACATAGCCATATAGATGGTATAGCTTGGGGCAACCATCTTAGTGATGCATGAGGCCTTCACAGCTAGCCAAATAGAGACACAGGCGATACAAGAGGCAGCCTATTATAGGTCGCTTTATATTGAGGTCAAGCCTGCTGAGCGGCGATAGCCAAATTTTGAGAGGGGAGCCATCTCATGGATTTTAGGAGGCAGAGCTAGATCAGAGCAGTCTGCAGGATAGTAGAGACCTCCTCAAGGGGGCGATTCAGTGGGGGCAGGGCCCTCATAGCTAGTGACCTGAGTTTATATAGTGGTCAATATTTTGACAGATATGTGCAGATGTAGCGAGTTTTTGATGATGCATTTGTACTATATGATTCTACATGATTTGTATATGAACTGTACAGACACTATATTTTGAGATATATACATGACATGATTCGATGACTCTATATGCATATAGATTTATGTGATGCATATGATGTTTATGATGTGGATACTAATTTTTGTGATGCAAGATGTGATGCTATGTGATGCGTCTTATGATGTATGCATATGTACATGATGCCTAACATGTGTGTGATGCAGATTTGTGAGCAATTATGAGATGTATGCATTGTTTTATTTTACATCGATGCACTATATATATGTGAGATGTGATTATGATGTATATGCCCCTAGATGTGATGAATGTATGCGACTAATGGAATGATCTAATGCAATATAATAAAATGAACTAAAAATTCCTAATGAGCACCAAATGAGATGAATAAAATGAACACTAATGCAATGGAAAATGAATGAATGAAAAAATGGAAAGTTAATGCAACCTAATAGAAATGAACTAATGAATGAATATCTATCATAACTATCACTCATAGAAACCTAGTAGCGTAGCATAGGAGGGGGGAAATAAATAGAACCTTGTCTCAAGCACAATTCAAATGAAACCCTATACTACATGCATCCTAACTACATGATATCAAGAGATTCCATTGTGTTCATATGGAGAGCACACCTTAAGTTAATTTTGCAAATGAGTTTATGAATTATATGCTATAAAAGCATAAATGACATGACTCTTTTGCATGGACTAGACATACAAAACCATAGAGACTTTAGGACAATAGGTGTAATTTGCATAGTCATGATGAATCAAATGTCATATATGCAATAGAGAGGTCTGGGCACACCCAAAGTTTTTTAAGAATCTTTGGCGGGACATGTGCTAACCTGTTGCCCCCATTACGCAACACATTAACATAACCTTAAACTAACACATATGAAATAAAGTCTCAAAAATAGATCATACCACAAAAACATGTGTAGTCAATGAGAGCCATTCAGGTATGACCAAAATATGGAAGATCAAGGTACACCATAAAAGGCTTTCACTAACACACAAAAAATGAAATCAACCAAAAAGAGACCTCATGACCAAGTAGTCATTCAGTCGATAGTTCCTGCCAAGAACCTTAGGTCTAGAAGTGAATGTCACAATGTCGCCTATAGGAAGGATTCATCCTATAAAAGTGTGTCAAGTTAAAATTTCAATGATCATAAAATTAGGTGTTTCTGACAAGGGCTATGAAGTGAACAAGTTTCTTGAATCAATAAGTCTCAAATGGTGATTTTGTGTAATTCCAAGTGTGGTCATTGTTGTGAAAAAGCTCAATGTAATGGGATTGACAATCACTTGATGGAAAAATGCCTCACGAACTAGAGGTCTTTCAAAAGATGGAAGTGAAGTGAAGCCTCGTAGACAAGAGATATTTTATTGGATGCATGAAATGCAAAAGGCTAGATAAGACTTTGCACAAGGGAAATGGAATGGTGGAATGGACTGAAGTGAAACAAGCCTTATCGACAATGGATAAAACCATACTTTTTTTAGGAACATTTTTCTACTTTTTAGGGCTTTTTATGAATTTATTTGAATTTTTTGATTTTCTAATTTTTTTTGGATTTTTGCAGGACTATAAACATTATACAGGAACTACAAAGGCTCAAGCATAGAACTGCTTGAGATGCTACATATTTACAAGCTCAGGGAGTGGATCTCCCTCTAGAGTAGCAATCTGATATGCCCCAGAACCATATTTGGTTGTAATGATAAATGGGCCTAGCCAATTTGCCTCAAACTTTCCTTTTTTTTCATAGTTTTGGAGGTTCTTCATATTATGCTGCAAAACTAAGTCACCCACTTCAAATTCCTATGACTTGACTTTCTTATGATACTGAAGCTAAAGGTGATTTTGATACATGTGGAGGTGGTTTAGGGCATTGAGTCCTCTCTCATCAAGGAGTGCCAGCTCTTGCAAGTAAGCAACTCGGTATTCTTCTCCAAATATCAAATTCTTGAGAGAGATTTTGAGGGAAGGGAGCTCAATTTCAATGGGCAAGATGGCTTCGAAACCATAGACAAGGGAAAATGGAGTGGCTCCTGTGGGGGTACAGATGGAGGTGCGATAGGCCCAAAGGATGGGAGAAATTTGGATGTGCCAATCATGGCCAACTGCATCAATGGTTTTCTTTAGGATTTTTAAAATGGTTTTGTTGGTAGCTTCAGCTTGGCCATTGCCTTGGGGGTAGTATCTAGTGGAAAAATGCTAGGTAATTCTGAATTTCCTACATAGTGTGGCAACCTCTTAATTTTTAAAGGGGGTTCCATTATCAGTCATGATATTTTGAGGTATATTGAAATGAAAAATAATGTAGTTCAAGATGAACTTTGAAATTTGTTTTCCAGTGATGTAGGTTAATGGAATAGCCTCAACCCACTTTGTGAAGTACTCAGTGGTGGCAATAATGTACTTGTGGCCATTTGAAGAATTTGGGTATACTTGACCAACAAGATCAAATCCCCAGTGGGAAAAGGGCCATGGGGTGATGGTGGGCTAAAGGTCTTGGGTGGGAGCATGTATCAAATCACCATGCTGCTGACATGGAACACATCTTTTCACAAATTGATATGCATTTGCTTCCATAGTGGGCCAATAGTAACCTGTCCTAAGAAGCTTTTTTGCTAACATAAGGCCACTAGAGTGGGCACCACAAATCCCTTGGTGAACCTCTTCTAATGCCATTCTAGCTTCATCTAAATTGAGACATTACGGGGGGGGGGGGGGGGTTCCATCAAATTGTTTTCAGAAAAGTGTGTCACCTAGGATGGTATATCGAGTGGTTCGACGGACAAAGGTTTTTCTTTGATTTGGGGTGAGGGCTATGTGAATGGTTTTGTGACATAAATAGGCAAAAAATTTGGTGTACCATGGAGACTCAAGACCAAAAATCTGACACACCAACTCTGAATACTTTTTCTCATAAGTAGGAGTAAGAAGATTCTCAATGAGAAACTCACATTTAGGACTATATTCTGGCATGGCGATCATAGAGGCAATAGTGGCCATTGCATCTGTTGCTTTATTATTAGCCCTTGGAATATAGTAAAAAAAAATCTCTGTAAAATGTTGCTTAAGATCCTCAACTATTCTGCAGTAAGGCAACAATTTCTCATCCTTGGTGTGGTATTCATCTATGACTTGTTTAATGACCAATTGTGAGTCTCCAAAGACAATAAGGTTTTTGATATTCCATCTGATGGCTTGACATAGTCCTGTGACTAAACCTTCATACTCAGCTATATTTTTTGTGAAAGGGAATGAGATTTTATAAGACTTAGGAATAGAATCCCCTTGTGGTGTCAGAAACAAAATTCTTTCCCCTGATCCCTTTTGTATAACGGATACATAAAAAAATAATTACCATGGTGTAGTAGGGCCTAGGGTCATAATTTTATCATCTAGAAAATCGGCTACAATGGGATGGTCACCTTGAAGAGGAGCTTTAGCAAGCTGATTTACAATTACTTGTCCTTTAATGGCATTATGATCCTTATAAATAATGTCAAATTCACTTAAAATTAAGACCCATTTTCCTGCTCGACCTGTTAGGGCAGCTTTTGATAACAAATATTTGAGTGGATCTATCTTGGCAATGAGATATGTAGTATGATTAAGCATATAATGACATATTTTTTGTGTACAAAAGACTACAGCCAAACATGCTCTTTCAATAGCACTGTAGTTTAACTCATAGCCAACTAGTGTTCGACTAAGGTAATAATGGCTTGCTCATTCCAATTATCATCTAATTGTGCCAAAAGTGCTCCTAGGGCAACTGAAGTAGCTAAAATGTATAGAATCAATGGTCACCCTGCAACTGGAGGTACTAAAACTGGAGGATTAGCCAAATATGTATTAATTTGTTCAAATTCTTTTTGGCATAGACAATCCCATTGAAACTTGTTTCCCTTTTGAAGCAAATGCTAAAGTGGATGGACTTTATCTGCTAGTTGTGACACAAATCTCCTAATAAATTGTAACTTTCCTTGAAAATTGTAAAGTTGTTTCAATGTGGTAGGTGGAGGCATATCCATGATGGCCTTTACTCTTGTTGGATCTACCTCAATACCTCTTCTTGACATAATGTAGCCTAACAATTTGCTTGATTTGACCCCAAATATGCACTTCTTAGGATTAAGACGCACTTTGTATTTCTCCAACCTATCAAAAATAGTGGTAAGGACATCAATGTGGGATTCTCTTATCTTGGATTTTCCTAGGATATCATCAACATAGTCCTCCATTATGACATGTAGAAGGTCATGGAATATGGTAGCCATTGCACGTTGATAAGTGGTGCCGACATTTTTCAAGCTGAAAGGCATGACTTGATAACAAAAGGTTCCCCATGGGGTGGTAAATGCCATTTTATGTTGATCCTCTCTTGCAATTTTGATCTGGTTATAACTAGAAAATACATCCATCAAAGACAACATTTCATGTCTAGCAGTCAAATCCACTATGATTTCTATGTTAGGAAGTGGTAAATCATCCTTAGGATATGCGAGATTTAAATCTCAAAAATCTAAACAAACACAGATGCCCCTAGATGCTTTCCCTATAGGAAAAATGTTGGAGACCCACTTAGGATAGTCAATAGGATGGATGAACTTTGCCTCTAACATTTTCTACAACTCTACTTTGATTAGGAGTGCTACCTTAGGGTGCATTTTGCGCAGCTTTTGCTTCACTGGTTTAATCTTGGGATCAACTATCAAATGATGCACAACCAAATCTATGTCAAAGCCAGGCATGTCTTTGTATGTCCATGCAAAATTGATTTTTCCCTTTTTCAAGAATTTAGTCATGGCTTTTTGTTCCTCAAGACTTAAGGTAACAACAATGTAGGTGATTCGTGGATTATCCTCTATTCCCAAATTGATAGGAATTGTGTCTTCATTCAAAATAGGTGACTTTTCTGGTGGCAAGGATCTAAATGGAAAGTCAAGATCTCTCTCTTCTGGTACCTCTAGGAGGTTTTCACTAGAAGATGTGTCTTTTATTTTATCTTTTTCTTCATCCAAAAGTGCCCCAGAGGAGTTTTCACTAGATGATGTTTCTTTTATTTTTCCATTTTTATTTTCTTTTTCACTTTTGCGACTAAGAGAGTTGACTTGGCTACCAAATTAGGCTTCCTTATTGTACTAGATCTCATGTTCATAATCTCAGGGATTCTTAAGGCCAAAAAGTGCCATCACTACTTCATCAATCTTACAAATGTCAAGAGCTGGTGGTGTATCTTGAAGGTCCCAGTCTATCATGTCGGGATTGGTGAGAGGGAGGTTAATGGATGAAAGGTAATCTATGGTAATGGCATGGACATAGTTTTCTAGGTCATATTTAATGTATTGGAAAGGTACTTCAAAGAATTCCTCCTCTTCATCCTCAGAATCAGGTTCAACCATACCATAGTTGTCAAGAAAGGAGACCTTAGGTTTAATGGAGCCCAATCCACATCCTTTAGGATAGCTATTGGCTTCTAAGAGTTTTCTAATTCCATCTTCTTTTGGTCCAAGGCTAGTACCATGATATCCCATGTTTACAATAATGGGAGGCGCCTTAACGTATTTATCCTTAGGAAACTCCACAGGTTCATCTTTTCCATCATAATATAGCCAATCTAGGATATTATCTTCCATGTGCTCATCACTAAGTGAACCCTAATGCTCAAATGTTGTCTTGCTAACTTACATGGTTTCCTTATTAGTAGAAGGTGATAATTGAGAAGGTTTTCCAAAGGAACAAGGGGAGAGTGGTAGTTGTCCAACACATAAGGCATTTTCAAACTTATACTCTCCCATTCCTAAATTAGCAAAAGTAACCCTCTTCCCTGTGGCGTTAATTTTAGTATCTTCAACCTTCTCTTTTCCCTTGCAAGAATTTGAATCCTCATTAGCTAATTCTGGTACTGTTGTGGAGGGTGGTTCTATTATGGTGAGAGATTTAGGTATAACTTTGGCAAACTCACTTATTGGACAAAAATTTACTGGTGCACCTTCCAATCTTTTACAAAATGCAAAAGGAGTGGGATCCCCTGGGATTGTGATCTCTCTTCCTTAGTAAGGAAATTTCAAGCATTGATGATAGGTAGATGGGACTTCCTTTAGTTTATGTATTCACGGTCTACCAAGAAGGATGTTATATGGAAAATCCAAGTCTAGGACATGGCATTCAGTATTTATGATGGCTGGTCCAACTTTTAGAGGCAACATGATGACTCCTTTTGAATCTCTTTCCCTTTCATCATATAATTTTATTGTGATCCTTTTATTGACATCTAGGAGGTCTTCTAAAAGTCCCAAGAAATGAATCATTTTCAATGTACAAAGGTTCAAACCAGATCCATTGTCTATAAGGAATCTTTTAATCTTATGTCGCTGTATAAGGACTTCAATGTGGAGCAAAAAATTATGGTGGGGATCAGGACCTTGGAAGTCTTTATCTGTGAAGACAAGGTGTTGTTGGGTGGCAAGGTTTCCAATCATAGTAGTGAATTGGGAAGCATTAATATTTTCAAGAACACGAGACTCTAAAAGGGCCTTCTCCAAGATCTCTTTATGGATGGGTGATGTGGTTAGAAGCTCTAGAATAGATATTTGTGTAGGAGTCTTACCTAGCTAGGATGACACATCAAAGTGAGAGGCGGGCCTTTGTGAGGTGGATGGTGTAGTAGGTGTATGTGGCATTGATGGATTAGTGTTATTGGGGGTGGCAGCTTGCAAAGCGAGTCTTCCTCATCGAGTGGTGGCATCACAATCAGCTACTTGTAAGACAAGTGTATTCACATGAGTGTCTACCTCTTCAATGTGACCACACAAGGAATCAAATCCACATATATCATTGGTTTCTATCTTACCACACAAGGAGTCAAATCCTGCTATGTGGTTAGTAGAATAATCATAAGGTAATGCATTTGATGTGGAAGCTTGATTTGCATTATTGGTATTGTTACTATCATTGTTGTGATTGGGAAATGGTTTTTGAAATATCTTCAATTTAGCATTTTTAGAGGTTGGACCTCCTTCTACTTCAATTTCCCCATCATCAACAAGATTTTGGATAAAAACTTTGAGCTTGATACATTTTTTGGTGTCATGTCCTTTGATACAATGGTATTTACAATATTCGTTTTCTCTATACCACTTTGACTTTGGTTGATTTTCATCAAAAGGACATGTGTTAGGAAATACCATCAAGTTGTGATCCACTAATTTTTGAAAGATGGCCTCCAAAGGTTCATGAAAGTTAGTGAACTTTCTATTGCAATAATAGTCACGATTGTAATTGTTGCATGGAAAAAATTGCATTTGATTACAGTATTGTTGATTGCCTTGATTGTCATGATTCGAATGGTTGTTGTTTCAATCGTGGTAGTTGTTGTTGTTCCCTCCTTGAAGATTTTTGACATTAGTAACACCATCATGTGTAACACCCTTATTCTTGGACCAGAATTTGGGTTTGCTATTGTTGTTTGACTCATTGTTGGAGGATGATGAACTATAATGTTTAATGGTACCTTTTTCCAAAAGTCCATTTTCAATATTCTTGCCCTTTTTTACTAAAGTGGAAAAGTCTTCAGGTCTAGCCATTTTCATGTGGAAAGACATTTTAGATATCAATTTCTTGATAAATATATCCACAAGATGGGAATCTTCAATTTTATATGCCATATTGATTAGCAAGATGTATCCACCTTTGTAGGAAGTTGGCAAAAGTTTCTCCATTTCGTTGTTTTGTGTTGCACAAGTCACTCAATGAGGCATGATGTTCAATGTTGTAAGAGTATTGTGCAATAAAATTTCTTGTCAAATCATTGAAAGAAGTAAAGAAATCCTTATGTAAATTCATTAACCACTCAAGTGTGGGGCCTCCAAGACATCGTGCAAAGAGCCTCTTAAGACAGTCATCACTGTAGGCTACTTCTTGGCACAAAATGGAAAATTCCTTGAGATGGGTGATGGGGCATGTCTCTCTTGTATACTTGTCAAATTTAGAAATTTCAAAACCGGGTGGAAATGGCACCATATTAATGGATTTATCAAATGGAAAAGGAAAAATTTCCTCAAAAGAGATATCCTTCACCCCTTTGTTGTTCATGTTAAGGACCAAACTCTGCAATTCTTGGAGTTGTTAAGCCAAATCTTGATTAGGTTGCACTTGTGATTGTTGGGAGTTCACAAATCCACCTCCTAAATTGTAGGGAGTCCCAAATGTAGTGTGAGGTGGTGGAGGTACTCCACTTTGGCCAATGTATTGATATGTAGTTCTTGGAATTGGCACAAATGTTTTTACCATAGTGGTTAGCACTTGTAAATAAGAGGAGTGCATAGGTTGTGTCAGAATTGCCATTGGTTGAGTAGGCACTTTTCCAATGCCTAAGCATCCCATAGTTAAGGTTGTCAAGGTAGATTGTGGACTACTAGCATGTATGGTAACATTGGGCATGGCACTAATGATTTTTTGAATATGTTCTATACTCAATTGAAATGTGGGTTGTGTTGAAGTGCTAGATGTAGGCATAGCACTAGTTGTTACCATGGTTTCTTTCCCTTTGCTAGAAGTCAGAGCTGCATTTGAAGTGGGCAATATGGGAGCACCACCTTTTGTAATTTGTCTAAACAAAGTGTTCTTGTCAAAGCTTGGGGGAACATTAACACTATCCTTGACCAAATTTAGGAATATATTAGTTTTGCTTGCCCTAATGGATTTTTCCATCATTTCTACATTGTAGGGATCCGTACGGAATGTCCTAACATCACTAGGTACATCATTGGGGTCAATAGGATCTTCATCTTGGTATACTTCTTCATCATTATCCCTCAAATTTGTGTTATGGAAGGGATCTTCTGGTTCTCACGTGGATGTTGAGTTAGGCATACCAAGGTTCGAACTAGAGGGAATTGTGTTCCCTAATGAAGTTGTGAGTGGAGGAAATGGATTCTCCATCTCTGATTGCCTCAACGATTCCCACAAATGTGAAATGGGATTAAATGTGAACCTTCTTGATCGTGTGTGTACCATACAAAAGTGACCAAGCCAATGGGTGGAAGATTATGGAAGAAAAAGGAAATAAGGATAAGAGCTATTAACCTTATGTGATTAAGGGGTCAACTACCCAAGTGTGAACAAAAAGACCTTGGTTTAGCAAAAAAAATTTGATTAGAGGATAGTAGTATCTTTCTCCTACCAAAGATAGCCAAGTTATCTTGTAGGCAAGATAGGACACCAAATTGATTACTCACTATTTGGAGATGGACTTGTGATCCCAAATAAGTAAGTGTGATTAGGATAAATGTTTGCCTATGGATGAAAGGTCTAGTGGTACAATGACAAAAGATGTTTTAAGGTTTAAGCTCTCTAGAAGAAAATTTAAAAATGGAACACTAGGAGTTTGGAAAAATGGAGGTAGATATAGAAGATGAAAAGTGTTGTGGTCACTAATGCAGTTAACTCAATCCTTGTTCACTGGAAATAAAAACCTTGGGTTCACTCCTAGGAAAGCAGACCAGTTTCAAAGTTTTCCATTGTATTCAATTCTATCATAGCGGTCTTGTCTAGCTTCTTCCTTTTGAATGTCTTTGATTGCGTATCAAAATTATTTGTCACTGTATGCTAGGTTCTTCCTTTCCTTGTAGACAGGTGGTTTGGACAACTTCACTTTCTTATGTTTGACTTGGTTGACTTTATCTGTCATGGTAGAAATAAAACAAAACCCAAATTTCAAGTACCCAAAAAAAACTTTGCAATAATATGTGACTAGACTCAACCAATTTCAAAATGTAGACTCAATGCAAACTACCAAAAGTAACCATGAGTCAAGAAGACCTCACTTAACCTATCTCACTCAATAAAAGGATACCTCACAATTTGACTCATTTTAGAACTTGTTTGATGTTTTGGCTTTGGTTTTTGAATGTTTGAACAAGCACACGCCAAGAATCCTAATAAGGTTATCTCTAGGATGAATAAGGCTTATCTAAAGGACATCCTCAACATACACAAGGTATGTGAGGCCCAAATCTGTAGATGAAAAGAAATACTACCACACAGTCGGAGGGTGACGGTAACCCAAATCTCCTCCTTCACCTCCCAAAGGTATAAAGTTCTTTGGGGCTTAGCCAAGAGTGACAATATTCCACTTCCAAGAGAGGTGTCATTTGATTCACCTCCTAATTCTTATACTCTGCCAAAAAATAGGAGTCGAGGTTTTCCCAAGGGGTGATGAAATCCCCAAGTAGGCCTCCTAAAAAAAAGAAAAGCAAAACCACTTATTTCTTGTGCACCCAAGATCGCCCGAAGGCGCAAAGGGAGAGAATACGTAAGTGGTCTTGAGGTTTAAAAGACACTTGTTCTTTCCCAATGAAGCTTTAAGTTTTCTATCTACTTGAAGACACTCATGATTAAAACATACAAGGTTCTTTCTAACTTGAAATAGCACCAACGTAAATGAAAATGCGGGTTCATCAACAAGAAAGTAAAGTGAGTGCATGAATGTAAAATGCTGAAAATAAAAATGCAAAAAATAAAGTCAATTTACTTTAGGGCATTCAAGAGTGTATGACTTCATTTTAAACACCAAATCCAAATGTGATCTAGCCTAGCCATACATGTCCATTTTAAGCACCAATTCCAAATGTTGTCTAGCCTAGGCATACATGTCCATTATCCTTTAAAACATTCAAGATGGTGTGAATTATTTTTAAGCACCAAGTCCAAATGTGTCTTCTACCCTCAACATTCATGTCCATTTTAAGCACCAAATTCCAAATATTTGTTACTCCATACATTCATGTCAATTTTAAGCACTAAGTCCAAATGTGAGCTAACCTAAACATTCATGTCAATTTTAAGTACCAAGTCCAAATGTGGGCTAACCTAAAAATTCATGCATTCAAATGAAAGTGTTTAATTCCATACATGTTCATTAGCCTTTAAGGTTTAAGTGATAAAAATCACTACAAATCTCTTTTAGTGATAAAAATCACTATTGGTTTTTCTTTTTAGGTTTTTAAAGTTAATTCTCTACATCAAAACCGTCAATAAAAACCTGCAAGTCAATATGTTAGCAAAATTAATTTTTCACAATTGCACAATTCTACTAAAAATTGGAGACATCAAAATGCAGGTGCAGATGCTACTATGCAAAGACGTCGAAACACATAGATGCGAAACAACACAGACACTAAAACTTGCAGATGATAGAAAACACTTTGCGCATTGCTAAGTAGACTAAATGATTTTCAGACACAGATGACAATGTAAAATGTAGAGACACCAAAATTCAGAGATGACAAACAAAAGCCTACACACAATGCAGACAAGAGACTTTACTTCGCAGCTGACAAAATACTCCTTGAAGATGACATAACTAACTTCAAAGATGTCAGAATAAGATTAAGAGATGATAGATTAAAAACCTAAATTATACAATGGTTTCTACGAAAGCGCTAAAGAAGAAATGCAAGCTAGTGTGGTTTTGAACTACTGCGAAGATGCTTAAAGGCCTAAATGCTAGTCTGCGGAGATGTTGGTTTGTGCAGATGACAATCTCAAACAATGCTATGGCCTACGTAGATGATGATGCGGTGTTTTATGACTAAACCAGGGTTGTTTGCAGATTTTTGAAATGAAAATAGGGACGTGGGTCCCACCGAGTGTGCCAAAATGTGTACTAGAAAATGTGACCTGTTAGGAGCATGGGTTAACAAACAAACATTAGTTAAAAACTTTGAAAGTGTATCCAAGATTCATCAAAATGAAAGGAACAAACACTAACTAATGCTTGCTTGGATTTTGCAACCCTAAGTAGCTAACAAACCCAATCTTCTAGCCACCTCTATAGCTCAACAAGGGCACCCATAAGAGGCCTTGTTGGTGTGTTAAGATAGGGAGTATGTTTGGTGTGCTCTCTCAAACACAAAAATGGAGTGAATCTCTTGAGTGGATGTGCAAGTGTAAGTGAAAATGAAATATGAACCTAGGCTAGATGAAATGAAGAACACCTCAAGAAATGGCTATGGAGAAAGCCATAATTGAAGGTATTAAAGCATGAAACTATGGAATGAAACTAAGAAACTAATGAGATGTGCAAGCTAAAATAAGATGTAAATGAAATGAAGATGCTAATACATGAATAAACTAGACTAACAATGCATGAGATAAACTAAATCAGCTACCAAATGGTTAGTATGATCCTAGAAATCTCTATGAAAATCAAGCTACAATGCAAACTCTTAGCATGAGACCTCAAAACTCAAAATGACATGGTAACAATGCAATAATGAGAGATGTCAAATGCTTGAGACAAGCCCTCTATTTATAGGCTTGAGGGTGGGCTTGGTGAGGTGGCATCCATATAGATTCCACATAAGGTGACATGCAAGCCATGCAAATGGTCAAGAATTCAAAGTTTTCTCACACATAGGTGAGCAAACTTTGGCAGAAGAGTGGGAGACGAGTGTGTAGGCATGCCATCACACACATATGTGAGCACAGTCTTAGGCTAATGAGGGGGATTAGGGAGATGATTAGGAATAATTAAGTGGGATTAGAGAAGAAGTAGGCTTAAGAGGATGAAAATGATGGTTATAGGTTAGGCTCTAGGTTAGGCTTAAGATTAAATTAAATGAAATTTAATTTAATCATGGTTTAGAGGAATTAATAAGATGTGAGAATTTTAAATAAATAAAATTTATTTAAAAAGGGAAACGATGGAGGATCATGTGTTAAATTAATTTAACACACTAAAACTAGAAGTATTTAAATTAGATTCAAATACTTAAGAGAATGAACTCATTTAATTAATTAATTTAATTAAATAAGTAGAAGAATGTGAGCAATATAATTAATTAATTAATAACTAATTACAATGTCATGGGCAATATTAAAATTAATTAATATAGTGTTTAGGGACAATTTTAAGCGTCTACAATATGAACTTGATTCTAATGAATAATAAATAACATACAATGAATAAGAAGATTTCCACAATTCATATGAACCTATCATTTATGGTTATGGCTTTGATTGTATTTTTATTTTTGCTTCAACATCTTGAATCATATTCTATGACTCATCATATAAATAAGAGAAAGATGGCATCATGAGAAAGCATGATCCAATGTAAATAACATTAAAGTATTTAGCTTGATTTCTTCTGAATTGCTTGCAGAATTGATGTTTTTGGGATTGATCTTGCTTTTTCTTGCCATTGGGAAGACAAGAATTAAAAAGATTTTTATATCTAAGAGCTTATGAGACTCTTTTCTCCCATGTCCAAAGGAGGAGGCCTCTGAATGAGAAGATAGTAGTGTTGAGGAGACAAATTTTTTTAAATACATAGATAGCTCATATTCATAGCTTCTCATTAAACACCATTAAGGCAGTGCTTGGGAACATATGAGGTTACAACTGGTCATTATGCTTCGAAGGTAGAATTTTTTTCTTGATTTTTATTGTGTAGATCTTTGGAGGTTTAGATTTACTCGTGAAACTACTTTTGGAGTCAATAAAATATAGTGTATCAAATCAATTGAATGATGTCATTCACATATACAATATTCTTTGAGTTGTGTCAAAATATGACATTACTATTATAATTCATTTGTGCTTTTTAAAGTCAAACTTATTGGTTTATGAAATTTAGTTGTAGTGTATGAAGTATTCAATAGAATGTATTTCTATGTGATTGCCTCAAATTATTCCTCTCTAAGGTATTCTATTATTTCTATTTATCTGCAATCATTTTTGTATCTTTGTTTTGGATACAATTATATTGTATGTTTGAAATTATTAAGAAAGTATAGACAACTTTTGGATTTGATTGTGTAGAAGTAATTGCATTACATTATATGGATTATCATTAGAATGATAGAGCACTAGAATATATATTCTAAGATGAATCCCAAAGAGTGGATCTTGTTGGTGTTTCGAAACATCATTTTTCAAAAACCTAGTTATAGGAATAGAATACATCTAGGGGCACCTACTTCCCATCTACAACATACCCATTCAAACATTGGGGCCAAGTATAAGGCAATATCCTTCTCCTACTTCAATCTCTACAAAACCTAGGTGGGTATACCTCAAATTCATTCATATGGTACTAGTGTTAAAGCATATACTTGAATCTAATAAAGAAAATAATATCATTAATATTCTAACAATTATACAAACAATATAGACATGAAATAGCTAATGACATGACATATGAACCTGATAAATTAGGTGGGGATAACTCTTTTCAGCTCCTCAACAAAAGGGAAAAGGATTTTGATTATAATTTGGTTTCAACATAACCAAGACATGAATAACACAACATATCAATCATGTAGCTGATCATTTATCTACTGGGAAATTGCACAAAACATTGACGTATATCCTTCAAAATCATTGGGACATTTCATGTATTAGGATTTCTTGATCTATCCATTCACCTTATGAATTAAACATTTGCATCTCATTGAATCCCATATTCAACCTATCCATTCATGAAATTTGTGAACCTATGATGATACACTAAGTATTTACATGACTCCTTGAGTCACAAAAAAAACATATCAACATATACAACCCAAAACATTATGAAACTGAGTTTCATGCTCTTTGTTCACAAAACATAAAATATTATGAACTACATGAATAGGAGACAAGATTTAGACTGAAGATTAACTTTTGCTACTTTTTAAATTTATTTCCTTGAAACAAATACAATAAGATGGATGAAAACAACTTCTAAAACTGCTGAATAAACTAGAACTATCTGTAATCTTATTACTTATTGTTCTTTGCAAGACAAATATTGAAGAAATGGTATCACAATAATAGAAAGACTTATCAAACTAGAACCATCCTTGTGGTATCATAGTTGTGAGAGTGTCCAAAGACTAGAACCAACTATGTTCTCATAGAAGATAAAAGGATTTTTCAATAGAAACTAGAACCCTTGCAAATGAAAAAAGAAGAGAATATATAGATAGGAAGAGATGTCTAGATCTTATTTGATAATGGTATGTTTCCACTTGAAACTCTTCCTATTGTTGTTGTTGTTGTTGAAAATATCTCTTCTTTCTTTTAACCAAAAGTCAAAACACATCACTATCAAATAAAAAACTTGCAAAATATCTCCTTAGTGTGACGATAAAACCCACTTTATTGGAAAATATCAGATAAGTAGGATCCTTCAATTTAACTATTTTTGTCTTCTACTACCCATCTCAAACTTCTTTCTTCTAGTAAAGCCCTAATATCTGTAACTAATTTCTAGTACATTCATTTCTTTCTTGGTGATCATTCTACGAATCTAATTTTACTTGAATCTAATTTTATCTGATTTTTCTTTGTTCCACTTCACCTAAAAATTTGATATCCCAAAAAACACTATGAAGCTTGAGCAATCAAATCATCCTTTATCTTCATTTCTTTCATGTCTAGTTCTACCAATCTACATATTAAAATCAATATTTTTGCAACCTCAAGTCAAAATTTGGCTGACTACCAAGTGAGAGCTACATGTTAACATTTGATTGGCTAGATCTACTAGCTCATTATCTTTTCTCAATGTTTCCACTATACTTCTTCATTAACCACACTAAATTGTGATGCTTTGAAACTCTCATTCTCACTGTGATTGCATTTTGCAGTGTAAAGAAACTTGCAACAAAGAATATAATTGTTTGCACATAACCCATAATAGATCTGAAATAAATATGCAATTAAAATCTACATGCAAGAGAATAGGCAACATACCCACAAAAATTGTGACACAAGATATACCCTGGAAAACCCTCATTGAGGGGAAAACCTAGCCTCCAAAAGCATCCATCTTCATGTATTATTTAGCAAAAACCATCATTGCAATACAACCATAAAAGCCTTCAAAGCCATAGCCACAAACAAGCAATCCATGTGAACAAGCATGAATCCACACATCCCATGCCATGCTTCTAAACTTCACAAATGCTCCCTTGGCTAACCTATGAAGCCTTGTATTGATTTACTCTTTCTTTTTCACCTTTTATCCTTCTCATACCAACAACTACCCTTGTGGCTGCATATATAGTAGCAAGTCTCAGAAAACTACCAAGTAGTATTACATAAAACCATGTGCTAAAATTATGTGCTACCTAACCTCTTGACCCTACATTTAATATTTGAAATTTAATTCTTTTCCCCAATATTAAATAATTACATCAAATATTATCACAATGTTATAATACAAATCATCAATTATATCCCATGGAAATCTATACATGTTGCACGTTCATTTAGTTGCAACTTTACATAATAAAATAAAATAATACAATATAACGATATTATGCAATGTTTGCAACACCCATTATCTCAAAAATCTCCCACTTCTTGTACACATTTCATAGGGTCAATAATGTAGCCACGTAAATGAATAAGGAAACAGTCCCTCATAGCACATCCACCATCATGGATCAAAATTACACCAAGTGCTTCATCCTAGTACTTGCAACAAAATCAAAGTATCTAGCATCTCAACCATGAATGAAACCACCCAACTTGTCACATTAGAAGATCATAAAATCATGTACCAACTAAAATTCCAAGGACAAAAACCTAATGCAAAGGTAATCACATGTATCCATAGTTGTCAAACTATCCATAGCTAAAATAATACCCATAGCAAGTGCCAAACTCATCCAACTATTCATACCTCCCAAGGTATACCAAGTGAATCTCACATCATCAACATATTCAATCTATAACTTACAATCACAAGCCTTAAGAGCAATACCTAACACATATATATACCAAGAAGCTCCCACTGCAAAAGATAATGTCAAATCTATAACCAAAATGCTCACAACATCTCAAAGAAGTGAATCCATGAAGTCTTAAGGACATCCACAACACATAAACCAATAACCTGCAAGAATAATTCTCATAACCAATCTTCAACACTCTCCCAAGTTCTCCAACCAATAGAGGAAAGAGATAAAGGGATAACCATGTCATCTCTCACATGACATACATGAACACAAACCAATGATCATATCAGGGTAAAAGTACAAAGCAATGTCACTTTTTAGGCTGACTTATGAGAATGACTATATTTGAGTATTTCTATCTAAAAATAAATTTTGTTCAAACATATGATATAGAAAAATTCACTCTAGCTAAATTATATATGGTCTCACACTTTTCCAGTTAGAAATGTCTATTAAATGCATGTTTTATACTACTTTGTATCCAATTGATAAAGAAATAAAATTATTTCAGAAAACTAACGTTTCAATAGCTCTTATTATTTTTTTATGATATTTTTTTAATAACATATGAACACCATTTTATAGAGCTCAAAGTCAATAATACTCTAATATAAAGTTTTTTAATTAGATATAGTATATTGTAATTAAAAAATTCTATAAGTATTTTAACACTTGAGAACATGTCAAGTTTGAGAAAGGAAAAAATATTAAATAATATAAAAAAAAATTAAAAATCACATGATGTTCTACAAGAGAGATTCCTCTTCAAGAATGTATAATTTTTCTTTTGCTTAGAAAAGAATTGTTTTAAAAAATGTGGTGGGAGATGAAAACTATCAATTTTAAACGAGTTAATTTTGAATCATTATAAAAAATAAAATATAGATCTAAAGCCAATTTTTATTTTTTATTCTTCTAGCTATATTTCTTATCTATAACATAATCTAAGATCAAAGGGAAATAAGTTAATTTTCACATTATTTTGTGGTGGGAACTAGACCCCTAATTTTCAGCATTTTCCAACAAGTAAAAAATTATCTTTAAAAATTCAAAAAATACATTAATTCTTATTCCAAATAATTATTAAAAAATATAATCCTAAAATTCATCAATTTCTAAACATTTCATTAGTTTACTTCATTATCAAATTCTAAATAATACTACCATTTTTATGTCATTGAAGATGAATAGTTATACTTTTGTTAGCAATTTCCTTTATAAAAAGGGTGACATAGGTTTGTGCTTTTACCCCACAGTCTCTACCCAATCTCAAATCTAATGTAAGAAAAATTGAACATCTAAGAAGATAACTAAGACCAAAGAGAAACCATGCAAATCATAACCTATATCATGTCCTTCTACACACACCTCTAGATGTAAACTGAGAAAGTATGATCTCCTCCATAAAACCCCAATGAAGAAGCCTCAAAAATACCCAAACCATATCATATAACTAATCATGGATGTAAGCCTCTCACAAGAACTTCAAACTCATAAACCATTCCTAAACTAAGGAATATGCTATGCCCTTAATATTATTGTATATAGGGTTATGAATAGTCAACTTGTGGCTATCTTAATCATTAACTAAGTCATGCTATCATTATTATATTATAATTTAGGTAGGTAGGTCAGCCTAGGTGTTATGAAGGGTTGTGTCTATTCAACCTAAGCATAATTAGGCATATATAGGAGGTTGTGAGTCTTATTCCATCATCATATTATAAAGTGTGTTCTCATTGGAGATATTTGGAGGTTGCCTTCTATAAGTGGCCTATTACTCTCATCTATTGTGAAAGTTATTTCATTACACATGGTATCAGAGCATGATCTTGGCACCATAGAGGCAAGATTTTTTCTCAACAATTGGGCGATTTTGGAAAGAGCATAACTTTTAGATTTTAGCAAATTTTTCAAAGATTGTTAAATGATTTTTTAAGAACATACTAAAGAATCTATAGTCCGAAATTTAGAGGAATTGGAGAAAATTTGAGCAAATTATTATAGAATTACTATTTCTACACAATTTTTTGAGATCTTCATATCGCTCACATCCTGCTAAATTGGAGTATAACTTGTATTGGGTTTCACAACACATAGTAGAGGAGCCTAAATTCAAAGCTTGGAGAAATTGAAAAACAAAAATAAGCAAGATATTGTAAAGTTAGGAAAATTCTCTCTCAAGGTAGCAAATTTGCTCATTTTATTTTATTTTTTGGGGGATTTTTTCTAAGTAAGGATTTTTTGGCTGAAGTAAGTTATAGTTAAAAAATAAATAAATCAGAGAATTTACATTTCATTTATGTGGTCTATTTCAAAAACATTGGTTTCCATCATGATAGGACCTCCAACAAGAGGCAAAAAGAATTCTACCACATCGGGGAAATCATTTGATCAAGATTGGGAAGCAATAGATGATAGTAAGCTCAATGAGGAACTTAGTAAGTTCAAGGAAGAGATTAAGAAGGATATGTGTGACCTACAAAGAGATATATCAAATATAAAAAGTATGCTAATAACTTATATGAATAAATCAAGGAAGGAGCTCTCAAGCAACCAAGGTGAAACCTTCAAGTCAACTAATAATGATACAAATTTTATTAATCCTACGAGATCTAGGAATTTATTTCCAAAGGTGGATATGCACAAATTTTATGGCAAGGATCCTCTAACATGGATAAATCAAATGGATATTTTTTTTGGAACACATCAAATCCCATATAGACAAAACGTTATGATGGCTTTCTTATATCTAGAACCAGATCAATTCATTTGGTATCATTGGCTTTGTATTCATAGGAGGAAAAAAGGTCTCACTATATCATGGTCAATTTTTACAAAAGAACTCCAAGCACAATATAGCAATAGTGTGATAGAAAACTTCTTTAGCCAACTTTCTAAGCTTCAACAAATAGGATCAGTTAAGGATTATATTCAATAATTCCAAAATCTATCCTTAAGAGTGCATACAATTATAGAGGAGAACTTGAATGATTTATTCTTGGGTGGTCTCAAGGATCACATTAAACATGTGGTACACATGTTTTGTCCCAGTTCAGTAAATGAGTCTTTTATATTGGCATGTAGGGTATAGGAGAAGTTCTTGATTTTTAGAAACCAGGCAGCTAATGTGACAAGAGACAAAGGATACTCAACACCTTATCTTCCCCAGCCTACTAGGTTGACTCCACAACAAATTGATGAGAAAAGAGAAAAAGAGTTGTGTTTCAATTATGATAGCAAATATAGTTGAGGACATAAATGTGGTGAATAAAAATTGTTCTATATTGAAGGTCCAAGTGAGGAAGAAGAGGATGAGCCCATATTAGAGGAGGATAGGGAGTCAGGTGAGGAATCACATGATTCTCAACCAATCATTTCTTGTCATGCACTTTAAGGTTTCTATGCACTAGAAACTCTCAAGGTAGTGGGTTTCTTAAAGAAGTAGAAAGTAATAGTGTTGATCATCTTAGGTAGTACCCATAATTTCATTAACAAAAAGTTGGAGACTCTTCTAAATTTGTTTACATATCTAGCCCCAAAGTTTTAGGTTTTGATTGTAGATGGGGGGACAATTAGTTATTTAGGGAAGTATCATAGCATCAAAATATTCATGGGAGATTATCAACCTAATACCCCAATGTATGTGATATCTATAGGTGCAACAAATATTGTTTTGGGAGTACAATGGCTTACAAAATTGGGAACATTTGAGATGAACTTCTAAGAACTATTCATGCAATTTCAATCACAAAGAAAGGTAGTGGAGCTAAGGGGATTGAAGCAAAAATCCCCACAAATGGTAAGCTCTCATCAAATGAAAAAACTTCTTAAGAAAAGTACATATGGATTTGTCACCCAGCTATGTTTATTATAAGTCTCTCAATTTAATGCTCTTACTCATCCAGATTTACAAGCAATAATTGATCATCACTCACTGATTCTTGGAGATATGCCTAAAGGACTTCCTCTTAAGAGGGATCATGACCATGCCATACAACTAGTTCTAGGGAGTTAGCCACCAAACATTAGGACTTATAGGTACCCACACATACAAAAGAGTGAGATAGAAAAAATTGTTGAGGAAATGTTAGAGGCATGAATTATCAGGCATAGCCAAAGTGCTTACTCCTCACTTGTTGTGCTGGTGTGTAAGAAGGATGAATCTTGGCACATGTGTCTAGATTATAGAGTGTTCAACAAGTACACCATTAAAGATAAGTTTCCTATTCTAGTCATTGATGATCTTCTAGATGAATTAAATGGAACTATGTATTTTACCAATTAAGATCTTAGATCAGGTTATCACCAAGTTCATATTAAGGAGGAAGATATTTGTAAGACAACATTTTGAACTCATGAAGGTCATTATGAATTCTTGGTGATGCCATTTGATCATACCAATGCACCATCTACATTCCAAAGTTTTATGAATTCCATTTTTTAGAACTTCTTGAGAAAGTTAGTGTTAGTGTTTTTTGATGATATATTAATTTATACCAAGACTTGGGAATAATATTTGTATCATGGAGATCAAGCATTACAATTACTTGAAGATCATCAACTCTATGTTAAGCCATCTAAGTGTGCTTTTCTCTTAAGGAGGTGGATTATTTGGGACATAGTTTCACATGACGGAGTAAAGGTGGACTCTAACAAAATTAAGGTTATCATGGAATGACATATTCAAAAAACTATTAAGAAGTTGAGGGGTTTCTTTGGATTGATAGGATACTATAGAAGATTTTTGAAGAATTATGGTTGTATAGTAGCACCCCTTACAACTATATTGAAGAAGGATTCTTTTCATTGGAATGAATTTGTTAATGTATCATTTCAGTAATTGAAGAAGGCTATGTGTACAACTCTAGTGCTTTCCACTCTAGGCTTCACCAAGAAATTTATTGTGGAATGTGATGCTTCTAGAAATGGGATAGGAGCAGTTCTCATGCAATAAGGAAGACCAATTTCTTTTGAGAGTCATCAATTAAAAGGTATTAAACAACTCAAACCTATTTGTTAGAAGGAAATGTTAGCAATCCTTCATGTAGTTAAAAAATGGAGGCCTTATTTAATGGGTCAACACTTCAAGGTTAAGACAGATCATGATAGCCTAAAATGTTTTTTGGAACAAAGACTATCATCAAAAGAGCAACAAAAATGGGTCACTAAGATGTTGAGATATGACTTTGAAATTGCATACAAGAAAGGGAAGGAAAATAATATGGCCAATGCACTGTCCAAGAAGAATGAAAAAGATGAAGCCTTACTGTGTGCCCTTTCAATATTACAAGAAAATTGGGTGGTACAAGCCAAAGAAGAGTGGAAAAATGATGTTGCAACAAGTAATCTCATCCAGCAAATAAAAAGTGACCCTAGTAGTACATATAAGTTTTTTTAAAGGAGGATATTCTTTGGTATAAAGATCCCTTGAATCTCTGTAAGAATTCCAATCTTAAACACAAGACTCTCAAAGAAATACATAAGTCCCCAATTGGTGGTCATTCAAGATTTTTGAAGACATATCATAGGGTCAAGTAGGATTTTTTTGGGAAGGGCTAAAAGGTGATGTTCAAAAGCTTGTGGCTGAATGTTTAGTTTGTCAAAGAAATAAGGGGCAAACAATTAAGACACCAGGTTTGTTCCAGCCTTTATCTATTCTTAGCCAATTTTGGGAAGAGATATCCATGGGTTTCATCATAGGGCTTCCCAAATCTTAAGGTCGTAATTGCATAATGATAGTAGTTGATTTCCTTACTAAATATACACATTTTATTGCATTATCACATCCTTTTACAACAAGTATAGTGGAAAAATTTCTCTTGGAGAATATCCAAAAGCTACATGGTACACCTAAGGTTATTGTTAGTGATCATGATCCTATCTTTACTGGTCACTTTTGGAAAGATTTATTCTCTTGTTTGGGTACTCAATTGGTTCATAGTTATTCATACCATCTACAATCTGATGGGAAAACTAAGGTGGTTAATAAATGTTTGGAAGGATGTTTGTGTTGTTTCACTTTAGAAAAACAATCTCAATGGGTAGATTGGCTACCTCTTGAAAAATGGTGGTACAATACTTCTTTTCATAGTTTTGGCACTTTATGGATATCATCCTCCTTCCATCACATCATCATTAAAGGTGTGACCAAGAGTTCAAGTAGTAGAGGATCAGTTGCTTCATCAACAATAGGTACTTTTAGAACTGAAGGAGCATTTAGCTATAGCACAAAATCAAATGAAACAACAAGTGGACCAACATCACAATGAAAGAAATTTTGAAGTTGGGGACTAGGTCTTCTTGAGATTGCAACCTTATAAAAAGATCTCAATGAAGCAAAAAAACAAGAATAATAAGTTATCTCCAAGATATTATGGACCATACCAAATCATGCAAAAGATTGGTAGTGTTGCCTACAAGCTTGAGTTTCCACCAACAACAAAGATACATCTAATTTTTCATGTTTCTTTTTTGAAGAAGGTAATTGGGTAGAATATTCCAACTTAAATAGTACTACCAAAACTTGATGAAGAAGGAAGAATAATTTTGGAACTAGAGTACATTCTTCAAACATGCATGAAGAAGCTGAAGAAAAAAAGCTTGACTCAGTATCTCATCCAATGGAAGAATTTAATAGTTGAAGAGGCCACATGGGAGGATGAGGAGTTCATTCAAAATAATCCACACTTGGTTAGCATTGAGGACAATGCTTCTTTCAAGAGAAGGGCCACGCTATGCCCTTAATATTATTGTATATAGTGTTATGAATAGTCAACTTGTGGCTATCTTAATCCTTAATTAAGTCATGTTATCATTATTATATTATAATTTAGGTAGGTAGGTCAACCTAGGTTTTATGAAGGGTTGTGTCTATTCTACCTAAGCATAATTAGGTATATATAGGAGGTTGTGAGTCTTACTTCATCATCATATTGTGTAGTGTGTTCTCATTGGAGATATTTGGAGGTTGCCCCCTCGAAGTGGCTTATTACTCTTAGCTATTATTAAGTATTTATATAATATTTCATATTATTTCTTCTATTGTGTAAGTTATTTCATTATAGAATATGCCCAATATAAAAACCATCTCCCAAACTCAATCAACATAACAACATATGCAAATGGAGATAACTAATGCTAAACCATCTCTCAAATGAACCATTCAAAACTAACTCATGTACCATAGCTCAAGATCCATATCCATGAAAGACAAGCATAAACATAATGCACCTGAGAGAAACAATGGGCTATACCTCTCAAATAGCAAAAAACCACTGAGTAGACCAAGAGTGGGGAATGAAAATTCTCATCAAGATATCCAAGTCTCCAACCAAGAATCATCCAAGAAAAAACTCCTATAAAGTCCATATCAGGTGAATGCCCCTTAGAGTTCCTTCTAAAACCATCAACCTTCCCAACAAATACTTCTCTAATCCAAGAGAAATCAACATCATCACTGTCCCTAAGTATCCATGAGCACCTATAAATAATCAATCCATGCTAACTTCAAATGCAACATAGCAATAACATGAAGTATCTAGCTTATGATCAATGTACTCTATACCAAGAAACTAAACCAAGATCAATTTCAAAGCTCCAACCATGGCCTTAGGAACATAAACATGACAACATGTTCTTAGCATCTCAACCAAAGAGATAACATGCTTAATATGAACATACTATAACATGTCACAACTCTAAATGTGTATCAAGAGTATACCATGACATAAAAAATGAAACCATCCTAGCACCAAGGATAGCATGTCAAATGACAACATAAACTACACCTTTACAAAGAATCTTGTAAGTCCTAAAGATGAAACCATCTCCACACATCATGAAGAAAAAAATCTCCACATACCATGAAGATAACCAAGAACCCCATGATTCCTCAAGATCTAACCATCTTCACACACCATGAAGATAACAAGTGCATTATGCAAATGTTAAAGATGCTTCTATAGCAACAGGTTCTAAGACAAATCTACAACATCTACAAACACTCAATAAATATATCAATACCAAGAACTCTCACTCAAATATGGTACCAAGTCACCCATGGCATCATAAAATCCATCTCCTACATGAAGATCCTCCAAGTCTACACACACAACCAAAGTGTCGATACCAAGTGAAACCAAGATCTCCAAACCAAGAAGATACAAACCAAACCAGGAACCAATCCTATACTATCACCTCATCACTGCCACAATCTCCCACTAAATTGTGTGTCTAAGCTATCCATTACATTATGATGAAAAGACCATCCTCTAACCATGAGAATCAACCAAGGCATCAAACCATCAAAGAACTCAAAGTGCACATCATGAGCTCCACAAAAGAAACCAAATCACCATGATCCTCAACCAAGAAGATATACCTCCATAACATAATAAATAATCCAAACCAATAAATTTCAAAGATGTACTTGTATATCCAATGATGCCATGACCAAATGCATGGCACCATGATCACATCCATGATCTGAGCAACTAAATCTCAATGTGTCTAACCTATCAACATAAAATAGTCAATTGCAATCCTCCACCATGATTATACCTGGTAGCAACATCTTTTCCCTTCTACATGAAGAAAAATTAGCAAATCATGTGACTTAGGGTACAGACAACCCAAATACAAGCCTCTAATCTAAATATGTATCAATAATGAAAGATTAATGAGAAAAGACAACCCATAGCCAAGCTATAAATGTAGCTTGTAAGTATAGACCACTTACAATAGTGCATGACTTGTAGACCCAACAAGTCATCATACATATCCAAACCAAATACTGATAATCATATAATCACGAGACCAATCTAAAATATGAATTGAGTATACAATGGCATCAAATCTTAAATCACCAAACATACAATGTCATAAACTCACATTCCTACCATAGTCAATATATACCATAAACTATTCAGATTAACATATCACCAAGTAAACCATGCCAAAGCTACACCAAACCTGAACCAATGTGTAGAGCTCTCCAAAAGCTTTCCATTGACTACTCGATGTCCAAAATCCAACTCTATATGCCCAAGTTATGCCCTAATCTATGCTCAAAATAAACAACATCTAACTTTCTAGCTCTTAAAACTTGACAAAATGTCAAAATCATAGAACCAAACCAATACCAAGTTTTAGTTCTCTAAATTAGCTTTCTAATGCCTATAAGAAGTTTGCAATCTGATATACTGAGTGAAAGTTATGGCCATTTTACCAAGACAATCTTTTTATCTTTTACACTGTGATTTTTTTGTGACAAAGATTTCTATGAGATTAAATTTGACGGCCATCATGGACTGAAACTGAAAAACTATTTCATTTCCTCTTCACATGGCCAAACTAGGGCATATTATATATCAAAATTTATGGAAATATCGACATGAATCCAATGCTGATGTCTATTTTTACCTAGGAGGTCATTTCTATAAGCTCCCCCTAAAAGCCTCATTTAAATGAAACATTCAAAAAACCCTTTTGTCCAACAATTTCACATGCCCAAAATCTACTGATATCCCATCATAATAGCAAACTCAAAACCCTCAGATCTACAATAAACAACTCATATATCTTTCCCTTTCTTTTGTCCTCTCATGCATTCCCATGGATTTAGTCTAGGGTTACAATAATAAAACCATAGCTCTAATACCACTTGTAAGGAAACTTGCAACAAATAATATAATAGTTTTCACATAAACCATAATAGATCTTAAATAAATATGTAATTAGAATACACATGCAAGAGAATAGACAACATACACACAAAAATTGTGACACAAGATATACCCTCAGAAACCCTCATTGAGGGAAAAACCCAACCTCCAAATGCATCCATCTTCATGTATTATTTAGCAAAAACCATCATTGCAATACAACCATGGAAGCCTTCAAAGCCATAGCCACAATCAAGAAATCCATGTGAACATCCATGAATTCACACATCCCATGTCATGCTTCTAACATTCACAAATGCTCCCTTGGCTAACCTGTACAGCTTTGTCTTGCTTGACTCTTGCTTTTTTGCCTTATGTCCTTCTCATACCAACAACTACCCTTGTGGTTGCGTATATCATAGCAAGTATCAGAAAACCACCAAGTGGTATTACATAAAGCATGCGCTAAAATCATGTGCTACCTAACCCCTTGACCCCACATTTAATATTGGAACTTTAATTATTTTTCCCAATATTAAATAATTAGATCAAATATTATCGCAATGTTACAATACAAATCATCAAGTATATCCCATGGGAATATTTACATGTTGCATGTCCATAGAGTTGCAACATTATATAATAAAAATAAAATAATACAATATAACAATATTATGCAATGTATGCCACACCCATTATATCAACACACAACAATTTATGTCTCTTTATTTCTAGTTGCCACTTTGTGAAAAAGTCTATCCTTGATGCTTCACAACCTTCTTACCTCTAACTATTAAGTTTGTTTAGAAGGAAAACAATGAATGGAAATTATCTACCTTTATATCATATAATTCATTTAAGATGTGACCCCACCACCCATGTGACCCTTCATCTCTTTTCAAGAGCATGCCAAATGGAAACTTTTTACTAGTTGAAACATCTACCTCTCACTTGCTTCGTGAACTAACTACATGCCATAGGATACTTTTTGCCTCATTGCTATCTCGCTATGATTATTTATCATGCAACTTTTAAAAGTGACAAAGAAACCACCATAAATCAACATCTAATTAGATGACTCACATAAAACTGCAACTCTAGGAGCTTTGTCAATACCCTAACCAATTAGAAACTTCCCATATGCAAACTCACTCTAACACCAAACTACCTCATCATCAGGTTCATCCACATGGTGGCCTTTGGAATCTTCATAGACCTAACTTATGGCCACATTCTAACTCAAGCAACCCTATGACTGACTCTCTTTCCATCAATCATAACTCATTTCATTGATCATGAGTTAACTGCTATGATCATGCAACCAACAATTAATAGACCCTTTTCACACTATTAGAATAATTATCCTTAATTGTGAGCTACCCCTTGTGATGATGTGACTCCTCATATTTTCCATGATAGTGCCTTCGCTGTCATTTATCTCATCGTGTTTCTTGTACTTGTGATCATGTGACCAAGGCTTATCCCTAGCTGTCACAGCTTCATGACTCAATTCCTCAAATTTTATACCTAAGCTATGATGATGCAAACTATTTTCAATTTAATTTCTTCATCTATTCACAGGTTCACAACTTAACTCTTAATTATTTCTTGTAACTTTGCAAAGATATGACAAACTTTAACTTAGCCTCCCTGAAACCATCTTGCAAGTTTTCAACTTAACCTTCAACTCATCCATTAGCCCTTACAAATATGTGACCACAAGCTTCGCCATTTCACTGCTCAGACCTTAGGTTATCCTTAACCCTATGTGACCTTGTGTTAATCCTTGAACTAAATGATTTGATAACCCTCTTTGCATAGTCAAATCATTAAACCCTTAATGCTAGAGGAAGTAGTGACCATGTAATCAATGAAATTGCCTCTTTACACCCTAACCATGTAGTTGTCCTCAACAACCATGAAGCCACACACACCAAGAAATGTAATCATTTCGCATATTCAAACCTCCACAAACTATTAGCATAAGAAATGGGCAATGTTGTGACCAAAGGAGTCACAACATCACAACTTAAAAATTATAAAAGCATGACATTATAATATGAAAAGTAGTCAAAATACTAAGGGATATGGAAAATTAAAATTAAAAACCATAAGTTTTGATGTATCCCTATTTTATCTTTGCATGCAAATTTATGACTACTTTCACAGAATACATAACTTGACCAGTGCTACAGTTTTGTTCATACGATAAAAATATATTTTTAGAAACCCTAAGCAATCTTAAAAACAATTCATCCTAATTTTCACAAGTTTTCACAAATATTTGATGGGTGAAACATTAGGCCAATAGATCTAACACATTGATGAAAAGGTTCAACACAATTGAATCATATTCTGATGAAATGATCAAATTATATTCTATATATCATTTAAGTTAATCATATTAGTAAGAACATAACTAAAACCTTATAAGTTAATAGATATCTTGGTTTCATATCAATGTAGAATCTTTAACCATGTTCAAAACACCAAATATTGCTTCTTAAAAGAATATGACAATTTATCCAACATGGTCTCAAATGCATATATGACATCATTTAAAGCAAAAAAATGAAATTCCATTACAATCTATCAAAATACAACATAACAAAAATAATTGATACTATGTTGCATATACCTAATAGATTGTTTACTTTGAGTTCATGTAGTCCTATAGAAACATAAGAGCAAAGCAATAAAGATATTAGCTCTAGTGTCTGACTTAATTTAATTTGAGAAGTTATGTGTGTGTGTCTACACACACACACACACACACATGTATATATGTATGTATATGTCTATATGTATATATATGTATATATATATATACACATCTACATATATGTATGTATATATATATATATACACACACATCTACATATATGTATGTATATACATACATGTATATATACATACATATATGTATATGTATATGTATATATATATACATATATATATATATGTATGTGTATATATATATACATACATATATAGATGTATATATATACATACATATATATATATATATATATACATACATATATATATATATACATACATATATATATATATATATACATACATATATATATATATATACATACATATATATATATATATATACATACATATATATATATATACATACATATATATATATACATACATACATACATATATATATATACATACATATATATATATATACATACATATATATATATATATACATACATATATATATATATATATATATATATATATATATATATATATATATATATATATATATATATATATATATATATATATATATATATATATATATTTGGAAAGTAAAGTCCAACAAGATAATTGAGAGGTGGGGGGGAGGGGCTGAATTAGTTATCCAACTATTAAAACATTTATCAACTTTATTAATCCTTAAGCATGTGAACAATATAATCAGCAACGATAATAAGATACTCATACACAATAACACTAGATATGTTAACTATGGAAACCCTTGATCAAAGGGTATATCTCGGTTAGGATGGTACCCACAAAATGATGTACTAATAAAAATGTTTTTTGTAAGAGGATGAAATCTATTAGGAGCTAATGAAATACATTTAGTGCATATCAATCCATGTTGGGAGACTTTGAATTAGTATTAGGAGATTCACACCCCTTTTAATAGTTGTTCCAACCCTTTTATAAGGAGTTGTAGAACGCAGATAGACCCACTGTCCAAAAAGCTTCAAGGGAAAGACCACCAAAATTACTATCTAATCAGTCTATATTATTCCTTTCAAAATAATAGAAATAAAATAATCTTGGCTCCTTCCTTTTCCTCTTGACTGAACCAAACCTCTTCTGATCTCAATACTAGATCACCAATTTTGCATCCAAATAATTCATTGGATTGCTTACACATATTTACCAATTTCGCATATCACTTGTACAATTCACACTTCACTTCTTAAATTCACATTCTCTCAAAAGGGAAATAACCTTCCTTTATATCCTATCCTCAAAATAATTCTTTGAGTTAACCTTGAGGCTTTTCCAATTAATTATAATAGGACCTCATTAAGATAAACAATTATTTTACAACACTTTCAGCTCACAATCTTTACAACTTCTCATTCGTGTGACCTTAGACCTTATGCACTCATTGAAATCATCATAAATTTGTCTACTATCATGATCTAAGTGAACTCATCATGATTCTATCTGTATTAAGAGATACAAATCAATCATCAAAAACCATTAATCAAGTACTTTTTCTTCTTATTGTCTTCTATAAATCAAGCATATCTTCTGCATGTATTTGACTCTTTGTATGTGCACTTATCCATGTCATCAAGATATTGTCTAGTATGTATCCTTAACTGCACTTGACCTAGTCATTAATACAAAATCCTTATGACCTCATTCTCTATCTACTACTCTACCAAGCTTTATAGAAATAATACTATGTTGACATCAATAAAAAACATAATCATGAATGCAACACAACAATAATGCTAACAATATCCCCAAGTGTTGTAGAGATTATTAGGATACTCTATGAAAGGAATATCATCAACATTCATGCTAATAATCTCCCCCTTTTTCATTGATGGCAACATAGATGAAAAACTTATAAGTTCCAAGATTACCAAATCAGACTCGACTACTATTGTTGTTCTCTCCTTTTCAAATCCTCTTCATCAATCAAAACTAAAACTCTCAGGAATAACTCTCATTCTTTCATGGATGGTCATCAATTTTTACACTTCTCCCCTATACATAGGAGACACTTCTCCCCCATTCCTAAGAGATTTTTTTCATGTATACTTCTACCCCATTATCATCAATGACAAAGGATTCATTATGCCAATCATTTGCTCCAAGTCCTCAATTGGCTCAAGTTTCCAAAGACACTATTCTAAACCAACTACCAATAGTCCTTGATCACTCTACTTATCTCATATACTGCTCCATATAGGAAGCATCAACATTTAGTCTAGACCAACAATGTTTCTCTATACCACTAGACTAATGCAGATTCTACATCATCTACTGAGAAATAGGAAGGGGCATAACCCCAATACTACCTCACAAGTACTCAAATGTACCTTTAGAAAAAGTCTTCCTAAAGATATCTACAATCTTCTCTTTTATGCTTACATACTCTAGTCTATTCTCTTTCTCTATATAGTACTCTCTAAAAATATGATACTTGAAAGATATAGTCATAGTCTTAGAATGTAAGACAATATTCTTAGACATACTCACTATACTTGTATTATCACAATGTATGATAATAGGTTCTAAAAACTCTATCCTAATATCCTTCAACATCTTCTTCATCCACATTATCTTATTATAGTTGTATGCTTTTTCTATGTACTCTTCTTCTATTGTACTCTATGAAAGACAATCTTGTTTCTTTCTTAGCCAAGAAACCAATCTTCCTCCAAGAAAAATGCTCCAACACTAATGATCTTCCTAGCATCCATAGTTCCTAGCCAATCTACATCAGTATAAGAACACAAAGTAAAATCACTTGATGTGTCATACCATAGTCAAAAATATAGCGTACCCTTTAAATATTTGAATATTCTTTTTATTATTTCATAATGTCATTCCTTAGGATTAACTTGAAATATTTCTACTATCCCATCTATATTTGTTATATCTAGTCTTGTGTGAATCAGATATTGTGAGCCTCTAATCATAGATCTATACTTCTTTTTTTCAATTATAGCTCTCTCATCTTTTCTAGATAACTTGTGGCCAATTATCATAGGTGTACACATAGGCTTAAAAATTTCTAAGCCAAATATTTTCAATGTCTTTCAAATACTTAGGTTGTGATAAGAAAATACCATTACTATTTTGGTAAATCTATAAACCTAATAAAATTTTCATATCACTAATCATACTCATCTCAAACTCACTATTCATTTCATCAAGAATCTTATCACTTGCTTCATCATTACCTTCAAAGATTATGTCATCAAAAAATATTACAATGATCAATAATTCATTCTCCATTTCATTCAAATATAAATTACTATCTGACGTACATTTAGAAAATCTAAATTTTGCCAAATATTCATCCAACCTTGCATACTAGATTTTGGGTGCTTGCTTTAGTCCATAGAGTTCTTTCTTTAATTTTCATACCATATCCCTTTCTTCTATCAAAGGAAATCCTTGAAGCTACTCAATCTAGACTTCTTCTTCAAGTTCTCCATTTAGAAATGCTAACTTTACATCCATCTGATACACTTTAAACTTCTTATTTAATGCATAAGCAAAGAACCTTCTAATTGCTTCCATTCAAGAAATAGGCACAAATGTCCCTTCATAATGTGTTCCTTCATGATGTGAATATTCGTTGCATACCAATCTTGCTTTATTCATCACAAATTTACCTTGTTCATTCATCTTATTTCTTGATACCCATTTAGTTCCTATAACATTCTTGTCTTTAGGTCTAGGAACTAATTCTCATGTCTCATTCTTCACAATCTGATTTAGTTCTCCCTTCATTGCTTGAATCCAATGATCATCCTTGCATGCCTCATTTGTGCTCCTTTGTTCAACTTGAGAAATCAAACATAATTCCTCATGTACTATTTCTTCTTGTTATCACTCTTTTATCCTTACTTGCAATAATATGATTCTCATGGTGGTTCTTTGTCAAGTTTTTTTTTAGTGTGGAAGTTTCTATTTTAACTCTTACTTCATCTCTCAATTCTGATATATGTTCTTCTCTCTGCTCAATAGTTTGAACATCATTCTACAAATAAGAGTTAGTCTCAAAGAAAACTTCAATACTTTCTATAGCATCTTTAGGATTATCTTCTTCTTCATCAGAAATATAATCCAACATTCTTTCTTTAACTCCAAACTTTTCATCCACTTTCACATTTACACACTCAACAATTATCTTGGTTATTTGGTTAAAACATCTATAAGCCTTTATTTTCAATGAATAACAAAGAAAAATATCTTCATCACTTCTTGCATCAAATTTACCAATTTCATCATCCCTCTTTATGTAGCACTTCCAAAAATTTTGATCTATTTCACTTATGGTGCATGTCCAAACCATGATTCATAAGGAGTCTTGTTTTTACATTTTCTGATCTAGACTCTATTCATGGTGTATAAGTTATTGTATTGATTTCTTCTCTCCAAAATGTTTTAGATGCTATTAGAAATATAAGAGGAGTAACTAAGACGGGAGGGGTGAATCAGTTACCATAAAAAAATCCAAGAAAACCCACAAATTGCAACTAGTTATTGTTCTTCAGTCTTCTAAAGCAAGTTATGTTATGAGCTGATGATGTTAAGGGTTAAGAAATGCACTATTAGGTGTGACCCTATTAAATTATTTAGTTCACTCTATTAGGAGTGGCCTTGTTAGAGTTCTTTAGACACTTCAATCTAGAAACATCACTTTGTTAGAGGATTTGGTAAATAGTTGTTAGGGTAAATCTATTAGGAGATTTTGATTCACTACTACAATTATTAGAGAATAACATTAATTTGACCTGATTGTTGATGCACCTATCTTTTCTAATTTTAGATCTCTATTCTGTCTTGAATTCTTGATCCTTCATATTCTAAATGTTCTTATAGCTTGGTCAACTCATATACTCTGATATCCTTCCAATTTTCTTACTTGATTTATCTTTTCCATCTCATGCTTCTTCTTTCAATCCTTAACTTGACCTTTTATTTTTTATGTTGTTAAATTGGATTGAATATAATTTCAAACAAACAAAATTCATCCCATGAGTCAACTATAACTAAACAAAAAAATTTTTAGATCAAAGATACTGATACAGGAAAATCCTTCTTTAGCCAACCCAACCTGGTCAACACTAACTCAAAAACAACTTTCCTTTTGACATTCTTTGGTAATAGAGTGAGCTTAGTCAACACCGGTTCCATGCCAACTTCCTTTAGTAACCAAGTGAATTTGGTTAACACCATCTTCCAAAAAACTCCCTTTCATAACAAAGTGAGCTTGGTTAACAATAGTTCTATGCAAACTTTCCTTAGGCCACTGAGTGATCTTAGTAGACACTAACTCTGAACTTGGTTAAAATTGAAATGCTCATCATATATTGGAAATTCCTTTGACTCCCAAGTGAGCTTGACATACACTAATTTCTCAACATATACTTGACATTTGTCTAACATCAAATGCAACATACAAATGAATGATTATGTCCAAAATTCTCCCTCTTTGGCATTAATGGCAACACAACATTTCATGATACATAGAAATTTTAGAGAAAAATATAAGTAAGGATAATATCCTTAGTTTCATTCTAATTCTCATCCATAAGAACTTCCCCTATCAATGTTAAATCCCTCTATCATCAATCTCTGATTGCAATGACTACAATATCTTCTTCTGACAACAAACTCTCCCTCTTTGATACAAACTCAAAATTTCTGATATGACAAAATGAAAAATTCTCCCTCTTTGACATCTCAAACATTCACAAAAATTTCTTTGATATATTTTAGCAAAAATCTCCCTATTTGACATCTTATATGAAAGAAAACAATCAATGCAGTTTCCTTGTACTTGATTTATAGATTCATATGCAATTTGCTCTGATAATACTATGTCAATTTGATTGATCTTCAACATGCTTGGTTGATGCATCACAAAATCTAATTAGCAAGCTTCAGATAGGGGAATGACCCCTATCTTACCTCTAAGATACAAGAATGCATCCTTAGGTAATGGCTTGGTGAATATGTCTACAATTTGTTCTTTTGTATTCACATATTCCAATCTCACCTCTTTTTCTTGCACCAATTCTCTCAAGAAATAATAGTTTATTGCAATGTGCTTGGTCTTGGTATGCATCACCGGATTCTTGGATATTTTAATTGCATTGGTGTTATCATAGAAGATAACAATTAGGTCCTTAATCTCCTCCTTCATACCTAACAATAGTTGTTTGAACCATAAAATATTGGAATGATTGACTACTTTAGCAACATATTCTAATTCTATGGTGGACCCACAATAATGGGTTACACTTTTTTGCCTAAACTGACACTGAATTGTAAATTATAAAAAAAAAATCATTTTCAGATGCAAATTTCCATTTAATGGTTAGGAATTTGAAGATGAAGTTGATGCAAGAGCATCTTGTGTTTCCTTGTAATCCTACACTTTTGTTTATTTAACTAGTTTTTCTTGAGTTCTAGTTATTTCCAAGTGCCAATTTCTAGTTCCTACCAAGTTCTAGTTACTCCTGAGTGTTAGTTCCCAGTCGCTACCGAGTTCCAATTATTGCCAAGCACTGATTTTTAGTTGTTGTCAAGCATTTAGTGGATATTTCAAGCTTCCTAATTGATGTTGAGTTCATAGTTGCTACTGAGTGTTCTTTGGTTATTGAGTTTGTGTGGCTACTGAGTGGTCTTTGGTTGCCAACTTCGTGTGGTTACTGAGTGATCATGTGGATGATGAGTGTTAGTATTTCTTGGAGCCTTGATTTTCCAAGTTGTCGATGTCTGGGTCTCGCTTGGGCCAACCTTGCATGAGTTTAATTTCATTATTAGTAGTTAATATTTAATGTAAGATTTAGTTTTGTGATAAGACAACCCATGCCCACAAAAGTACTTAAGGAGGTCTAGGATTGAGTTTTGGGAGAGATTTAGAAACATAGGAGCAAGAATGTGAAGTTGGATCATTGAAGATTATAATTAGATTTATCTGGTTGTAACCTAGAACACCTTACAGATGGACATGTATGATGATTACTTGATGAATCAATAAAAGTATTTTTTTGATCTTCATCCTCCTTTGGTTGTTATTCTTTGTGTTGTGTTTCTACTATGTTAACTCTTGCATGGTGGTTTGGAAATCTAGGTGTAACTTTTGCCCTAGTTATTTAATCCTTCCCTGCATTAGGTGGTATCATAATAGAGGTTCATCCTTGTGAAGCTTGGATCATGTATAACCCTAAGTAAATTTGGTAATAGGGTTGTAAAATCTATGGATTTGACCTATAGCTTGCAGAGGGTTATGATCTTGAAGGAACTTGATTTGTAAAGATGGTTCGAGGTAGAGGAAATGCTAATAATGTAATATTAGATACATTGAGACAAATTGTAGCTAGAATAGATGTTGTAGAGATAGCCTAGAGGAGAGGAGCGCATCTTGATGATGTAAGTGATGATGAAGCAGTAACACCAAACCCTAATCTAGAACTTGAAGAAGACCAAGAAGAGGCAAGGTTATTGAGAGTATCATCCAAGGAAAATTCAAAGCCTATTGTGGAAGTTTTTCCTTATGATGGAAAATTGGATACCAATGTTTTGTTAGATTAGATCTCTAAAATGGAGAAGTTCCTTGAGTACAAAAACACTCCTAATAATAGGAAGGTGAATATTGTAGTTACTAGGTTGAAAGTACATGCCTTAGTATGGTGGGAGCATTTACAAACTGATAGACAAAGGAAAGGAAAGGAAAAGATTAGAAGTTGGCCAAAGAGGGTAAACAAAGTCAAGAACAAATTCCTTCCTATTGATTACCAAGTTAGCTTGTTGAGAAAGATGCAAAATTTGAGGCAAAGAGACATGAGTGTGAAGGAGTATACTAAGGAATCATACAAGTTGGGCATCAAATTTTGACATGGGGATGATGATGTTGAGAAAATTGCAAGATATCTAAATGGATTTAGATCTAGAATTGAAGATGAGATAAATTTTGTGAAATTCTTGACAAAGAAGCATGAACAAAAACAAAGAGGTAGAGGTTGTAGATTCCAGAGTGGTAGAGGTAGATCTTATGGTGAAGGTGGTAGATCTAATAATTCTATATAAGATATAGGAAAATCTGAATGGAAGAATGATGAAAAAGGAGAGACCAAATGGAAAGGTTTTAATTCTTACCAAGGAGGTACTAATTCTTACCGAGGAAGAGGTAATTCTTATTCTAGAGGTAGTTTTCATGGTAATTATTTTAGATGTGGTAAAGAGGGATATATGACTTTTGAATGTAGATCCTCTAAAAGTGGGCAAGGTAACATAAATGTTGTGATTCAAGGAGATGATGAGGGTTCACCAAGTGGACTTGAGTTGACAGAAAATATGATGGTGAGAAGAACCTTACGTAATAAGGGAAGTGATGAAGAACCTATCCTTAGAAGAAGTCTTCTTGAGACAAGATGTAAGATGGCTAGAAAATGTTGCAAGGTAATCATTGATAGTGAAATTTCTACAAATTTGGCATCAAAAGAGCTAGTTACAAAGTTGTAGTTGCAGAGGCTGAACCATCCTAAAGCCTACCATGTTTCATGGATCAAAGGTGATCATAAGATATTGGTAAGTGAACAATGTATAGTGATGTTCAAGATTGAGCATTACTTTGATGAAGTTTTGTGTGATATTATGCCTATGGATTATTGTCATATTATATTGGGTAGACCTTGGTAATATGATAGATATGCCATACATGATGGAAGATTGAATTAATATACTCTTTGGGTGAATGGAAAAAAGAAAATATTGTTGCCTTTAATTGAAAGTCTAGATGAGGCTAATTGTTTTTCTATAATTCCTAGAGGATCAAGTTTTGGTAGTAATGATTGAGTGATAGTAGAAATTGGTAGAAATTGAGTACAGATAGAAGATGAAAATTTGCTGAATGAATACGAGGATATTGTTGTAGAAGATATTCCTAATGGTTTACCACCGGTAAGGAGTATAAGTCATTATATGGATCAGATTGTTGGAGCGAGTTTGCAGAATAAAGTATCATATAGATTAACACCTATAGAGAATGAAGAACTTAATAGACAAGTGTATGAGTTGTTACAAAAAAGTTTGATTAGAGAAAGCTTGATTCCATGTCCTCTACCTACCGTATTAGTACCTAAAAAGAATGGAGAATGGAGAATGTGTATTGATTCAAGAGCTAGTAACAAGATCATAATGAAACATAGGTTTCCTATGCCAAGGATGGATGAAATAGTGGATTGTTTAAGTGGAGCAAAGCATTTTACCAAGATTGATTTATAGAGTGGCTATCATCATATTAGAATCAAAGATGGTGATGAATGGAAGACTTCTTTCAAGACAAAAGATGGTTTTTATGAGTGGTTGGTTATGCCTTTTGGTCTAACTAATGCACCTAGTACTTTCATGAGGTTAATGAATAAAATTTTGAAAAGATTCTTGGGTAAGTTTTTGATTGTTTATTTGCATAACATTTTGATATTCAGTAATACTAAAGAAGAACATTTATGGTATGTAAGACAAGTATTGTAGAGATTGAAAGAGGAGAAGTTGATGATTAATTTGAAGAAGTGTTCTTTTATGCAACAAGAGATTGTATATTTGGGATTTGTGATTTCAGTTGATGGTTTGAAGATGGATCCTAAGAAAGTTAAAGCAATTTTGAAATGGCCTACACCTAGGAATATGGGTGAGGTGAGATTATTTCATGGTTTGGCTAGTTTTTATAGGAAGTCATAAGGAATTTCAGTTCTATTTATAATGCTATGACTAAGACAATGAGAGGAGATAAAAAGGAATTTAAGTGGGCACCTAGATCTGATAAGAGTTTTGAGAATTTGAAATGAAAGGTTAGTGAATTACCTATATTGGCTTTACCTAATTTCAATAAGGTATTTCAAGTTGAATGTGATGCAAGTGGTAGTGCAATAAGATCTATATTAAGTCAAGACACTAATCTTGTTGCTTTCTTTAGTGAAAATTTGAATGATGCTAAAAGGAAGTATTCTATGTACAATCAAGAGTTTTATGCTATCATTCAAGCATTGAAGAAATGGAGAAATTATTTGATTCCAAAGGAGTTTTTGTTGTATACTAATCATAAAGCTTTACAACACTTGGAAAATCAACATAAATTGAATCAGAGACATGAAGTGGGTTGAGTATTTGCAGAGTTTTACATTTTTGATCAAGCATAAGAGTGGAGTTACTAATAGAGTTGCTAAAGAATTGAGAAGAATACATTCCTTGTTGATTGAAATGAAGGTTGAAGTTCTTGGTTTTAATGACATGAAAGAGTTGTATGATACCGATCCTAATTTTTCTGAGGTGTGGAGAGGCTATAGAGCACGAAATCTAACAAATCACATAAGTAAGTATGATGAATATTTCATTCAAGAAGGTATGTTGTTCAAAGGAATTAAATTATGTATTCCTAGATGTTCTACAAGAGTTAATTATATCAAGGAAAAGCATAGTGGTGGATTGGCTGGACATTTTGGAATTGATAAGACATTGAGTTTGTTGAAGGATGAGTATTATTGGCCACATTTGTATAAGGTTGTTCAGAAATTTGTGAAGATTTGTGGATTTTTTCAAGTTGCAAAAGGAGTAAGTCAAAATACTAGTTTGTATACACCTATTACTATTCCTAAGAAACCTTGGAGTGACATCAGTATAATTTTGTTCTTGGATTGCCTAAAATATTGAAGGGGTATAATTCTATATTTATTGTTGTCAATAAATTTTCTAAGATGGATCATTTCATAACATGTTAGAAGACATCAAATGCTGAGCATGTTGCTGAACTTTTCTTCAAATAGATTGTGAGATTGCATGGATTACAAAGAAGTATTATTTCTAACAAAGATAGTAAGTTTGTTTCTTATTTTTGGAAGACATTGTGGAAGAAGATGGGTACTAAGTTGAAATTTAGTTCTACATTCCATCCACAGAGAGATGTATAGACAGAGGTTGTGAATAGAAGCTTAGGTAATTTTTTGAGATGTTTAGTTAGAGATAAGCCATGTAATTGTAAGATGTTATTAGCACAAGCTAAGTTTGCATATAATAATTCTATGAATAGGATTATAGGAAAAACATCTTTTGAGATTGTTACTGGGATGTAACCTAGAGGTACATTAGATTTGGTGAAGAAAAGAGAAGTGCTCGAGGGGAATAATTTACTAATTTTATGGAATCTTTTCATAAGGAAGTGAAGTTGAGGTTGGAAAAAAGTAATCAAAAGTACAAGAAGAATGATGATAAGTCTATCAGACATCGTGATTTTGAAGTTGGTGATGAGGCAATGGTTCATTTGAAGAAAGGAAGATTTATTTTTGGAACATGTGGTAAGCTAAAGAATAAGAAGTTTGGACCTTGTAAGATCTTGAAAAAGTTTGACAGTGGTAATGCTTATGAAGTTGAGTTACCTGAAGACATGTATATATCTCCTATATTCGATGTTTTTGATTTATATAGGTATCATGAGTCTAATGATGAAGTTGTTGTATCAGATGATTATCCTAAGAAATAGATTGAAAAATTTGAAAAGGTATTGGATCAAAAAGCTAGTAAGAGCACAAGAGGAAAAGATTACTATGAGTATTTGGTGAAGTGTAAGAATAGATTAGTTGAAGATACTACATAGATTTCTCAATCTGAGTTAGATTTAGCTTAGTTTGTGACACTTGCATGATTCAAGAGAATCATTTCTTCCAACCCTAGTTGTCTTATGCAAGAGCATCCTAGGTTTCCTTGTAATCCTACATTTTTTTTCATTTAGCTAGTTGCTTCTGAGTTCTAGTTACTACCAAGTACCAGTTTCCACTTGTTGTCAAGCTCCAATTATTGACGAGTGGCAATTTCTAGTTACTACTGAGTCTCAGTTATTACTGAGTGTTATTTTTTTTGTTGTTTCCAAGCATTTAGTGGATGATGAACTTCCTAGTTGATGTTGAGTTCATAGTTTTTGTCAAGTGTTCTTTAGTTTCCAAGTTCATCTGGTTGCCAAGTGGTCTTTAGATGCTCAGTGATCTTTGGTTGATAAGTGATCGTGTGGTTACCAAGTGATCATGTGGATGCCGAGTGTCAGTATTTCTTACAGCCTTCATTTTCCATGTTCTCTATGTCTAATTCTAGTTTGGGCTAACCTTGTATGAGTTTAATTTTATTAGTAGTAGTTAATATTTGATGTTAGATGACTTGTGCCTATGCATGCATTTAATGTAAGATTTAATTTTTTTTATAGACCAAATTGTGGCCACACAAGTACTTAAGGAGGTCTAGGATTGAGTTTTTGGAAAGACTTAGAAAGAAGAAGAGAAATAATGTAAAGTTGGATCTTTGAAGATTGTAATGAGATTTATCTGGCCATAACCAAGAAGGCCTTATAGTTCGGCATGTATGTTGATTTCTTGATGAATCAATAAAAGTGTTTTTGATCTTCCTCCTTTGGTTTCTATTATTTTCGTTGTGTTTCCACTGTGTTAACTCTTGCATGGTGGTTTGGATAGCTAGGTGTGCCTTTGGCCATAATTATTCAATCTCAACTTGTGAATCTTTTAGGATTTTATGTGTGTGTATATATATATATATATATTTGAATTGATTCGATTGAATTATTTTTTCTCCCATAAAAATTGGTATGTTATCAACAACCTAATTTTTAAAAAGTGACATTGTTTTTGACACACGTAACTTTTTTCCTACAATAGATATAAATGTGATTCTTTTGAATTTAGTTTATTAATATCCATACCAAAACCGTGGAGGTGATTTGATGTCTTTATCCTTAGTATTTCAAATTTTATTAGAGTTTAAAGTTGACCTAACAATAATTTGGACATATATGGCTTTTGACACATGTAACTTATTATATGTTTACCCAATTTCAAAATTTCTTATTTTCTAGGAGCATTCAATATATACGTTTATTATTTATAATGAGTGTCTATTAAATTAACTTAAAAAATTTATACTTAAAAAAATTCAAAATGTATCAAATTCATATTCATTACAAATCTCATTATGATTACTTGTGCCATGCAAAATGACATGTCTTCAGTGCTCCATTTGAACATAGTAATTGATCCTAGAAACCATGAAAACAACTAAAAATATTATAGACATTATAAAAGCCATCTAGTTTGCAAGTTTCAATAGAAACTATTTGTAATTAGTTTCAATAGAAACTGACTAGTTTCTATCGAAACTATTTAGGTTAATTTTTTGTACTTACTTATTTTTTGATAAAAAATATTTAGGACCTTTTTTCTGTTTAATTAGTTTCATCAAAACTACCTTCAAAAGTAGCTTCAATCAAAACTTTGACAGTTTCTATTGAAGGTTACTCTCTATTGAAAGCTTTTGGCCCAAAAATCTATCTTTCACGATTTTGGAGGAATTTGTTGCTGTAAGAAAAGGTTAAACCACTATTGTGGTTTCACCAACTATAGAGTGAGAGATACAATTCTTCTTCTTACTTGTCTATGATACTAGCCTCTTACCAAGAAAGAATGCTCCACCACTAGTGCTCTTCCTATCATCAACACTTCCTGCCTAGTGGGCATTAATTAATTCAAATTTTCCTCCTTACTTATACCAAAAACCATAATCTTCAGTACCTTTTAGACATCTCATGATTCTTTTATTGCCATCATAATATTTTCTTTGGGATTAGCGAAGAATCTAGCCACTATACCAATTGCTAATGCTATATTAGGTGTGTCCACTACATACTAAAGTTTTCCAATCATTGATTTGTATGTAGTTTGATCTACCTCCTTGAGGTCATCATTTTTGGAATGCTTATGTCTAGTAGACATAAGTGTTGAACTAGTCTAGAATCCTCCATTTGAAACTACTTCAATATCTTCTTGATGCATTATAATTGAGTAATGTAGATACCATCCTTCATCTTTTGAATTTGCAAGCCAATAAATAATTTAATGTCTCCAAATATTGAAATTTCAAATTATTTAGTCATCTCCAAAGAAAAATATTTGCACAAGTCATCATTTATAGTAAATTATGTATCATCCACAAAGATTTATGCCAACACAATCTTTGTATTTGGTCCTTCTTTGATGTATATGTTGTTGTTATCATTAGTTCTTTGAATACCAATCTTTATGAGATAATTATGTAATCTTTCATACCAAGCTATTTGAGCTTGTTTGGGACCATACAATACTTTACGTAATTTGCAAACCATAACCCTTTTGCTAGGATCAATAAAACCTTCTAGTTTCTCAATGTAGACTTCCTCTTCTAAGATTATATTCTAGAATGTTGATTTCACATCTATCTAATAGACTTTGAACCCTTTGTGTGTTTCATATGAAAGGAGTGTTCTAAAACCTTCTACTCTAGCAACAAGAGCAAAAGTCTCTCCATAATCAATACCTTCTTCTTGAGCATAACCCTTGCAAACTAATCTTTCCTTATTTCTTGAAACTTCTCCATTCTCATTTAGCTTATTTCTAAATACCCATTTTTTGCCAATTACATTCTCGTCCTTGGGTCTAGAAACAAGACTCCAAGTTTTGTTCCTTTCAATTTGATCAATCTCTACATTCATTGCCTCAATCTAGATTTTATTTTCTAATGCATCTCTAATAGTTCTAGGTTCAAACTTATTAAGTAAACATGTACCTTTTAGTTTCTTCCTTGTCATTATATCTTTTGACTGATCTCCAATAATTTTCTCAGGTGCATGATGCCTTCTATCATATCCATCAAGTCTAGGATCCATCTTTCTGAATTCACTAGACTCACCATGGTCTTCTAAATCATGCTTGGGTCCCACTATCTATGACTCAAGTCCTCAGATGACTTAGTTTGCATTGGGTGAAACTCAGGTCCTTTTGACTTCAAATTGGGTCCTTCAAATTGTAACTTAGATTGAATTAGCTACAACTTAGGTTGAACTATGGATTTTGGGGACTTGGGTGGTGAAGATTTTTGATTGCCATTTTCTTGAACTTTAGGTAAAGTATTCGGCTCATAGTAAACAAAGTTTAAGTAGTTTTCAAGTTCTTTTTTTTTTTATTCTTCACATTCTTCTAAAAATTCATAAATCTTTAGATGTGCACTTTCTATAATTGTGTGAGTAGATAGATTCAAATGTTTTTATTAGTTTCTCTTATTATAGTATCCCAATAATATGCCTTTATCACTTTTCACTTCAAATTTTCCTTTTCTTGACTCCTTCAGGATATGAATTTTTCTTCTAAATACTTTGAAATAAAAAACATTAGGTTTTTAACATACCATAATTCAAAAGGTGTTTGATCTAAGTCTTTCTTTAGTTGAACTTAGTGCAAGGTATGAATTGTAGTGTTGATAACTTCCTTCTAGTATTTGATAGCAATGTTCTTCTCTATCATCAGTGTTCTTGCACAATCCATGATTGATCTATTCTTTCTCTCAGCAATGTCATTCTATTGAGGTGTACCAAGTGTAGATACTTGTCTTTTAATTCATCTTTAATTTTTGAATTTATTAAATTCATTTGAGATGAATTCACCTTCTCTATCTAACCTTAGACACTTTAGTTTCCTTCCTGTTTCTTTCTCAATTATTTCCAGATATCATTTGAACTTTTAAAAATCTTTTGATTTATCCTTCAAATACAAAATTATCATCATCCTAGAATAATCATCAAAAAACAAAATGAAGTACTTATCTCCAGAGTAGGTTTGTATATTTATGTGTCCACAAAGGTCTATATGAGCTAGCTCCAAGACTTCTTTAGAATGGTAATTCTTTCTTTTACAACTAGTCTTTCCCATGTTTCCTATTTGACACTTCCTGCACATGTCCATATTAGGTTTCTTTAGGCTTGGAATGCTTCTAACACTTTTATTCTTTCTTATGTTGACTAGGTTATCAAAATTCACATAACACAACCTTTTATGTCATAACCAACATTTTTCTACTTGAGCTATGAAACATGGATTTTCAGTTTGATCTAGGTATAATAGATTACCTCTTGTTTGATTGCCAATCACAACTAGATTTCCATTTCAATCTAGTAGCTTGGCTTTCATATTCATGAATTCTACCTTGAATCCAATGTTACTCAATTGTGCCACACTAAGCAAGTTATATTTTAGTCCTTCAACTCAATAAGAATTATCACATATGATATTATTAGTTAGTGTAATGCAACCTTTTCTCTTCACATAACAAGGTTCATCATTTCCAAATTTGATACTCCCACAATCATAGTTTTCTAAGTGGTCAAATTTAGATTTATTACCAGTCATGTGGTGAGAACAACCACTATCAATAATCCATGTATCATTCTTACTAACATAAGAAATAAGAGTCATCTTATCATTCTCATCATCTAATTCATCCTTAACAACAATGTAAACCATTTCATCTTCTTCACTACTATTAGAATCTTTAGCCATGCAACAAGAATTCTTACCTTTGTCCTTGTAGTCTTTGTAGCTTTTGAAACCCTTTTTGCCTTTGTACATGTCATGCTTCTTTTCTTCTTTGCCTTCTTTGTTTAGACACCTTGCAATAATTTGACCAACTTATTCATAAGAAAAGTAGATGAAATGAAATTTTCCTTTATACTTTCCTTTCCCTTTGGGAAATCTTCTTGCAAGAAATCCTTCAATGACTTCAAGATCATCATCAAAACCATCTTCATCTTCACTGATAGACTTCCTTCTTTTAGATTTTTCATTGTTCTTCATGAGTGATAGTTTTTCTTGAAATGCAAACTCAAGGTTGCTAAAGTTAGGAACATAATTATCAAAATTATCTAACTCAAATTTTATCAACCTTCCCACTAGTGCATACAAGGTTATATCATTCTAAGGATCACATCTCATTTCTTGAATAGCTAACACTCTAACTACATAAACTAGAAGAAGCATTTTGAATGCCTTGTTGACCACTATTAAATCAACAATTTTCCCATTTGAGGCTCTGATTGCACTCACACTAGCTTTGATTCTTTCACTATACTATGCAATGTTCTCATCTTCTTTCATCTTCATTTGATCAAACTGACCTCTGAGACTTTTTTCCTTAACTCTTGTCACATTGTCATCACCTCCATTTATATCCTTTAGCTTGTTCCACATTTCATGAGTTGTACCATAGTCTAAGTTGACTTAATCAAATTTAGCATAATTGAGAGTGGATGCAATTTTAATTATCATTATCTTATGGTTCTTCTTTTCAATAATCTGATCCATAATCAAACTTCCAGTTGGTGCTACATATTTGTTCTCTAGATATTTCAAGCCTCTGTCACAAATGCTTGCCAAATAGAAATTCATAAGTTCCATCCATGCATTGAAGTTATCTCTATTCAACTTAGGAATCTCCCTTTAGTAATAAATCTTAAATTTTAGCTTACATCCTTGAAACCTTCTCTACAAGCACCAAAATCTTTGATACCAATTGTTGGAAATATAAGAGGAGTAACTAAGAGGGGAAGGGTAAATCAATTACCACAAAAAAAAATCCAAGATCCCTCAAGGTATCAATACAATTCAAAACCAAACTCTATTGAAACTAAAATATTGTTGTCACTCAATTAACACAAGAACACTCTGTTAACATTAACAATTATTGTCACTCGAAAAAAACTAAAATACTCACTTCTTAAGATGTTTAGTTTTTTTTAACATTAATTAACTTAGTTAAAGAATCATAAAAAAAATAACATGAACATAAGAGACACCAAGATTTAATGTGGAAACCCAATTTGGGAAAACCGCCAATTGCAGCTAGTTATTGTTTTTCACTCTTCTAAAGTAAGCCCTATTAGGGGCCTAATGGGACTCAAAAAATTTGTCCCTGATATGAGTACCATTCCAAGCTTTTGAGCCATTTTAAGTGAATTCAATACATGTGTATCCAGCTTTTTTTTTGAGGCCTAAGAGGTTTTTAATGTTTCTAATATCTTGCATTCAAAATATACACTCATCTCATGAAGATAAATTTCCATTCTAAGTCATTCTATGAAGTTCCATTTTGAGCAATGTCCAAATCTGCATTTTTGCCCAAGTCTCAAACAATGATAGGAGGCTTAGTTTACAATTGAATATCTCTCACCTAGTAATGTTTCATGACTCACTACTTTGGGAGTGCCTATTATACATAGTAGAGAATTTATGTTTCAAATTTCAAGCCATTTTGATATGTTTTAACTAGGTTTTCAATCCCTCAAAATCAATTGTTTATTGTTGTAGTGCTGATGTAAATTGTTCAAAATTTTGGGAGGCCCTATTTGACTTGTTATAACTTTGATCCAATAGACTAAAATGAGAAAAAGTACTTTTTTATTGCATTCTAGAGGTTAGATACTTTCTATTTTTCAATTTCGAGCTTATGAAGAATATGTTTGATTATTTTTTGAATGTGATTCCAAATGCAATTATTGAAGTTTTATTGGTGTAATAAAATGTAGATTAGTTGGTACCCATGTTTGGGATGTCATAACTCTGAATCTATGATAGGTGAGATCAAATAGACTGAAGCATTGTGTTCTAATCTAAAAATTCTTTGAGTGTGCTAGCTTTCAAGTTTTGATGAGTTTTTTTGCATGCTTTCCTTGGTCCATTCCATTTGTAAAAATCACTTTTCTACCAGTGTTTGCAATCTACAAATTTTGAGTAGCCCAATTTGACTGCTCACCAAATTTGACCCATTATTCATCATGAGCCCTAATCAAAGATTCATACTCTCCTCATGATAGTGAACTAATGCCCTAGTTTTTGAGCTCCCAAGTATCTATTTTCCCTATTTTCAAAGCCAAATCTGAACACATTTTATTATTTTTTAACATGTTTGATTGCATGCAGTCTTAAATAGATAACTTTGATAGTCAATATCTTTTGATTGAGAATTTTTCATGATACAAGATTTGGAAGGGTGTGAGAATGTCAGATAAAGGATCAATTTGTCTAATTTTTGAGCCTGATCAGGTGTTTTGGTTAGTTTTTAAAGCCAATTGAATAACCCCTTAGTTTGAAAGTTACAATTTGTAGGAAGTGGTAAAGTTGAGTTTTAATTGCTATGTTAGTGGTTGAATTCAATCTTGATTGTTACCAAGTGTTTATTAGATCAATTTGAGATGTCAATTGTTCGAGAACAAAAATATTTTTAGCTAGACCCACTTGGGGCCTGACAATTTTCATCAATCTATTATGGCATTTAGATTATTTCAAATATAGATCAATTTTAAGTGGAATTTGCAAGGTTGTATGAAATGTTTGATTGTTTTCTTGTGGAGATATATGAGGATGAAAGTGTTGTCAGCTTGAGCACATCATAACATTATGGATCATATTGTGATGCTCAAATTAATAGTAACAATAGATTCTTGGAGGGATTTAAGGATGTGTCTTGCAATACAAGTCTGGAAGATGAAATGGTACAAGGAGCAGTTCTCAAGTTCATACATTTTAAAATATGGCACAATCTTACTTATGATCATTTTTTAGATAGGACTCTACCTATATCCTTAGTTGGTAAAAGATGGAGAAATCACACTATCAATGGAAGAACAAAGGCATCTATGTTGATGTGCATCCTTCTCCAAAAAATAATTTAGATAATAATACAAATAGAAGAAGTCTATTCCCCAAGACACTGATATGGCATCTAAACCTTCATCATCAGATCCATCGATTCTATCTATAGGAGAGGTGATGAGGCAACTTAGCAAACCACCTATTAAATTTTTGGTACCTCTCATGTATGCTCCAATCCTTCCACTCATTAAAATAACCTTGAAGAAGTGACCAATTTTGAGAGATCATTTATTCACAATAGTTTTAGGTGGTGCATTTCTCGATGGATTATACTTGAAGAAGAGGACATGATGAAGGGAGGAGATTTTCAACTAACATAGAAGACAAAGAAGACATGAAGGGGAGGCAACTACAAAAGGGCATCCCATGAAATTGAGGAGTAGTCCATAGTGGAGGAAATTAGTCATCATGAATTGTTGAAGTTTGCAGTGAATGGTTTAATCAAATTTATGAATTCTTTTCAATGGAGAAGGATGAATTTAAAATTCATTCCAAACCAAGTATGTGTAGAGGAATAGGTAGCGACAAGAGAGAGAGCATGCATGTGAGAAAAAGGAAGGATTTAGTTGTATCAGAGAGGGCCAAAGCAGTCAAAGATATGAAAAATGCTAAAGGATGTCCATGTTCAAATGAGGAAAGGAGAAGAGGTCCATCTAGGAGATGTTACTTTATTTTCACCAATTGTTGAGTGCTCCTTGTTAAGCATTTTGATCAGCCAAGTCATGGAAATGGCACATGATGGAATAAAAGCTCAATATAGAAAGGTTAGCCTCCTCCCATGCCTTAATTCATTAGATGGATGATCAAATTGAGCATAGACCCCTTCTAGGCTGTAGGATGGGTGATCAGAATAAAAATGGTTCCTACCAATTTGCAACATGTTCTATGTTGTAGGAGGGACTTCCATTACTAAAACTTCACTTATTATTGGTGCCCATACCTATTTGTGACATCAAGAGAGGGAAAAATAATTTTATGATGTCTTTAACAATTTCCAAGCATGGGATGAAATAATTTTCCTAACAGGAACACTTGCAAGGAAAAGGAAGTGCAAAAAACAAAGAGATATTTAATCCCACATTCATGCAGTTGTAGGACTTTTAAATATTTAAATACAACTACACTAACATTATTAGATGTCTTTAAGATGCCCTATCTTTTGAGACATAGGGCTTATCTTGTGGGGCCTAGATTGACTGGATGGAAAATATAATGGAATTTTGAATAAATGTGATGATGCCATGCTAACATGGAACTAGGTGGATGAATCAAAAATTGACATGTGGCAAAGGCTTTCAAACATGGAATGATTCCTGAGTGGTGATGCAACAGAGAATGACACGTGTTGCAATGTTGCCATGTTGCAATGATGTGGCACCCTTCTGACTCATCATGCGACATAAAGGTTAATGATAAGGTAGGTTGAGGTGGCACAGTGAGAAGGTAGTGATGTCATGATGTCGACTAGGTGCAAACATGTCTAGATGTGCCACATGTCACAACATCACTATGTCATGATGATGTGGCACAATGCTGACTAGGATAGTGACATGATGATCAATGACATGGTAGTAATGTAGCATGATGATGTGGCTACCATGTGGCACCTAGGTGGTGAGTGTTAGATGATGAAGAAGGATTTAGCAAATCAAAAAGTGACATTTGTCACAGCTTGGTCAAATAGGTTTGACCTAGATGGAATTTTAGAGGGAAACATCAAAAAGCATAAAAGATAATTTTTTTTTAATTTTGATTCAATGAAAGTGTACAATTTTTAAAATAATTTAGAATTATATTCTATAGTCCAAACTTTAGAATATTTTAAATTTTTGGAAAAATGAGATCCAATTTCAAACCTAGTCCAAGAGCCTATTTTTCATTTTGAGATTTTGTGTGTTTCTGATATGAGGATATGTCACTATTATATATCATCAGAATTGGGAGAGAATGAACTTTCTATTTCTAGAGTTTTTTTTCACACATAAAGCTATTGGTTCAAGTTATGTGAGGATTTTTCATAGTTTCCCAGTTTTCAATTTCATTCAGTTGTGGTAGTTTAGATCTGATTTCTAGTGAAATGGTGAATCTAATTAACATAAAAGATAGAAAAAATGTAGTTCTAGGAAACTTTTGTCACCTCCAAGTGAGTTGAATCAATGCATTATTATCATTTCATGATGCATTTCAAATATTTTGGCAAGATAAGGGTTTTGAACATTGACAAAGAGATATTTATAGTTTGTTATAGAATAATGATGAAAATAAAATCAGATTTCATGGGTAGAAAGATGAGAGAGGCTCTAGAATAGTACAAAATGGAGATTCAAGTGGACACATGTCACTTCTAGATTAGATTCAAGATTCCATTCTTCTTCTATATCTTTCTCTTTCTCATCCATTGTAAGGGTTGGTAGTTTTCAATGTGAGATCACATTATTAGTTCTAGTTTATCTGTGAGACTGTATTACTAGATCCAGAGCTGTGATTCCACCATTTACTTTAGCAATTTTCCTTGTAATGAATAGAAAGAAATAATAATACAGATAGTTCTAATCTATTAGGTAGTTTTTCATTTCAATTTCATGCATCTTATTGTATTTGTTTCAAAGAAATGAATTAAAATGCAGCAAGAAGTTAACCTTCATTCTAATATCTTGTCTCCCATTCATGTTGTTTGTGATCTTTTGTGTTTTGTAAAAAAAGATTGTGAAACTCAGTTGCAATCTATTGGTTGTATATGTTGATTTGTTTTGGTTATGACTCAAGGAGTCATGTAAATGCCTAATTTATCATCATAGGATTGTAGATCTCATGAAAGGATAGGTCAACTATGAGGTTTAGAAAGATGTAGATGTTTGATTCACAAGGTAAATAGATAGATTAGGAAGCCCTAATGTATGGGATATGTAAATGACTTTTAGAGATGTGTATTAGGGGTTTGTGTGACTACCCAATCAATAAGGCACTAATCAGCTATGGGGTCAAAGTCTTATGTTGTTCATGTCATGTTTTATTGAAATCAACATCATTAATCAAATATATTTCCCTTTAAATATTGAAAGAACATAAACGTAATGCCCTCACTTAGCTTAGCAATTTCTTAGGTCATGTCATTAGCAATTTCATGTCTAAGATCTTTGCATAACTATTAAAAGATTAAAGGTTTTATCTACTTTGTTAGATTCAAGTATATGTTGTAGAATTGGTACCATATAAGTGAATTAGAGGTCCACCCACCTAGGTTTTATAGAGCTTGAAGCAGAAGAAGGGTCTAGCCTTATAGTTGGCCCAGTGTCTAAAAGGTTATGTTGAAGATGGGAAGTAGCTGCCCCAGATGTATCTTGTTCTCATTAAGGTAATTTGAAACTAGGAAATTTCAAAACACCAACAAAATGAAAACTCTGCTTGGGAGATGATCACAAATAAGCCTTGTTAAAAGGAAAAGAATCGCTAGTGTGAATTCAATATTTTAGTCTTATTTTTTAGTATGGTTTTGACCATTTGAGTCACCAAAAAAATGGTGATTTTTTTGGGAACTATATTGAATCTAAATGGTAGAAAAACCTTGAGAATTTGAAAAAATGAGATTCAATACAGTAGGAGAAGTGCATGAAAAAAATTGTAGCATTGAGTTTTCTGATGTGTTTTCTAGTTTTCTTACTCAAATATCATGCACACCAATGATGCTTTGTTCAGGACAATAGTATCTTTAAAGGTTGAATTCAAATTCTATTGTTACTAGGTTTAATCTTCAATTAATTTAGCTGGGTGTTGTTTTCAAAGTATTGTTGTAAAGTCAGAGTCAAAATTGATCAAAAGTGATTTCTCTCTTTTAAGTGGTTAATGATTTGCAAGTTCTACTAGTTGAATATTTAGTTCATATTTGTCATGCTATGAATCATGTTTTAAATCTTTCTCACAATTATGAGTGGTGAATCTCTAAAAAATATATGTACCAATGCAGATTGGTTCTATATAAATGTTTTCAAGAGTTTTCAACTTAGTTGTTTAGATCTAAAAGTTTTGTAAGAGGATTTAGGCAAGAAGAGATAATATACGAGCTCTTGACTGATAAGTTTTGAAGTGTTGTATGTGATATACTATCATAAGAAATTTGAATGTTAAGAAAAAAATATAATAGTGATTTCATTTTGTTCTCTTCAAGGAGATGGTTGCTCTACTTGTTTTGGATCAATGGTGTGAAGAAATGAAGTTTGCACCTATGCCAAATCAGTAGATTAAGCTTGCAGGCATCAACACTCAAGGCATTTTCTACTTTGATGTCAATTCCTTTCCATGAAATTAATCTGCATAAAAGATTCTCCATCAAGTGGTATTTTTAGCACTAAATAAGGAGACTAGTTTGATACATCTCAACATACATTATGAAGGATAGATTCAACAAATGTTTTTATACTTTGAAGTATGTTCAGAATTTGAATTGGTAGAATTTTTTTTAGATCGTCTATAAGATATAAACTCTGAAATTAATCTTGGTGAATAAATTTTAAGTTTGTAAGAAATAGAAAATATATTTTCACCTAGTATGTAGTTCAGGAATAAAGATTGTAGATCTATTTCTGTCAAAAGATACATGCCATTAATTTTTGATGGCATTCATGCTTTTCCAAACCCTATGTCATATGATATTAGAAATTATTTGCCTAATTTTGGTGGGAACCATGAAAATTCACCTAGTCATCATGTTTAGATGTTCAGTGATTTGATTGGTGATTTTGAGATTTCTCATGAAGACATGGATATGAAGTTTTTTGTCCAAACTTTGGAAGGTGATGCTAGAGATTGGCTATCCTTTTTGCCAGCATGTTCTATTTCATCTTGGGATGAATTACATTCAGCCTTCATGAAGTAGTTTGGGGAAAGAATGATCATATTTGATTATTTTGAGATGTTATTGAAGATTCACATCAAGAGTGATGAATTAGTTCCTAAATTTAATATCAAATTTGCAAAAGTTTTGAATGAGATTTTCTAAAATTATAATTTGAATAAACACATGTGTTTAGTGGTTTATCTTGATGCATTTGATAAAAATATGAGCTATCTATTAAGAGATAAAGAACCTAAGACTTTGCATTAGGCATTCATGACAACAATAGAGATTGAAAATAATATAAAGTATAGACTAACTAAGAGTTATTTCTCTAGAATTGTTTACTGGCAAGATAAAGTCGTAAGGAGAAATCAATTTCATAAAGAATGTTAAATTTCATATTAGAAAGTAGGTAATACTATTGTTGTAAACCATCTTGTTGAAAATTAAGAAGTACAAACATGTGAAGATGAATTCCTTTAGTTTCAAAGAAGAGTTGATCTTTTTATTTCTGAAAATAGTGCACATGTTTGTAGTATCATAGTGGCAAATGACATAATTAATTCAATTGATTAGTTATGTTTACAAGAAGAAATTTTATTCATTCCTTCTCCTATTGATGGATTTCATTATGTTGAGAATGTTATAGACTTTGAAGCTAAAGATTGTTCATCTTAGTATGAGGACGAAGAGGTCGAAAACTACAACTCAAGTGATGAAGGAAAAGTTGCTGATCCAATATCTTATGAAGAAGCATCATGTGAAGAAAATGATGAGAATGGTTACTAGAGTCAAGAAGAGGATGGTGATGGTACATTTTCCTCTTCATATGAATCCAGTGCAAATTGGGAAGAAGAAAGAACTGATGGAAGTGAGTGCTCTTATGAAAGTAAAGGTATGAGTTCTTTTTCTAAACCTAAAAGTGAAGTTCCATTTCAGAATTATACAAATCAGCTTGAGGTTGAAACTTTTGAAGAAGAGTTGTCTACACAATATGAAGATAAAGAGATCATTTATGAGGATAGATTGCTTAGTTGTATAGATGAATGTCATAAGGTTGCATGCACTAGTAATAAGCAATATATAAGTGATTCTAAGATTAATGCATTAGCACCTATTGATAAAATGAATGATGATTAGTTTTCAAGACATTTGAATCATCTTAAAGAAGACAATGAAACTAATAATGACTTACATTCTGCATGCTTTATTGATGTAGTGGATGGTGTGTCTTCATGTGATGATTTTGATTTCTCTTTTTCATATGCTAAAAGTGTTCATGAAAATGATGTTATAAATAGTTTCAAGGTTTTTACTAATTTTTTGTATGGTGAAGAGTTTGATGTTGATAAGCACATCACTTGATATAACATCTACAAAGGAGCTTTGCATGGAGTTATCAACCTGCTTATTGATAAACACATGGAATGCTCAAATTTAGTTGATGATGAGTTTGATTGTGATATGCTATCCTACTACTATAAGAGGTAAGATTCTTCTTCTTCTAGGTGTGACAGTGATTATGATGGTGATGTTGTATCTCATGAGATTGATAACAAGGTGCTTGATGAAGTTGGTATTGAAAATTAGAATGCACCTTGCAATGAGTTTTATGGTGAATACTCTAATATGATGACTAATTTGTTTATTGATTGCAAAGAATTATTTGAGGACTCTAGATTAGTCTTAGATTTTGACATGGATGGTATTTGTGAGTACAAATCTAACTGCTCATTTGAGCACCATCCAATTATACATAAGGATACACAATTTCAAGGTATGTGTGACCTTTTTCCCAAATTTGAATATGAATCTTTCATATTCAAGATTGAAAGCATGCATGATTCATTCATTGAAAAGGATTTTTAGTTCAAGTTTGATATTTTTTACCATGTTGATCAAAACTTTCATAATGATCAAGTTGTATAAAGTGATCATGGTTTTTATATGCATTATGAAAGTGAAGGTGTAGATTTTGTTTTGCCAAATGAGTTATTTCATAAAGCTAATTTGATTGGCAAAACTGATAGAGATGATGTTTCTAGTTTACCTCACAAAAATTTAGATGAAAATTAGAGTTGTGACAGAGTTAAAAGTTTTTTTTTGAATTTTGATGGCCTAGGGCCATCATTTGTACGATTTAGGAGTAGATGTCCTTGCTTAGAATATGTTGTTCAAGAGAAGTTTTTTCTGTCAGGTGTGTGGTCTACTTCTCCTCGAGATCTAAATCCTTAACATGCCCACAAGAAAAATGCATCCCCAGACAAAGCCACTGATGGGACTCAAAATTGCCTTCCCGATTTGAGTACCATTCCAAGCTTTTGAGCCCTTTTAAGCACATTTAACGCATGTGTACCTAGATATATTTTTGAGGACTAAGAGGTTTTTAATGTTTCTAACACCTTGCTTTCAACATATCCACTCATCCTATGAAGATAAATTTCCATTCTAAGTCATTTTGTAAAGTTTTGTTTTGAGCAATGTCCAAATCTACATTTTTGCCTAAGTCTCAGATAACGATAGGAGGCTTATTTTGCAATTGAATATCTCACACCTAGTAATGTTTCATGACTCATTGTTTTGGGATTTTTTAGAATCCATACCAAAAATTATATGTTTCAGATTTTGAGTAGTTTGAATATGTTTTGACTAGGTTTTGAATCCCTCAAAGTTTGTTTCTTATTGTTGTCGTGTAGATGTAAATTGTTTAGAATTTGGGGAGGCCCTATTTGACTTGTTATAACTTTGAACTAGTTGAATAAAATGATAAAATTCCTTTCTTTTTACATTCTAGAGGTTAGAGACTTTCTATGTTTTAATTTTGAGCTTATGAAAAGCCCATTTGATCAAATTTCAAATGTGATTACAAATGTAATTTAACAAGTTTTACTAGTGTCATAAAATGCAGATTAGTTGGCACCCCTATTCGGGATGTTGTAACTCTGAATCCATGCTGGGTGAGATCAAATGGATTGCACCTTTTTGTGCTACTCTAAAAATTCTTTAAGTGTGCTAGTTTGTAATTTTTCACAAATCTATCTGGACACTTTTCTAGTTCCATTCCATTTGCAAAAATCACTTTTCTACCAATGTTTCCAATCTATAAATTTTGAGTAGCCCACTTTGACCCTTCACTAAATTTTTTCTCATTATTTTTCATGAGCCCTAATAAAAAATTTGTGCTCTCCTTGTGATAGTGAACTAATGCCCTAATTTTTTAGCTCCCAAGTATATGTTTGCCCTATTTTTAGAGCTAAATTTGAATGTGTTTTTATTGTTTTCTGACATGTTTGATTGCAGGCCGTCTTAAATAGGAACCTTTGACAATCAATATCTTTTGACTGAGAATTTTTCATGCAATGAGATTTGACAAGGTGTGAGAATGTTGAAAAGAGAATTAGTTTGTTTGATTTCTAGGCCCAATCAAGTGATTTTTGTCAGTTTTTAAAGCCAGTTGAATAACCCCTTAGCCTGAAAGTTACAATTTGCAGGAAGTGGAAAAATTGAGTTTTAATTGCTATGTCAGTGGTTGAATTCAATCTTGATAATTACTAGGTGTCTATCAGTTCAATTTGAGACATTAGTTGTTTGAGAAAAAAAATTATTTTAGTCAGACATACTTGGGGCCCAACTAATTTCACTAATTTTCTATGGCATCCAGATTATTTCAAATATGGATCAATTTTAAGTGGCATTTGTAAGGTTGTATGAAATGTTTGATTTTTTCCTTATGGAGATATATAAGGATGGAAGTATTGCTAACTTCATAAAATCATAACATTATGGGTCATACTATGATGTTCAAATTAAGAGTAACAATAGATGCTTGGAGGGATTTAAGGATGTGTCTTGTAATACGAGTTTGGAAGATGAAATGGTATGAGGAGCAGTGCTCAAGTTGATACATTTTCAAATATGGTACATTCTTACTTGTGATCATTTTTTATATAGGGCTCTACTTGTATCCTTGGTTGGTAAAAGATGGAGAAATCACACTATCAGTGGAAGAAAAAAAAGCATCTATGTCAACGTGCATCCCTCTCCAATAAATAATTTGGATAACAATACAACATGGAAGAAGTTTTTTCCCAGAGACACTAATATGGCATCTAAACCTTCATCATCAAATCCATCAATTCTACATGGAGGAGAGGTGACGAGGAAACCTGGGGAAGCACCTATTAAATTTGTGGCACCTCTCATGTACAATCCAATCCTTCAACTGATTAAAACAACCTTGAAGAAGTGATGTTTGAGAGATCATTTATTCACAACAGTTTTACATGGCACATTTCTCCATGGATTATACTTGAAGAAGAGGACATGATGAAGAGAGGAGATTATTATCCAACACAAAAGATATAGAAGGTGTAAAGGGGAGGCAACTATAAAAGGGAATTCCACAGCATTGAGGAATAGTCCATGGTGGAGGAAATTAGTCATCATGAATTGTTGATGTTTTTAGTGAATAGTTTACTCAAAATTTGTGAATTGTTTACAATGGATAAGGATGAATTTAAAATTCATTCAAAACCAAGTATGCATAGAGGAACATCTAGAAACAAGAGGGAGCACATGTAGGTGAGACAAAGAAAGGATTCAATTGTATCAAAGAGGGCCAGAGTAGTCAAAGATATGAAAAATGTTGAAGGATGTCCATGTGTAAAGGAGGAAAGGAGTAGAGCTCCATGCGAGAGGTGTTACTTTATTTTCATCGATTGTTGAGTGCTCTTTGTTAAGCATTGTGATCAGCCAAGTCAAGGAAATGGTGCATGATGGAATAAAAGCTCAATATAAATAGGTTGGCCTCCTTCCCTACCTTAATGCATTTGATGGATGATCAAATTGAGCACAGATCCCTTCTAAGCCGTAGGATGGGTGATTAGATTAAAAATGGTTCCTACCAAATTACAACATGTTCTAAGTTGTAGGTGGAATTTCCTTTACTAAAACTTCACTTATTAATGGCACTCATACCTATTTGTGAGATCAAGAGAGGGAAATGGGATTTTATGATGTCTTTAATAGTGTCCAAGCATGGGATGAAATGATTTTCCTAGCGTAAACACCTACAAGGAAAAGGAAGTGGAAGAAACAAAGAGATATATAATCCCACATTCACATAGCTAAAGGACTTTTAAATACTAAAATACAATTGTACTAACATTTTAAGATGTCTTTAAGACACCCTACCTTTTGAGACATAAGGCTTATCTTGTGGGGCCAAGATAGGCCGGATGACAAATATAAAGGAATTTTGAATGACTGTGATGATAGCATGTTGACATGGAACCAAACAAATCAATCAAAAATTGACATGTGGTGGAGGCTTTCAGACATGGCACACTTCTTAAGGTGTTGATATGGAAGAAAATGAAACATGTTATGATGTCACTACATCATGATGATGTGGTACTCTACTAACTCATCATGCAACATAGTGATTGATAACATGGCAAGTTGAGGTAGCACAATGACAAGGTAATGATGTGGCGATCTTGATTAATTGAAAGGCATACAAGATTTATTTTTTAAGTTTTCCATTTATTGAACATACATGACTTTTAAAATAAATTGGAATTATATTCTATAGTTCAAACTTAAGAATATTTTAAATTTTTGAAAAAATGAGATCTAGTTTCAAACCTAGTCCAGGAGCTTATTTTTTATTTTGAGATTCTTGGTGTTTTCAATATGCAAATATTTCACTATTATATATTGCTAGTATCAAGAGAGAATGAACTTTTTGTTTCTAGAGTTTTTTTGCACAAAATGCCACTAGTTCAAGCTATGTGAGGATTTTTCTTAGGTGCCCAATTTTCAGTTTCATTCAGTTTTGGCAGTTCATATGTCATGCCCCTGATAGTTCTACATCTGTTACCTCAGACTTTGAGATTAGTTTAATTTATTGGATGGTTTGGTACTTTTTTTGAAACATTGATTTTGTAGAAAACTATTTAGTTTTTGGCATCATTATGTTATTTTTTTTAAGCACTATGAGAATTTAGATGTTTCTAAGATCTGATTCTCAGAATAAATGTTGTAATACTTTTAGTATTGTGTTATTATTAGGATCTCATTATCTAAATCAATTCAGATTCAGGAATCCTGCAGTAAGGAAATGGTTTTCAAATAAGACAATTTAGTTTTTAAATTTCATTTTGGATAGGTTTTAGTTTCATAAATTATGGTGTATTTCGTACTTACAAACTTATCATTAATGTGGCATTAAAATTTTAACAGTACCAAGAATCTTTTATTTGCCATTTTCTTAGTGTGTATATATATATATTTTATACTAATGCATACAACATTTTATATATATATATATATATATATATATTTATTAGTTTATATATATATATACATATATATATATATATATACATATATATATATATACATATATATATATATACATATATATACATACATATATATATATACATATATACATATACATACATATATATATATATACATATATACATATATATATATACATATATATACATATATATACATATATACAGATATATACATATATGTATATATATACATATATATACATATATACATATATATACATATATATATGTATGTATATATGTATATATATATATATACATACATATATATATATATATATATATATGTATGTGCTTGTGTTTATATTTATACAAGTTATAATTGTATGTATATGTATATACATATTGTTAAGCTGTAATCTTAATATCAATTAGGATTAATATTAATATTAATATTAATATTAACATTAATATAAATACTAATATTAACATTAAAACCTAATACTATGTTAAACTAAGTTAGTGCCTAAGCTAACCTAATGCATGCGACTAAGACTAAACTTGAAGTAAGACCTAACCTAAGCTTTTCCATGCATGACCGCTAGCCTAACTAAAAATTAGCTTTGTTTTGGACTTGGCATATGGCGGCAATATTAATGGGAATTAATGGTGGGTAGGTCATTGAACTAGAAACTGGTACTGTCTTTGCCAAGTGTTGAAATGCTGGGAGAATTTTTAGGGATAAGCTCGCAGTTATGACCATTGATTTGCATGTTTAGTCTATCATTTTGGCTTGGAGTTAGTTGAAATTTGAGTTCAGTCTGCCATTGATGAACTCCAGTTGGGGTATAATGGACACTCTGTTGAACAAGTTTCTCTGCATTTATTATGGGGATTCTAGTGACCATGAAGAAGATTTTTGATTCTCACTTCAGCTCTATAAATCCTCACGATTTCGTATTCCTCATTCTTTTGTCATTCCATGGTTTTTGTAATTTTTTGGTTGCATTTTCTCAATTTCTGTGATTGAGAGGGTTTCATTGGTATGTTTGTGACAAGGCTTAGAGAGTTTGGAGGCTTGGGATATGAGTTGGAAGTAGAGGGCTCTTCTTTTCCTTGAGTATCATCCTGCACTTACACAGGCAGGGGGCTTTTTTTAACTCTATGCTATTTCTTTTGTTATGTTTCATTTATATATGGTGAATATCAAATAGGAAGTGGCTATGTTGAATATTTGACACCCAACTTTGTGTGTATGCAGAATTTGGTGTGTTCATCGCCAAACTTGATATAAACCCAGAATCGGGTGTGAAAATGTGAATACTCTTTACTTTTTGTTTGCAACTGGGTTTATAATGATTATGTAGGTGATGTTAGTGAAACTAAAATGCTATACATAACAGATTAAGAAAAGGGGTTTTATGTTTCTCACAAAATGAATATGTGGGTTTCGGTCTATCAAGATAGTCGCATCCTTTGTGGTATTAGTTGCTTTATGATTGTTATTAAATAGAGCCATTAAGAACAGAGGATGGTCATTTAGTCGAACAGTGGGCATTAAATGTGTTACATTTTTATAACTTTGTTTTGGTATTAGAATTAGATAGCTTTTAGAAAACAAAATTGTTATGCATGATGGTGTTTGACTGTTTAAACCATAGCTTAGTAAGATCCATGGCAGTTGTTGACTTACATTTAGTCTTAAACATCGAATGCAAACATGAATACCTTGTAGGCTATAACGGTTTTAGGAGATTTGGGAAATTTTAGGCTCAACTATTTTATTGTCTATAGTTATTATTTTTGGTGGGAAATCTATATTACATTAATTTTGGTACAAGAATATTTGAGTATGATAACAATCAGCATTACATTTCTTTGACATTGACTTGTGTGTGTGTGTGTGTGTGTGTGTGTGTGTGTGTGTGTGTGTATTTGTGTGTGTGTGTGTTAAAATATATGTATCAACATATATGTATTTCCTTATGAATAGATTGTTAGAATTGAAATATATGTTTACAATCATGAGGTTACTGTGGTTACTTGTTTCCAGAAATGGGAATTGTTTGATTCTGTTATTCAGATTTTAGTAAATTATGGAATGTGTGGATAGTGGTAGTATTGGCATTTTTATCTGAAATATATATAAATTTCTTAAAATTGTTTTCCATTTAACTGACTTGTCTTATAATGCATCATTCTCTTAGTATAGAAGTTGTTCTTTTACTAGAGAGAAAATTGACTAAAATGGAAAAAAATTCTTGCTTTGTTAACAATTTAAAGGTTAAGAATATAGTTAATGTGTTATTGAAAGGTTTGGTTACTTATGAAAAATAAAAGGGGCAAGGCTCATTTGATACTTTGAAATATAGATTGCTTTTGGAAAATTACAATTATGGTTTTGTTTGGTAATCTGATAAGTGATTACATTGGAAAGATTGGAAGTTTGGTGTTAAATGATAAATTCTGGTTGCTGATTCAATTGTTATATTGAAGCAATAGAAATAGTTTATTAGTTGAAATTGAATAATTAAACTTTAATTTTCTTCTGATTAGTAAAACTAGAATTATGTGTGTATTAGATTATGCAAGTGTGATCCTTTAGATTGGGATGCTGTCATAAAGCAAGTAACTTGTGGTGATAGAATTATTTTGCCAGATGCCCTCTGACACTAGTCTAGATCCTTATGGGAAAGTTTATGATAGTTATTTAATCAAGTGGTAATATCTAAAATTCATTGGTTGGGTTTCATATAACAAGATAAGAACATTATGGATTCACCTAACATATAGAATCCTATGAATGGATGAACGTAGATTCTTATGTTGACACCCATGAACTACTGGATCATTACCTTGGCATATTCTATGTGAGTTTATTTCTACATATCCATTTTTAGGAAATTATGTACTTTCTTTAAATCTAGTTGTGAAAAGAAAAATAGAACTTTCAGATAATCCTTTGTTTGGATACATGTATTTTATGCTATTATTAAATCTAACAAGCAGGTTTACTAGAGGATTCATCAGCTTATTTAGTGTGACTAAGCCCATTTTTTGTTTTTCGGTTGTGTTTGTTTTGATTCCAGGTCCGATATAGGATTTGTTTATGGACTTGGAAGTAGAAACTATTGCCTTATCATTAAGGACTGATTGTAGTTTGATTAATGGTTACGAATAACTCAGGATCTGATTATGATCAGTGTCAATCTAAAAGTATTTGTATTATTGATTGTATTTAAAATAAGTGTATATTTATATACTCAAATAGTACCAGATTGTAAAAGTTATTTTGTAATGGTAATATGATATGAAGTTTTAAAAAAATAATTTGTACGGGTTTTATACTTGTATCTATGTATGGTATTATTGTTATTGTGTTGAATTTTTTTTTTGGTTATGGTTAGGGTGTCACATTTGGTATCAGAGCCTAGTTTAAACACTCAGGACTTTATGTTTTGACAATAGGGTTTCATTATGCTTCCTAGGAAGATTTTTTTTTTATATTTTAATTGTAGGAATTCTAGTATGCCTCCTATTACACGAGGAACACGGGGACGAGGTACCCCTAATGCTAAGGCCAATGTAGGTAGAGGTAGAGGAGGACATAAAGGTTGTGGTCATGGCCTAGGTAGAGGTCAGGCTCATCAAGAGATGCTTGGTGACAAAATTCCTCATGTTGGAGAGCAAGGGGGATTTCAAGCTGAAATTCTTCAGCAAATTCTTGAATGAATGGATGGGATTGAAGCTAGGAATAATATTCCTACTGGGGGAGAAAATGCTCAAAATTTACAAATTCCCAATGCCAATCAGGCTATAGTAGAAAATCTTGTTATCAGGACTCAACTTAAAGACCTATCTAAGCTTAAAGGTCCATATTTTAATGGAACAGAAGCTGGTAATGAAGCAGAAGCTTGGCTTATAAACATCAAAAGATATTTTATCCTACATGATTATCACACTAATATGAAAGTTTGTTGGACTGCAATGCAGCTAAGGTCTTTCACATCTATATGATGGAAAATGGAATTAGAACACCTTGGAATTCATATTTCTCAAGTCACTTGGGAATTGTTCTTAGAGAGATTTTGGGAAAGGTTCATGTCTAAGTATTGGCAGCAATCTAGGTCTAAGGAATTCTTTAACATTTCACAAGGTAATTCTTCAGTGGAAATGTATGAAAGACAGTTCTTTCAGTTAAAGAAGTATTCCAGTTGGAATGAAGGTGATAGACCTTTGGTGCAACATTTTATTAGAGGATTAAATCCTAGGATTGGTGAGGAAGTGAGAACTTTCAAACCAAAAACTATTAAAGAAGCTACTGATCAGGCTAAACTTACTAAAATGAAATCTAGTTATTCTATCAAAAGCACTGCTAAACCACCAGTTCCAAGCGAAAATGAGAGTCAAAAACCTTTCAAGGATGATTCTAAGGTAGCATCTAGTAGCTTTGTTAGTAAATCTCAGAAGAGAAAATTTAATAAATTTTCCAAATCAAACAAGAGTTTTAAGGTCCCTAAATTACCTAAATCCTTTAAGCCTACTGAAAGTGTGAAGCAAAGTTATGCACCACCACAAGCAACTTCCTCATAGGATAAGAGCACCAAAAGAGGAGCAAAATGTTGGCATTGTGGGCAGTTGGGTCATCTACAATGGAATTTTCCTCTTCAAGGCAATAATTAGGATAGGTCTAAAGCATCGGGTTCTGAGGCTACTATTGGTGATTCAGGAAGGAACCACCGTATATTTGCTACTATAGACCATAAACAAGCAGAACATCAGAACACAGTGATTGAGACCAAAGGTAATTTTAAAGGTACAAAAAATTTTGTTTTATTTGACTCAGGTGCCACTGATTCTTTCATTTCTACCAATTTGGTTAATCTTTGTGATATTTCTATGAGAAAGGCTAAGTTGGTATGGCAAGTTGAGTTAGCTTCTAGGTCTAAGGTAGAAGTTGGGTTGTTTGTTGTAGATTGTGAATTACAACTTAAGGCATTTACCACTATAGCTAACCTTAGAGTTATTCCCTTAGGAACCTACAACATTGTTTTAGGAATGGACTGGTTGGATCAGCATTAGGCTATTATTGACTATTATAAAAAGGTTATTAGATGCATTGATGATAATGGAGCAAACAAATTCATACCAGGGGTTAAGAGGCCTATCTCTATTAGATCTTTATCTGCCAAAAAACTCCATAGGTGTATGCAGAAAGGTTGCAAAATATTTGTTGTTTCGGTTAATGATTTTTCTGAACCCATGGAAAATCAAACCAATTTAGACCATCCTTTGCTAAAGGAATTTTTTGATGTTTTTGTAATGGAGATTCTAGGTATTCCTCCCAAGAGAGAAATAGACTTTAGAATTGATCTTATTCTAAGAATTGAACCAATTTCTAAAACTCCTTACCGCATGACAACATAAGAACGGGTGGAACTTAAGGTTCAACTTGAAGAACTTCTTGAGAAGGGACTGATTAGACCTAGTGTCTCTCCTTGGGGTGCACTTGTTATCTTCGTTAAGAAGAAAGATGGATCACTTAGACTGTGTATTGATTATAGACAGTTAAATAAAGTTACTATCAAGAATAGGTATCCATTGCCTAGAATTGATGATTTATTTGATCAAGTGAAGGGTGCTAAAGTATTTTCTAAAATTGATCTTAAATCTAGTTACCATCAGCTAAGAATTCAAGAAGTTGATATCCATAAAATAGCATTTTGTACTGGGTATGGGCATTACAAATTCATTGTTGTACCTTTTAGTTTAACAAATGTGCCATCATTTTTTATGAGTCTGATGCAGGGAGTTTTTAGAACTTTCCTAGATAGATTTGTAGTTGTCTTTCTGGATGATATTCTAGTTTTTTCTAACTCCTTGGAGGAGCATGAACATCATCTGAAACAAGTTTTTGAATGTCTCCAAATGAATAAGCAGTATGCTAATCTTGAAAAGTGTGAATTTTTTAAACCAGATATAAGTTATCTTGGACACATTATAACAGGTGATGGAATAGCTATTGATCCAACTAAAATTAGAGCAATTGTAGAGTGGCTTGCACCTACAAATGTGTCTGAAGTAAGAAGTTTTATGGGTTTAGCCAGTTAGTATAGAAGATTTGTAGCTAATTTCTTGAAAATAGCTCATCTTATTACTTCTCTACAAAAAAAAGGTAAGAGGTTTATCTAGTCGGATAAATGTGAAGAAGCTTTTCAACATCTTAAAGAATGTTTGACTAGTGCACCTATGTTAGCTGTGCCTAATTCTGGTAAAGAATTTGTGGTTTGCACAGATGCTTCTTTAGATGGACTGGGAGCAATTTTAATGTAGGAAGGTAGGGTTATTGCATATGAGTCTAGGAAACTCAAGGATCATGAAATTAATTATCCTACTCACAATTTAGAATTGGCAGCAGTAATGCATGCATTGACTAAATGGTGACATCTTCTCCTTGGACAACATTTTGATTTACATACTGATCACAGAAGTCTTCAATATATATTTACACAACCACTCTAAATGCATGACAATGCAAATGGATGGAATTCTTGTGTGAATATAATTTTGAAGTAAAATATGTGCAAGGTAAAGAGAATAAGGTGGTTGATGCACTTAGCAGAAGACATCATGAACTCTCTTCTTTAACTCTCACAGTTGATTTGAAGGAGAGAATATTGCAAAATTTGATTACTGATCCTTGGTTTTTAGATGTCAAATCTGTAGTTGAAAGTGATAGCACTTTGGAAGGTAGGTATGAAGGATACTCTATCAGCTCTGATGGATTACTAATCTTCAGAGATAGAACCTACATTCCTGAAGTTGGAGAGTTACGAAATTTGGTTATGTATGAAGCTCATAAAGTTCCCTATTCAGCACATCCTGGTGTTAAGAAAATGAATGCTGATCTTAAACAACATTATTATTGGCTAGGTATGAAAAGAGATATTGCAGATTTTGTGGCTAGATGTCTAGAATGTCAAAGGGTGAAAGCTGAACATCAGCATCTTGCTGGTTTACTTCAGTTGCATAGTGTACCTGAATGAAAATAGGATACCATCTCCATTGATTTCATAGTGGGATTAGCATTATCATCTAGGTAGCGTGATTCAATCATGGTTGTTATTAGTACGTTAACCAAATTTGTACATTTTATACCTGTAAGATCTTCTTATAATGTTGCTATTGTAGCATGAGTTTTTATGGAACAGGTTGTAAGACTACATGGGATTCCAAAGAAGATCATATCAGATAGGGACCCAATTTTCACATCTTCACTTTGGAGGTCTATGCAATGTGAACTTGGTACTCAACTGAATTTTAGTTCTGCATATCATCCTGAGATTGATTGACAAACTGAGCATGTAAATCAAATTCTTGAAGACATGCTCAGGATGTACGTCATGGATAGACCGAACAAATGGGAAGAATTCTTATACTTAGTTGAGTTTTCTTATAATAACAGTTATCACAACTCTATAGGTATGTCTCCTTTTCAAGCTTTATGTGGAAGCCTTGTAAAATGCCCTTGAGTTGGGATAATCTAGAAGATAGAATTCTCCTAGGACCTGACATGCTCCAAGATCTAGAGCAGCAAGTGAAATGGATTAGAGAACATCTTACTACAACATAGGATAGATAGAAAAAGTATGCAGATTTGCATAGGATTGAGCATCAGTTTGTGGTTGGGGACAAAGTATTTCTGAGGTTCAAACCCCAAAAAATTTGTATTAGGTATGGTAAAGGTTCCAAATTGTCTCCATGTTTTGTGAGACCATTTAAAATCCTAGAACGAGTTGGTCCAGTTGCCTACAGACTTGCTTTGCCTCCCAGTCTATCTCGAATCCATGATGTCTTTCATGTGTCTGTATTAGGGAAATACATAGGAGATATCACTCATATTATTAATTGGAATGCATTATAGGTAGAGGGTGGCCAATTGATGATGGGAGCAGTGCAGATCATCCAACGAAGAGAGCTAAATCTCAGAGGTCAAAAGGTGGAGTAGGTAAAGGTATTATGGGATCATAATGATGATACCTCTATAACTTGGGAAGATGTAGGGGCAATGAAAGATTCTCATCCTCATTTTTTTCAAGCTTCCAGGAGTAAGCCTAAGCTAGTGGGAAAGGGTGTCATGCCCCTAACAATTCTACATCTGTTACCTTAGACTCTAAGATTAGTTTAATTTACTAGATGGTTTGGTACTTGTTTTGAAACATTGATTTTGTAGAAAACTATTTAGTTTCCAGCATCATTATGTTGTTTTTTTTAAGCACTATGAGAATTCAGATGTTTCTAAGATCTGATTCTTAGAATAAATGTTTTAATACTTTTAGTATTGTGTTATTATCGGGATCTCATTATCTGAATCAATTCAGATTCAAGAATCTTGCAGTAAGGAAATGGTTTTCAAATAAGACAATTTAGTTTTTAAATTTTATTTTGGATAGGTTTCGGTTTCATAACTTATGGTCTTTTTCGTACTTACAGACTTATGATTAATGTGGCATTAAAATTTTAACAGTACCAAGAATCTTTTATTTGCCAATTTTTTTTTTAGAATATATATATATATATACATATATATATATACACATGTAATTTTTTGTATATTTGTGTGCTTGTGTTTATATTTATACAAGTTATAATTGTATGTATATGTATATACATATTGTTAAGCTATAATCTGAATATCAATTAGGATTAATATTAATATTAACATTAATTCCTAATACTATGTTAAACTAAGTTAGTACCTAAGCTAACCTAATGCATGCGACTAAGACTAAACTTGAACTAAGACCTAACCTAAGCATTTCCATGTGTGACCACTAGCCTAACTAAAAGTTAGCTTTGTTTTGGACTTAGCATATGGCGGCAATGTTAATGGGAATTAATGGTGGGTAGGTTCATCAAACTATGAACTGGTACTATGTTTGCCAAGTGTTGAAATGTTGAGAGAATAAAGTTTTTGGGGATAAGCTCATAGTTATGAGCATTGATTTGCATGTTTAGTCTGTCATTTTGGCTTGGAGTTAGTTGAAATTTGAGTTTAGTCCACCATTGATGAACTCTAGTTGGGGTATAATGGAAACTCTATTGAACAAGTTTCTCTGCATTTATTATGGGGATTCTGGTGACCATGAAGAAGATTTTTGATTCTCACTCTAGCTCTATAAATCCTCACGATTTTGTATTCCTCATTCTTCTATCATTCCATGGTTTCTGTCATTTCGTGGTTTCATTTTCTCAATTTTTGTGATTCAGAGGGTTTCATTGGTATCTCTGTGACAAGGCTTAGAGAGTTTGGAGGCTTGGGATGTGAGTTGGAAGTAGAGGGCTCTTTAGGCAGCTTTTCCTTGAGTATCATCCAACACTTGCACAAGAAGGGGGCTTTTCTTTAACTCTATCCTATTTCTTTTGTTATGTTTCATTTACATATGGTAAATATCAAATACGAAGTGGCTATGTGGAATATTCGACACCCAACTCTATGTGTATGCAGAATTTGGTGTGTTCATCGCCAAACTTGGTATAAACCCAGAATCGGATGTGAAAATGTGAATACTCTATAGTTTGTGTTTGTAATTAGATTTATAACATTTATGTAGGTGATGTTAGTGAAACTAAAATTCTATACATAACAAATTAAGAAAAGGGGTTTTATGTTTCTCACAAAATGAATATGTGGGTTTTGGTCTATCAAGACAGTCGCATGTTTTGTGGTATCGGTTGCTTTATGATTGTTATTAAATAGAGCCATTAAGAATAGAGGATGGTCATTTATTCGAACAGTGGACATTAAACGTGTTACATTGTTATAACTTTATTTTGGTATTGGAATTAGATAGCTTTTAGAAAACAAAATTGTTATGCATGATGGTTTTCGATTGTTTAAACCATAGCTTAGTAAGATCCATGGTGGCTGTTAACTTACATTTAGTCTTAAACATCAAATGCAAACATGAATACCTTGTAGGTTGTAACAGTTTTATGAGATTTGGGAAATTTTAGGCTCAGCCATTTTATTGTTTATAGTTATTATTTTTGATGGGAAATCTATACTACATTGATTTTGGTACAAGAATATTTTAGTATGATAACAGTCAGCATTAAATTTCTTTGACATTGACTTTTTGACAAATAGTTACTATAAGAAGTAGTAAAAATTTTAGTTATCCGGTAACAGCGAATTATTAGATTCATATAGTGGAAAAGATTATATATATTATCGTGTGTATATATACATATATATATATATATATGTATGTATGTATGTATGTATGTATGTATGTATGTATGTATGTATGTATGTATGTATGTATGTATGTATGTATGTATGTATGTATAAAAATATATGTATCAACATATATGTATTTCCTTATGAATAGATTGTTAGAATTGAAATATATGTTTACAATCATGAGGTTACTATGGTTACTTGTTTCCAGAAATGGGAATTGTTTGATTTTGGTATTCAGATTTTAGTAAATTATGGAATGTGTGGATAGTGGTAGTAATGGCATTTTTATTTGAAATATATATAAATTTTTTAAAATTGTTTGCCATTTAAGTGACTTGTCTTATAATGCATCATTCTCTCAGTATAGAAGTTGTTCTTTTAATAGAGAGAAAATTGACTGAAATGGAAAAAAATTCTTTCTTTGTTAACAGTTTAAAGGTTAAGAATATAGGTAATGTGTTATTGAAAGGTTTGGTTACTTATGAAAAATAAAAGGGGCAAGGCTGCATTTGATACTTTGGAATATGGATTGCTTTTGGAAAATTACAATTATGGTTTTTTTTGGTAATCTAATAAGTGATTACATTGGAAAGATTGGAAGTTTGGTGTTAAATGATAAATTCTAGTTGCTGATTCAATTGTTATATTGAAGCAATAGAAATAGTTTATTAGTTGAAATTGAATAATTAAACTTTAGTTTTCTTATGATTAGTAAAACTAGAATAATGTTTGTATTAGATTATGCAAGTGTGATCCTTTAGATTGGCTGGCTGTCATAAAGCGAGTAACTTGTGGTGATAGAATTATTTTGCTAGATGCCCTTCGACACTAGTCTAGATCCTTATGGGAAAGTTTATGATAGTTATTTAATCAAGTGGTAATATCTAAGATTCATGGGTTGGGTTTCATATAACAAGATAAGAACATTATGAATTTACTTGACATATAGAATCCTATGAATAGATGAATGTAGATTCTTATGTTGACACCCATGAACTACTAGATCATTACCTTGGCATATTTTGTCCGAGTTTATTTTTGCATATCTATTAGTAGGAAATTGTGTACTTGCTTTAAATCTGGTTGTGAAAACAAAAATAGAACTTTCAGATAATCCTTTATTTGGATACATGTATTTAATGTTGTTATTAAATCTAACATGCATGTTTACTGGAGAACTCATCAGCTTATTTAGTGTGACTAAGCACTGTTTGTGTTTTTCAATTGTGTTTGTTTTGATTTCAGGTTCGATATAGGATTTGTTTATGGACTTGGAAGTAGAAACTACTACCTTATCATTAAGAACTAATTGTAGTTTGATTAATGGTTACGAATAACTCAGGATCTGATTATGATCAGTGTCAACCTGAAAGTCTTTGTATTATTGATTGTATTTAAAATAAAAGTATATTTATATACTCAGATGTAATGATTAGAAATGATTTAATGTTGTTTATAGTTCACTTCAGTACCGGGTTGTAAAAGTTATTTTGTAATGGTAATATGATATGAAGTTTTAAAAAATAAATTTGTACGTCTTTTATACTTGTATTTATGTATGGTATTATTGTTATTGTGTTGAATTTTTTTTTTGGTTATGGTTAGCATGTTACATCATATCTGATTTCTAGTGAAATGGTGAAATGAATTAACATAAAAGGTAAAAAAATGTTGTTATAGGAAATTTTTTTTCACCTCCAAGTGAGTTGAATCAAGGCATTATTAGCATTTCATGATGCATTTCAGATATTTTGGCAACATAAGGGTTTTCATCATTGAGGAAGAGATATTTTGGGTTTGTTACAGAATAATTATCAAATAAAATCAGATTTCATGGGTAGAAAGATGAGAGAGGCTATACAACAACAAACAATGGAGATTCAAGTGGACACATGTCACTTCCAGATCAGCTCTAGGATTCCATTCTTCTTCAATATCTTTCTCTTTCTCATTGATTGTAAGGGTTGGTAGTTTTTAGTGTGAGATCACATTGTTGGTTCCAGTTTGTCTATGAGACCACATTATTGGATCTAGAGTTTTGATTCCACCATTTCCTTTAGCAATTTCCCTTGTAATGAATAGAAAGAATAATAATATAGATAGTTATGATCTGTTAGGCAGTTTTACATTTCAATTTCATGCATCTTATTGTATTTATTTTTTAAGAAATTAATGAAAATGCAGCAGCAAGTTAACCTTCATTCTAATATCTTGTCTCCTATTCATGTTGTTTGTGATCTTTTGTGTTTTGTAAACAAAGAGTATGAAACTTATTTGAAATTTGTTGGTTGTATATGTTGATTTTATTTTTCTTATGACTCAAGGAGTCATGTAAATGCTTGATTTATCATCATAGGATTGTAGATCTCATGAAGGGATAGGTCAAGTATGAGGTTCAAAAAGATGCAAATATTTGATTCAAAAGGTGAATAGATAGACCAGGTAGCCTTGACGTATGGGATATGTCAATGACTTTTAGGGATTTGTGTTAGGGGTTTACGTGACTATCCAATGGATAAGGCACTGATCAACTACATGATTAGAGTGTTATGTTGTTCATGTCATGTTTTGTTGAAATCAACATCATTAATCAAATATATTTCCCTTTAAATGTTGAAAGAACTGAAATGTAATGCCCACACTTAGCTTAATAGTTTCTTAGGTCATGTCATTAGCTATTTTATGTCTAAGATCTTTACATAAGTGTTAGAAGATTAAGGGTTTTATCTACTTTGTTAGATTCAAGTTTTTTTTTAGCACTAGTACCATATAAGTGAATTGGATGTACACTCGCCTAGGTTTTACAAAGCCTAAAGTAGAAGATGGGAAGTAGCTAACCCTAGATGTATCTTGTTCTCATCAAGGTCAATTTGAAACTAGGAAGTTTCAAAACACCAACAAAGCCAACCCTATTAAAGGTTACAAAGAACACTTTTAGGTGTGACCTTATTAAAGGATTTGGTTCACCTTTTTAGGAGTGGCCTTGTTAGAGGTATTTAAACAACTTCAATCTAGAAATGCCACCTTATTAAAGGATTTGGAAAATAACTATTAGGATAACTTTGTTAGGAGATTTTGATTCACTACTATAATTATTAGAGAGTAACACTGACTTGACCTAATTGTTGATGCAACTTTTCTTTTTTATTTGAGATCTTTGTTTTGGCATGAATACTTGGTCCTTCTTGTTTATAATGTTCTTTTTAGCTTGTTCAACTCAGATACTCTAATATCCTTCCAATTTGCTTCTTTGATTTATCTTTTCAATCTCGTGCTTCTTCTTCTCTCAATCCTCAACTTGACCTTATAATTATATGTTTTACCTTGTCAATTCAACTTGAATATACTTTCAAATAAATGAAATTCATCCCATGAGTCAACTAAAACTAACCAACAAAACTATAAAAAATGTCCTTAGGATATAATGACACCAAGATCAAGAAGCTCAAGCACTTAGCACAATATGGACCAATAATGTATGATCATAGTAATAATAATGAAAATGAATATCATATGAATACACACTAGAAGTTCTTGTATATAAAGGCATCTAGAATGACTAGGAGTTAGCAAAGTGATAAGCCTCACAACTAAACACATGTCCACTAGGAGTGGATTATCCTCCATTGAGCATAACAGTTTGTGCAATTATGAGAAGATAAGCTTATATAGGTGTATCTAATAAAGAGATGTTGTAGACACCATATGCTCAATTGGAGTGTGAACAATTGTGTTGTCAACATGACAACTCAGATGATTATGCAAACTCTTGTGTTGTCAATAAGACAACTCATATGACAATGCATACTCCTAAGTGTCTACATGAAAACTAATATAATAATTCATTAACCTAAGCTAACTTATGTAAAGGATAATAATAATTAATTATTTATACTAGCAAAAAAAGTCAAACCAAATATACTAATGTAGGAAAATCCTTCATTAGCTGACCCAACTTAGTCAACACTAACTTAGAAAAAAATTTCCTTTAGAGTTCCTTCGGTAACCAAGTGAGCTCAGTCAACAGTAGTTCCATGACAACTTCATTTGTAAATTGAGTGAATTTGGTTGAAACTGTCTTCCTACAAACTCCGTTTGGTAACCTAGTGAGCTTGGTAGACATTGACTCTAAACTTGGTTAACATTTTTTATACATTGGAACTTCCTTTGAAACTCAAGTTATCTTTCCATACACTGATTTCTCAGTGTATATTTGACATTTGTGTAACATCAAAGACAACATACAATTGAATGATTATATCCAATAGATACATCAGTTCTCTTGCTTCTTTTGTTGTAAACCTATTTCTTCTTTCAAAAATCCCATTTTTCTCAAGGGTCTTAGGTGTTTATAGCTATCTCTTAATGTCATTTTCTTCACAAAAATGTTAAACTCTATAGAATTAAACACTCCATCTCTATCTAATGTCAAACATTTTATCTTTACACCATATTCATTCTCATCAATATTCTTGAACAACTTAAACTTATCAAATGCCTTAGAATTTTCTTTAAGAAATACTACCGACGTTGTTCTAGTGAAATCATCAATAAAAATCATAAAGTAACTTTCACCATAGAATCCCCTTGTTCTGGAAGCACTATTCAAGTTGCTATGAATAATCTACAATTTTTTAGTGGTAGTGAACTTCTTGCTAGGAAAAAAACTTTGTTCTTCTTAGCCATAACATGTTATATGTAAATAACATTAGTAAGTTTCATGATCCTAGGTAGATCTCTAACAACTAATGTACTACTAGCCTTCACAATGTTATCAAAGTTTATATGACAGAATCTTCTATGTCATAACAATGGTTATCTACCTCTACAAAAAAAATAAGTCATCTTTGTACAGTTCAATTGGAACACATTACCTCTAGATCTTGTACCTATTCCAATCAACTCACCATCCTTATCTTTGATAATACATGTCATCTTTTTGAATTGTAACTAATAATTTTTATCAATAAGCTATCCAACACTCAACGAGTTATGCTTTAATCTAACATCATCAGTGTTAATCTTTCTATCAAGATTAACAAATCCTATTCCCATGATATGACAAGTTGTATTGTTACCAACTCTAAAAATTCCTTCATAATGATTTGTAAACTTTACAAATTTGTTCATATCTCCAGTCATATAGTGTGAAGATCCACTATCTATAATCCAATCACATTTCTTTCTAACTTATGAAACTAGGGCTTTTCTTCTCTAACTTTTTTTTTCAAGATTTCCCTATTTTATAGACACAAATCATAATCCATCATCATGTTCACTTTGAACTCTTTCCTCAAATTCATCATCTTCATTTGCATACAAAAAATCTCTAGGTCTTTTAGGCTTGAAATTCTTCTCATACTTTCTCTCTCTTTTAGGACACTTAGAAGCATAATCATCAAATCCAGTGCAAGTCCAAAATTTAAAAATCCTTTTACCATCTAGTCCTCTTCTTACAAGAAGGGACATCCCTTCTTCAATTCTTTTATCCCCCTTGGATCTGGATCTATTGCTACTAGAGTAGTCTCCACTGATGCTTCCTCTTCTTGGTAAAGAAGGAAAATAAATCAATGCACTAAAAGTTGCTTCCACTATGGAAAATTCTTCATATTACTTCAAGCTCACTTCTACTACTTCCAATCTTCCAATTAAAGTCTTTCTGGTAAACTTCTTACTGTAAGGTATCAGTTGCTCAATCATTTATGATGTTTTTATAAATGTTGGTGTTAATGTTTTCAAAATCTTACAAATAATCTCATCTTTAATTTCAGATCCATGACTAGACTTAACTCATGCAGCAATATTTTATATTCTACCAATATATCTTCTAATAGATTCATCTTCCATCATTTAACATCTAGAGAAAAACATGTCCAACTTTGTAGTATGATTCTTTTAGCATTCTCATCACCTTAAAATGTAGATTGTAAGGCTATCCAAATTTTATGAAATGTCTCTACAAATTTTGACCTAACTATATTCATTCTTAGGAAGAGATGACAACAATATTTCTCTAGCAAGTATATTACACCTAAATAGATCTCTTTTAGCATCACTACATACCTTAATTTTTCTTTCTTCCAAAATCTCCTTTTCCTTCTTTGTCATCATCCAATATCCTAGACCCATACATATAAAATGAGTCTTCATCTCCTCCTTCTAGCTATCATATTTAACTCCATCAAATTTAGGACTTTCATTTTTGAAGTAACCTACCATTGATCTCCTAAAGTTGCTAATCTTTTTCTTCAAGGACCTGAAGCTCTGATACCAAATTTTTTAGAAAGTAATGTCTAAAAAGATTACTAGGAGTGAGGTGGGGGAGGGGGTGAATCAAATTTTCAACTATTAAAAAATTTATTAATCTTATTAATCATTAAGTATGTGAACAATATAATTAGCAGCCATAACAAGATACACATACAATATAAGACCAAATATGTTAACTATCAAAACTCTTGATTAGGGAGAAAATTTTGGTGGGGATGGTACCCACAAAATGATGTACTAATATAAATGTTCCTTGAAACAAGATGGACTCTGTTAGGATCTAATGAAATACATTTTGTAAATATTACTCCCTATAAGCATACTTTGAATCCCTATTAGGAGATTCCAATCCTTTTGGGAGTTGTGCCAACCCTATTAGGAGCTATAGAAGGAAGATGGACTCACTGTCCAAACAAATTTAGGGGTGAGACATCTAAACTCATTTTTCAATTGGTCTTTGTATTATTCCTTGCAAAATAATATAAATGAAATAATCTCAGCTCCTATTGAAAATAATTGATTAACTGTGTATTATCTTTAATGTTACACAAAATATCATATCATTGTCAATCAGTGTATGTTGAGCTCACTCGAGCGATGAAGATAGTTTACTATGTCCTCCAAGCATTCTAGAGGTTGCCAAGTTTAGAAGATGGTGTCTACTGAGTGCACTTGATCGTCAAAGGAAAGTTTGTAGATGTTGAGTGTTAACTAAGCTCAATCGGTTAATGAAGAAAATGTTGGATAAAAATAGTGTTAACTAAGCTCACTCAATCACCAAGGGAACTTTTTGAATATAGAATGTTAACCGATTTCATTGGGTTAATGTAGGAAAAAAAATTTGAGTTAGTGTCTACTGAGCATGGTCAACTAATGAAGGATTTTTCCTATTTTTGCATATTGAGTTCAATTGATTTAGTTGTTGGTTCTAGCCAACTAAGGAGATGAATATTAAGTATTCTAAGTTGTATTTAAGTTGACCTAACAATGTGTAAGATATAAATATAAGGTCAAGTTGAGGATTGAATATGTGAAACATAATAGAAGATTTGATGATGCTTAAAGGAATTGAATTAGAAGGATAAGTAGAATATCCTTGTTGAGTTGCAAAGATACATTCAATCAGGAAGGATCAAGTATTCAAGATAGAATTGACATCTATAATTAGAAATTTAGTTGCATCAAAATTCAGTTCATTTCATTGTTACTCTCTAACCATTGCAGAAGTGATCAAAATCTCTTAATAGAGTTGGCCTAACAACTATTTTTAAATCCTCTAACAAGGTGACATTTCTATTTGAAGTGTATAAAGACCTCTAACAAGGCCACTCTCAATATGATTAAATCCTCTAATAGGTTCATACTTAATAGTGTGTTTTGTAACCTTTCATAGGGTCAACTCCTAATAGGGGTCACTTTAAAAGAGTGAAAATTAGTAACTAGTTGCAATTCATAGTTTTTCCCAAATTGGGTTTGCATGTTAAATATTGGTTTCACTTGTGTTTATGATATTTATTTTATGTGTATGAAAATAAGTTAAAATTAAGGTTAATCAAATATTTAGTTATTTACAAGTTACAATATTTGCTAGAGTAAACTAAGTGAATGTGTGTTTGTTGAGTTATAACAATATACAATTTAATCAAAGTTTTGATTTGTAGTAACTCATTCACCCCTCCCCTCTTAGTTACTCCTCTTATGTTTCCAAAAATTAGTGTCAAAGACTTTGGTGCTTTTATAAAAGGTTTTAAGGACCTAAGCTAAAGAATAGGATGTCTTATAAAAGGGAGATCCCAAAACTAAATAGAGATAACTTCAAGGAATGGCAACAATTCATGAGGCTGAACTTGGCAACCATTAGAGATTTAGGGATAAAGACTCTAGATGCCAAATATAAGGCTCCTACTATAAATATTACTATTGAAGAAATGTTATAAAATCATGATTATTAATATTGCTTCATCTCTCAAACATGCCAAATTTGATGAGATCAAAGATTGTGGAACTGCTTATGAAATGTGGATCAAGCTAAAATCCATCTATAGAGGAGATGAAAATATCAAGAGAGCAAAAGAATAAAGTCTTAGAGGATATTATGATTATATAAAAATAAGAGAGGATGAAAACACTACAAAATAAGTTGAAAGAATCAAAGCTAGTGCCAGTACTATTGAAGCCTCCGGAGAAACAATTGAAGATGTAATAGTGGTAAGAAAGGTAGTCAGAACCCTACTTCCTATCTATGCAATCAAAGTGTCTACTATTCAAGAGATGAGATGTGATCCAAATAACAATATAACTTTGGATGCTCTAGTGGGAAGATTGATAGCATTTGAACTAGATAACTATGAAAATTGTACTCCTAGTTCTAGAAATCTTTTGAAGCCAAGGTATCACTCAAGAAGAAAGCTAAAAGACCTGAAAGAAAGCAATCTAAAAGTGAAGAGGAAGATAGTTGTGATAGTGATATTCAATCCATTCAAGCATTGCTTGCAAGAAGGTATCCCAAAGGCAATGAAGAGTTAAAGGTAAGATTCCTCTAATTTATTTTTCTTGTGAAGAAGTTGGACACATTACTAAAAGGTGCCCAAATAGAGGAGACAAAGATGTGTTGGTCTAATTTTTTACATATTAATTTTTCTTAGTATCATGGTGAAAAGAATTAGAGGTAAGTTCTTTTGTTAGGTTCTAGGGTTTTAGGTTTTGGTCTCATATTTTTGATATATTTTAAAATCTGTATAAAGCCCTAGGTCTTGCCCTTTTATTTAATCTTGGCATGAAAGTTTTAAAAAGGAGAAGCGAATGTTCTTTTCCCGCCTACTTTGAGGTCATTATTGAAGTCCTTTTGAAAAAGGTTTTATCCTACTGTTGGATCTTATTTGAATCTATGGTTGTTGCATACTCGCTATAGCAAGATGCTCAAATATTATGCCTAGTGAGGTAGCAACCATCAGAGAACTATGTTGTCATATTGAAAAATGAAGTCCAGTGCCAAAAAATGTGTGTTAATATGAAGGCATTATGATCACGTGCTATGTCCCAAGCTTGTTAGTATTAAGAAGAATGCACATGGAAATACTTGCAAACGGTGTCATCGGGGTTCAAGTTTCTCTGACAATTCGCTAAGTTGCTATCCAAAAATCCATGCAACTTGCTGGTGGCAACGTAGTGAGTGCCCAAATTTTGCAAAAGGAAATAACCTATTTAAGGTTGATGTGACCGCAAAAATTACCATGCAATCTTATAAATATGCATGACTACCTCCCCTCACACTAGTTTTAATTGGTGAAGTCTCAATCAATGTATCTTTTTTTATTCATCACTAGAATTGTGAATCCATCAAAGGTCACTATATTGCTTGCCAAAAAAACACCAATTTTTCAATAGCAACATAGCAAGGGCTTGGTCATTGTAAAAGACTACATTCTTTTAAAATAAGAAATGATTTTGAGGATCTCGAGCAAAATAGTGTGCAATCTTTGCTTTTATTTTTGTGCAAGTTGTGTCACTCATATTTTTATTTCCTGGTGTTATTTTTGATGGTTACCGAAAAGTCGCTATATCGCTAGGCAGGAAGTTGGTGTTTTCATTGATAGCGAGGTAGCAACTAGTCGAAAGGTTGTGATGTAACAAAAAATCCTCAAAGGTGGGTTCCAAACAAGTGACTTGACAAAGCTGCGATATGCAAGAAAAACAATATGGTGGCATCCTACTGAGCATTTATAAGCCAAAAATTTTGAATTTGTCAAAGCTCGCTATATTGCTAGCCAGTTAGTTGGTAATTTTGCTGATAGTGATGTAGCAACCCACCTAAAAATAACAAAAATGGCAAGGCCAAGGAAATGTGATGTCATTAAATGTTTAAAATAATATATATATGTGAGTACATATTAAACCAGCTCAGTGCCAGTGGTAACCTAGACCCACTCACCATGCATAAAATATACAAAGAATTTTGATCGTCAGATCAAGCATGGCTCAACAATACTCGCTAACTCGCTATGAAAATATGTGCTAAGATTATGTATAGAAAGTTAGTGAACAAGGGACCCATCATTGTTCTCTTAAGAGTTGTTTCAAATGTTTGCCACACGATCAAAGCAAAATCAATGGTTATCGCTAGCTCGCTATAGAAAGGTGCTCAAAAGTTATGTATAGTGAGGTAGCGAGTTGATGATACATGTCCTTAGTCATTTGTGGGCCTAGTTTGAAATGCTAGCATTAGAGAAAAGGTACAGATGGAGGAATTTTATTGGTTTGACTGCTAGCATGTTAAGAAGAAAAGTGAGTCAACCTAGTTTTAATTCCTAGATCGTAGGATTTTTCAAGGATCAATGGTGCAAATTTAAAAGGAAGTGCGATGCCACTCTATTTTTCTATTGTATTCATTTATGATGAATGAAATCTTTGCATGTGGGAGAAATAGAGAATAATACAAGAGATTTCATTAGTTCTAGTCCCATGCAAACAAAGATTTCACATTTTCTAAGCACAAGAGCCTATTGATCATATTATGTTTAGCCTGGTACAAATATGAACTAATTCCATATCTATTTGAGAGCAACTGTAGAGGTTCAAAGAAGAATAAGTCTGGCACATCAAGTAAGTACTCTAATATAACCTTTGTAACATTCCAATTCCTATTATTATGATCAAGAAGCCTCCTAAGAAAGCATTTTCTGGGCATATTAATTATATGGATAGAAATGTCCAAGATGTTTTGTTAGAATTACTCCCAAAATCCACTACAAGCCTGCACAAGTTAAAAGGTCAATTTCCTTAAACCCTAGGCTTAAGATTGTTGTTAGCCTACATGCCAAGGTGAACTAGGTTAGGGATCCAACAACTATGCAAACTGGTCTTGTCTTGTTTAAAAAGTGGTTTTCAGAAAGGAATTTGTTTGCCCCGCTTGCTAATGTCTTGAATTTTGATTTCGGAAAGCTAGTAGTTCCAAGTGTTTTCATGGATTCTGATTTGCTTGAAGCCATTGCCAAGAATTATGACCAAGCTATTATAGTGGTGAGAAGAAATGATGGTGTGCCTCTGATCTCAATTAGTCATGAAGAAATTAGAGAGGTTTTTCACCTAGAACCATGGTCAGATTACCATGTGCCAATCAATTTTCCAGAACTAGAAAATGAATACAAAACAAAGAAGGATGTAATTAGGGGAGGTACACTAAGGGAACACATTGGCACAATAGGAACTCTATTAGTAATTACTACAGCCTCTAGAGAACCTTTTAAGAAGAGACTTTTCACTTCCTGGGCTATAGAGATATATAGGACCCTATGTCATATTTTTGGTGAAGATGAGCAAGATCTCATGCCCATTGGCCTTATGTATATAATTGTTCAAATGGCTTCTTTTGGTGTAGATGTTATCTTTGATTTTGCTTCCTTTTTGGCTAAAGAAATTCATGCTGGTTTAGTTGGAATTGTGAAAGGCAAAGTGGACAAAACTTTTGGCCACTATTCTCTACTAATGCATATGCTCTTGTTCAAGGGGGTGACATATTTTGGTAATGAGATGGAATTAAATAGAGAGGAGAATGGGGAAGAACTGATAGTCTAGTTGTGGAGTGTAGATTTGACTTGGGATGCAAATAATGCCAGTTTTGTCAAATTTGATAGGTATTTTTCTTCGAAACTGAGATGCCTCATATTAAGAGACAATCCCAGAATCCCTAAGGTATTAATGGACCTCCTAAGACCTATGGAAAAACCACATAACTTGAATGTTTCACATAATTGGGGAGATATCATTCCTTACCCTATTTCTACAATTTTCAAAATCTATGGTTTCAAAGGGAGTCCTCATGTCTTTCTTTACCAAATACCTTTGAAGGCAGGAATGGCTTAAGTTTTGTGGCAGTTAGGAGGAGTAGAAGAAATGTTTCTGTTGAAAAGGCAACTAGGGTCAATTTTTCCTACCTGCATTGTGGCCCATTAGTTTGTGATTACCAAAGGTGGTTGGCTCTTTTTGCATAAATTTTTTGATTAGTATATGATGGCTATCTCCCATTCCCATTTTTGTGATTCTGAGGGATTTATTAATCAAACCTTGAGGCCTAGAATTAAGTTGGGATAGGTCAAACATGATTCATATTATCCAGAGGACATTATAAGGAATGAATTGTCATTCTAGGAGTATGAAACTAAAAATGAAAAATGGAGAGTTTATTCCTAGGTCCTAGAATTCATTCATTGTTTTGATCAGAAATATAGTCCTTTAGATAATGTTAATACAGAGGCTGATAGAATAAATAAGCTCATGAATAACTTCCCTGAAATAATGGAAGCTATGAATGAGAAGAAACAAATTTTTATTGATTCTTATCCTGATAGGGCCAGAGATGTCATGAGGAGGTTAGCTTTCACTCCTAATATAGGAGCTGGTCAAATAATTGTACATAAGAAGCTTGGTTACACTATAATTCAAAATAAAAGGGTTCCTATAGATATGGGCAAGAAAATAATGGGATCCACTAGTACAGAGCAAGAGGAGAGACCTGATGAACCTAGTTTCAAGAGGTAGAAGGTAATGAAAGAAATGTCTCAAGTAGAGGAACATTCACCCACTCAATCCCCTTAGAGGATTGGAGAAGAACAACTCACAGGTGAGCAAATTGAGCAAATGGGATCATAGGGAGGTATCTTTATTACTCAAATAGAATTGGATGAAGGTAACCCTCCAGAACCTCCCCTCCCAAGTTTGGATCTAACAATAGCAGACTATAGAGGCAGGGAATTGGACCCTATGTAAGAATAGGCAATTGATCACTTTTTGGTTGATGATAACTTTGTGAAATCTAGGGCTTTTTAGCAATTTGCATGGACGAAAAACATGAATATTTTTGAGGAAAAATGTAAAAGGTTGAAAATAGAGCATCTAGAAATGGATGAAGCTTCCATCCAGAACCAAACAAAAGAAGAAATGATAAAAGAATTTTAGAATATAAGCCCTAAGGATGGAAGACAAATGGTGAAGGCATCTAATATTTTATTGTTACCAAATTGGGATATTGTTATGCCTTAGTTTTCAGTTCTGTTTCAAATAAATTGAATTTGCAAGATCACAATAAAAAGGACTTCCAAGGCACTATATTCATTGAAGATCAAGATACATTGGTTAGTTGGTCATTGAGAAGAGGATCTAGAGCCACATCATCACAACTAGATGAGTCTAGATTGATGGGAAGCATAATTGTGAGAAGAGTTGCTGATACCTCACATGTGTAGGCAGCACATTGGAATGTGGATTCATCCCAATTTCTTTTGGCCACTACTAAGAAGGAGGAACATGCTATGTTTCAACTATAGAGTAAATATCAAACAAATCTTGAGGCCTATAATGAGGAGGTAAAAATGAGAATTGAGCTTGAGGACAAGCTAAAAAGGAAGCCCACAAGGCCGAGAATTACATACCCCCCAAGACCACTTGTTGAACCCCTCAAATCAACTCCAAATATTGAAATACTAGAAACCCCAAAAAGGCCTCAGTTCTACACTGTAGAGGAGTTTGAAGAGGAGGAAAACAAATTATATGCACTACATGTAGAACTAAATGATCAGTATCAAGAAAATTTGAGGCAGGGTGTTATGTATTTAGTGGACAGGATAGAATGGCCACCATTTTTTGATTTATTGTTAGGGATTGCAATCATCAAGGATGAATTGAAGAGAGATAAAGTTGTATTCAAACCCCTTGTGCAAAAGTGGACAGAAAGAAATGAAGATATCACTACTATGTGTATATCTATCATCTAGTGCACTATCATCAAATAGAAAAAATATTTGACTTGTTGAATAAATTGCTAGGATTTGATGACAAGGAAAATTATTTTCAAAAAAGATTGATTATTTGTTTTTCCAAGTATATTGTAGAAAAAATTTATTTATTCGCTTGTGCACTAAAGACTATTGATAAAGTGAAGGAAAAAGAGGAATGGAAGAGGGAGGTTGATGAGATTTTTTGTGAAAGGATAAATAAAGTTATAAATGAAACTAGACTCTTGTTATGGTTTATGACAAATGAGGAGTTGGTTAAAGTGCAAATATTCTATAACTCCATCAGAAAAGAATTGGTTGATATAGAAGCAATTGAAAATTCTTTTATAATAGTACAAAGAGATGTCCTCAATTTTGAATCACTTGATGATACTGCCTATAATGAGTGGAAAGTTAAATTTATGTCAGAAGAGAAGATGCTACAGGATGATGAAACAAAAGATGATGAGGAGGAAGAACGTGCCAAAGTAAAAGTTACCCTCATAGTTAATGATGAAGACAAGGAATATCATCGGATTAAAGTAAGTTTGTAGGTAGTCGAAGATGAATCATTGCTTTCAAACTTGATGGCCACTTACACTGAGGAATTAGAGTAATCAAAGAGTTAGATGGTAACACTTTTGTCTATTTAGGTAGAATAACAGAAAAGGAACCCACAAAGGAATGTTTGATGTATTAGCCTTTCTGTTATTTGTATTTTGTCTTTTGTTATAGGTGTATGTAAATATCTTTTTGAGGGACACTTGTCAATCACAATTGCCCTTTTCTTTTTGCAACTCATGTTTATATAAATGAGTTTTCAAGGAAATGTGATGGTCCAAAAACTTGTATAATTTTTGTGTTTCTCAAGAAAAGTACAGACAGTTGGTCCCATAGTATGTAGTTGTTTTGAGTTTGCTTCCACTTGTGCTCTCTGGTGATATTGAAATGACAGAATCAACAAGATGTTCTAGGCTTTTCTTTGAATCCTATTGACTATTGTATTAGCCATTCAAAAGAATAATACAAAGGGGTATTAACACTATATTTCTATCACCAATTTCTGTCTCCATTTTATGAGTTTGTTTACTTTGAAGTCACTTAAATAAGGTTTAATTGGTTGAATGCAATCTGGATGGGTTGTATGTTGGTTTTATTGTTGCTTATAATTCAAGGAATTACTAAAATGCTTCATTGAATTAGTAGGGTTTGTGAGCTTATAAAAGGGATATTTCATAAGAAAGGAAATGGGTGATTACAATTGATTGATTCATTTGCAAGTTATTTGAATTAGATCTCTGGCCAATAGTCAATTTTTTGCCTAATGGATAAGGCACTAGTCACATGAGTCAGAAATGGGCAAGGGTGAATTATGCTAATACATATCAAATCATTTTTTAAAAATCAAAATTATATCATTACATTTTGTTTAAAGTTACTATTGTTGGTTACCACTCATTTGCATATAGTTTTCTGAGTCTTAGATAGCCACTAATTCTAGGAATACTTGTAAACTATAGGAGATTTATAACCAGATCTCCGTATAGGGGATGCATATAGATTTGAGAAGCTTTTAGAGAAAATTGATAAACTATGTATGTGCCTAAGGGTAAAAGATGAGAATCAGAATGAAACTAAAATAATTTCTTACCATAGTTTGCATTAGAATCATCCCTAGGTATACCCACCTTGGTTTAGCAGAGCCTAAAGAGTAGAAAACCATTTTTGGTTTTGTTGAAGTTGGGTCAAAGTGGTTTATTCATGTAATTGCTACTAGGAATTGGATAATCCTTAGATTGTGTGAGTAATTTCACTATGATATTGAGCATTTTGTTGCTTAGTAGTTTCAAACACCAACAAAATGGCAACTCTACTGGGGAATTAAACTTAGTGTTCTCATAAATAGTGAATTATTAGAGATCTGTGTCCCCTTGGGTAGAGTTATAGATATTTCATGAGAAGATTCCTGTGAGTTTGAAATTTGTTTACATTTTGCTTGAAACTATTAATTGAAGAAATTGTGATTATCCATTCAACAAATTTATTCCCATTCTGATAGGGTGGGTGGCAACTCAAATGGTTAACCAGTGTCATTTTTTAAAAAAATTGTTGTCCCAAATTATGGAGAATAAAAGAAATACATGGGAAAATGTGAGGAAAAACCCAGGAATCAAATTACAAACTGATCTCCCTCCTTGAAGAAGATAGAATTGGGCTATGAAGGGAAATCAGATGCAGAAAGGAAGCTATTCATAGGAGCAACTAGTAGGGAAAGATAACATTCACCATTCTACTATTGAAAAAATGCCTTCCTCCAAAGGTCCGAGATCTCATCCAATTTTGTCTGATGATGATTTCTATAATACCCCTAAAATGATATGTTAGGAAAAGGTTGTGCAACCACATACATTTGGTCTTGAGGATAGGACTAGTAAAAATATTTTCTAGTGTAGTACAAACCATTTCATGTCAGAATATTCACCTAAAAAGGTTAGACCTAGACACTTAGAACCTAAAAGTTTTAATGATGAGAAAACATCTGCGTTTGAATTCACTATCCCTGATCCCGATGAGAATGAAATTTTGAAAGCACAACTTGCTGAGCAAGAAGCTATTAATGGGATATTTGAAAAGGAAAGGGAAGAAGTGATTACGAAAAATTATGAAGAAAAACAAGAATTACTAAGGCGAATTGCTGCTCTAAAGAAGAAAAATGAGATAGCAGCTAGTACATGGCAGCCTGAGATTGTGGGACAGGTTAGACAACTTAAGAGGCAAGAGAAATTTTTTCTAGAAACTCAGAAAATGAATCTAGAGGGACCTGTAATACATCAGATTAAGAACTATACTACTCTAGAAGTTGATAACAATAGAGTAAAAAATGTGGAACCTGTTGTAGAGGCTAAGGACAAAGGAAAACAAAAGTAGATTGGTATTAAGATCAATGAACCAGTGAAGACAATTTAGATCCATGACTCTATGTCATTTTTTGATATTGAATTGGAAAAGAGAAGAAAAGAAAGAGATGCTTTAGCCAAGAGATTGGAGATTGTAGAAAATGAGGCTGCTATAGCTGAGATGAACAATAAGATCAAATTCTTGGAGATTACCAAGAAGCATTTTGCAGCTATGCCTAAGGATGATGATGGATCTAATTATGCGAATCAAAATACTACTAAGGTACATATTTCTTTCTTGCCTTCATCTTCACAGAAAGTAGATCTTAACAAATCTTTTGGTGATGCTAGCACTAGTAATACTATGAAAAATACTAAGAAAGACAGTGCTAATCAGCCCAAGATTGATTTACAAAGAAGACCTATTCAATTAGAAGGCTATAGGAAAATATAGAATCCCTGGTTTTCCAAATCCTATCCCATAAGAAATGAGGAAAAGATTTCCTAAATTTGATGGAAATAATGTTATTTCTTGTGAGGACCATTTGAGAAGTTTTCTTGATATGATGAGTGATTATGAGGTTGAAGTTGAAGATGTCATTATGAAGTTGTTTGTTTAGTCTTTAACTAAAGATGCTAGAGAATGGTTTAAGAGACTTCCAGAATTTTCTATTGTTGATTGGAAAGATATTGAGTAATATTGTTTCAAAGAGAAATATGGTGACAAGAAAAATAAGAGATATATCTTTAGTGAATTCAATAATATTAAGAGGTTGCCTAATGAATCTGTCACTGAATTTAACACTAGATTTTAGGAAAGGATGTACAAGCTAATGCAAGCCATGTGAATTGATGACAAGGTATGTCTGATCACTTATTTGAATGCTTTTGATGGTAAAATGGCATACCAACTTAGGGATAAAGAGCCTAGGACCTTAAGAGATGCTTTCAGGATTGCCATTAATATAGAAAATAATTTGAGGATTTTAAGGAGATTAGAAATAAAAAGAGATGATCCTAGGTTATTTGGGAATAAGGGAAATAGAAAGGAAGAAAATAAAGCTATAGGAGGAAAAAAGCAAGAGCTTAGTGAAATGAGTCAGATTCTAAATGCTATAAAAGGTTTGAATCTTCCTCAGATGAAGAATGATGGGAACCCCACTAATAATAGGTCTCCCTATCAATCAAATTTCAATAGACAAAATAGGCTGCAAAATTTCCCTTATAATACTACTTAGAAGGATGGCCAGCCTAGTATCCCTCCTCCCAAGAATAACAACAACAAGGTGACCCTTGATCCTTTATCAAAAAATTCTATAAATTTGGTAGATGATCCTAAGTTTTTTGCTGAAACTACTTGGTGTTTTGCATGTCAATTACCCCATTCTCCTGAATCTTGTGCAGTAGCATTGTCATTCCCAGGAAATCAAACTGTAGTAGAAAAGTGTCATGAGAAAGAAGAAAATAATGATGATGTAGGATGCAATATGTTTGAATCACATTATTCTAGCTATGAAGATTATGACAGAGATGTGTATGACCAAAGACAATTTCAAAATGTCATACAATAACAAGTATTTTCTGATCAAAGTGATGTGGCAGACAATGTTGTTAACATGGTAAATGCAAAGGAAGAAGTAACACTAAGAAAACCTTCTAGGGAAGAGATTGATCAAATTATTGCTAATATGATAGCTCAAGTTTAGACTAAAAACATGACTCAGAGAGATTAGAGTAAAAAGGTAGCTAGTATCTTCATAAAAGGGGTTGATCCTAAGAAGAGGGAAATTGTGAAACCTAAAGAAGCTCCTACTATGAAGGTTAAAATTACTAATAGAAGGTGGGAACAAAAGAAAGGAATGTGACTAATGATGATCCTCTTGGTTCTTCCATAGATATGCTTGCCATTTTGTCTCAGATTATTGTTAAGGTTCCTCTTTTTGAATTGCTAAGAATTCCTAAACACCGAAATAAAGCTATAGCATGGTTGGGAAATACTAATGTAAGGGTAAGTATGGTTTGTAATGAAAATCATAGTCCCAAAGAAAGCACTAAAGAAGAAGTAAAGGAAAATGACATTGAAGGAGTCATTTCTCAAATTCCTCAAATTTTTTTGGATAATATTGTAAATCAGTGTTTGGGAAATGTTGAACCATTTTTCTTGAGCATTTTAGTAAAAGCTAAAACATTAAAAAATGGCATGATTGATTCTGGTGCTTCCAACACTATGATGCCTTTTGAAATAATGAAGGAATTAGGCTTAAAATTGGATACAAATCAAGGAAGATGTTGTGCTATGGATAAAAGAGAAGTGATAGTCATAGGCATTATAAACTCTTTGCCATATAGATTAACAACCTGCCTTGACAAAGAACTTACTATGAGTGTATTGATAGTTGACATTCCACCTCAGTATGGCATGTTATTATCAAGAAAATGGAGGGCTGCTATGGGTGGGAGTCTACAATGTGATTTTTCATTTGCAACTTTTAATATTGAGGGGAATTTGATAAAAGTCAATAGGGAGCCTAAAAGTATATACATGATAGAGGAAAATGTAGAAGATAATATGAAAAATTTTGTGGATACAGATGTAAATGCATTCCGAGCTGCGTTCCTAACCTTGAGAAAAGATAAACATAAATCACAGATGGAAGTAGAAGCTGATGCAAAAATAGATGAGGGTGATTTATGGACTATGTTCTTCAATGGTGCCTATTACAAAGAAGGATTTGGTGCAAGTATCTTATTGATTTCTCTTACAGGAATAACATATAAGTTCTCTTTTACATTGAGTTTCCCTTATACTAATAATATAAAAAAATATGAGGCTCTGTTATTAGGACTCAGATTAGTTCACAAGCATGGGATAAAGTGTTTACATGTTATAGGAGATTCTGAATTGGTTGTATCCCAAGTGTGAAATGTTTATGTATCAAAAAACAAAAGATTAAAACAATACAGAAATGCACTATGGGATATGATTGAATATTTTGACTCATTTGGAATAGCTTGGAAGGATAGGACCAACAACAAGATGGTAGATTTGTTAGAAAATGTGGCAATAAAACCTGATGATATTACATTTTCTAGTATACCTAAAGTGGAAATCCAAGCTAGACCCTTTGTTCCTGATGATGTCCACAATTGGCAAGTATTTGAGGATGATAAAGATATTTTGAGGTTTTTGAATTGTGAGTATATGTTGTTAGGGAAAGAAATTGATTGTGTAGCATATGTAGAAAACATAGATGGAAAGGATGTTGTCTTTGGACAAGAAGTTGTGCAATTGAAAACAAGCAAGCTACCAAAAGGTCTAGTGGTCCTAGAAACTATTTTTGATAATCATGATAGGTGTCAAATGGATACTAGTGAATACAGTGCTAAGGATCTAGAGGAGATAAATTTGGGAACTGAAGAAACCCCTAAGAAGGTGTATATTGGGAAAATATTGTCTCCTAACATAAGACAGGGCTTGATAGGTTTATTAAGAAAGTATAGAAATGTGTTTGCATGGTCATATGATGACTTAAAGACCTATAGAGAAGATCTTTTTCAACATGAGATTCTATTAAAACTAGATGCTAAACCCTTTAGGCAGAAATAGAGACCAATAAATCCAACTCTAGCCCCTAAATTGCAAGAGGAATTGGTCAAGATAAGAGATGCAGGGATCATAAAACCTATTAGACATTCATCTTGGGCATCCAATTTAGTCCCTATTAGGAAGAAAAATGGAGATATAAGGTTGCGTGTTGATTTCATAAATCTTAACATATCTTCATTAAAGGATAATTATGGTTTGCCAAATATGGAAGCCATGTTGCAAAGGGTCACTAGTTCAAAGCTTATGTCAATGATGGATGGATTTTTTGGTTATAATCAAGTGGTTGTTAAAGAATCAGAACAATTTAAAACTACTTTCACTACTCCATGGGGTACTTATGTTTATATCAGAATGCCATTTGGGCTTACCAATGCTGAGGCAACTTTTCAACGAGCAATGTATGTGGCTTTTTCTGATATCATTAATAAATTCTTGGTTGTATATCAAGATGATTTAACTTCCTATTCTAAGGGTGAAAATGATCATTGCATGCATTTAGAAAAGGTTTTTATTAGATCCCTCAAGTATGGTGTCACTTTAAATCCCAAAAAGTCTCAGTTTGGTGTCACCAAAGGAAAGTTGTTAGGGCATTTAGTTGGCAAGCATGGAGTAAGGATTGATCCTAAAAGGGTAGAAGCAATAGAAAAGACTCAGAAGCCTAAAAGTGTTAAAGGAGTTCAGTCATTTTTTGGGCAACTTATTTTTCTCAAAAGGTTTTTGACTAACTTTGCAGAGATTAGTAGGCCTATATCAAGAATGCCAAAGAAAGGATCTGAGATAAAATGGGATGGTGAACCTAGTATTGCAATTCAGAAAATTAAGCAAGGTATTAAAGATGCCCCTATTCTTAGAGCTCTTGATTATGACAAACCAATGCATATATTTTCTTTTTCCTCATTTCACACTATTGCTACAGTACTATTACAGAAAAGTGAGGAATGTTATGAGCAATCGATTGCATTTTTTAGCAAGTCATTGCAAGCAGTTGAGCTAAAGTATGATATTAATGAAAAATAGGCATATGCATTGGTCAAAGGAGTGAAGGCCTTCAAATGTCACTTAATGGGGGCTATAGTTATTTCTTTTGTCCCTACTACTGTTGTGAAAGACATTTTCTGACAACAAGATGTATCTAGCAGGAGGTGTAGGTGGATCAATAGAATACGAGAATTCAATATTGACATCTAGATTACTAAATTGGTCAAAGGTCAAGTTTTGGCTAAGTTGATGATAGAAGAAAATCTAGAGGAAAACCAAATTAATCAACTAGATGATAATTGCAAAGAAGATATCTATGATATGGACACCTCTGATTGGTGCAAGGATGTAATCTGTTATTTGCAAACTATGAAATCTTGATCAGAGTTAACTGATAATCAAAAGAGATCCCTTATGTTGCATGCTATAAGATATGTTATATTCCAAGGACAGGCATGGAAGGAGTCCTCTTAAAATGTGTGGATGAAATTGAGTCTAAAATAATTTTGAAAGATATGCATGAAGGTGTATGTGGTGGTCACTATATGGCCAAAACTATTGCTCATAAGATTTTGAGGGCTAGGTTTTGGTGGCCAAAACTTTTTATAGATGCTCATAACTTTGTGAAATTATATGATACTTGTCAAAGATTCAGTGAGAAGTTGAAGTTTTCTAGAAATCTACCCTTAAGACCTATTGAGGTGCAAGCACCCTTCTAACAATGGAAAATTGATTTTATAGGAAAAATCACAAATAAGTCTAGTGGAGGCCATTCTTGGATCTTGGTGGCTATTGATTATTTCACCAAGTGGGTTGAGGCAATCCCTACTAGGAATGCAACAAGAAAGGTGGTGATTAATTTCATCTTGAATAATATTATAACTAGGTTTGGATGTCCTCAGAAGATTTTAACTGATAATGTCATGTGTTTCAAATTAGAGGAATATAAAGTTTTTTGTAAAAAGTATGGCATCACAAAATACACATCATCACCCTACCACCCTCAAGGTAATGGTCAAGCTAAATCTAGTAATAAGAGTATATTGAAAATCATCAAGAGGATCTTAGGAGAAAACAAGAAGGCTTGGGACTCAAATTTTCCATTAGCTCTATGGGTTGATAGGGTTACTATGAAAAAGGTCATTGGGTGTGCCCCATTTGATTTGGTCTATGGTATATAGGCTAGAATTCCATAAAATAACCTCAAAGAGATGTATAGATTTGTTCAATTGTATGAAGATGATATCATTGATGAGATGCAACTCAGAATGGATGATATATTGCAACTAGAAGAAACAAGGAGAGAATCTATTGTTCAAAATGCAAAGTTGCAATCACAAATGAAGTAGTTATATGACAAATGAGCCAGTAATAGAAAATTTGAAATAGGTGACATGGTACTGATGTGGAATGCTAGATTGGAAGATAAAGCAAAGCATGGTAAATTTGACCCAATCTAGCTTGGCACATATAACATTTGTGATAAAAATGGAGAAGATTCATATTTTCTAAAGGATTTAACTAGAGATATTCTTGAATTGCCAATTCATGGACAATTCTTGAAGAGGTGCTTTTCTTAAAAGTATCTGTTTTCCATGAAAAAAAGTTTTAGGGTTGTTGGTTTTCCTATACATTCTATATATTTTGTAAATACCTATAAATAGTTTCTCTATATAGTTTGGTTTTTGGTTTCTTGTTTCTGTGTGTTATTCTATGCTCTCTGAAAAAGTTGTCATCCCTATACCAAGTATGTGGTCTGCTCTTCCAAAGATTATGAATTCTTGAATAGACTCAAGTAGTCTATCATCCCCAAATAGAGCCACTGTTGGTCTAATTTTTTACATATTAACTTTTATTAGTATCATGGTGAAAAAAATTAGATGTAAGTTCTTTTGTAAGGTCCTAGGGTTTTAGGTTTTGGTCTCATATTTTTTATATCTTTTAAAATTTGTATAAAGCCCTAGATCTTGCCCTTTTATTTTATCTTAGAACAAAAGTTTTACAAAGGAGAAGCAAATATTCTTTTCCTACCTACTTTGAGCTCATTATTGAAGTCCTTTTGAAAAAGGTTTTATCCTACTATTTGATCTTATTTGAATCTATGGTTGTTGCATACTCGCTATAGCAAGATGCTCGAATATTATGCCTAGTGAGGTAGCAACCATCAGAGAACTATGTTGTCATATTGAAAAATGAAGTCCAGTGCCGAAAAATGTGTGTTAATATGAAGGAATTATGATCACGTGCTATGTCCCAAGCTTGTTAGTATTAAGAAGAATGCACATGGAAATACTTGCAAACAGTGTCATCGGAGTTCAAGTTTCTATGACAATTCGCTAAGTTGCTATCCAAAAATCCATGCAACTTGCTAGTGGCAACGTAGTGAGTGCCCAAATTTTGCAAAAGGAAGTAACCTATTTGAGGTTATTGTGACTGCAAAAATTCCCATGCACTCTTATAAATATGCACGACTACCTTCCCTAACGCCAGTTTTAATTAGTAAAGTCTCAATCAATGTATCTTTTGTTACCCATCAACAAAATTGTGAATCCGTCAGAGGTCGCTATATCGTTAGCCAGAAAAACACCAATTTTTTGGTAGCAACATAGCGAGGGTCCAATCATTGCAAAAGATGACATTCATTTAAAATAAGAAATTATTTTGAGGATCCTGAGTAAAATATTGAGCAAGCTTTTCTTTTATTTCTATGCAAGTTGTGTCACTCATAGTTTTATTTCCCAGTGTCAGTTTTGATGGTTACTAGAAAGTCACTATATCGCTAGCCAAGAAGTTGGTGTTTTCACTAGTAGTGAGGTAGTGACTAGTCGAAAGGTTGTGATATAATAAAAAATCTTCAAAGGTGGGCCCCAAATGAGTGACTTGACAAAGCTGAGTTATGTAGACCAAGCAACATGATGGCTTCCTATTAAACATTTATCAGCCGAAAATTCTAAATTCATTGGAACTAGCTATATCGCTAGCTGGATGGTAATTTTTCTAGTAATGATGTAGTGACATGCCTATAAATAAAAAAATGGAAAGGCCAAGGACATGTGATGTCATTAAAGGTTTAAAATAATCTATATATGTGATTACATATTAAACTAGCTCAATGCTAGTAGTAACCTAGACCCACTCCCCATGCATAAAATAGGCAAATAATTTTGATCATCAAATCAAGCATAGATCAATGATACTTGCTAACTTGCTATGAAAAGATGTGCAAAGATTATGTATAATGAGTTAGTGAACAAGAGACCCACCATTGTTCTCTTAAGAGTTGTTTCAAATGTCTGCCACACGATCAAAGAAAAATCATTGGTTATCGCTAGCTCGCTATAGAAAGGTGTTTGAAAGTTATGTATAGCGAGGTAGCGAGTTGATGATATGTGTCCTCAATTATCCATGGGCCTAGTTTGAAATGATAGCATTAGAGGAAAGGTATAGATGGAGGCAGTTTATTGGTTTGATTGCCAGTGTGTTAAGAAGAAAAGTGAGTCAACCTAGTTTTCATTCCTGGATCGTAGAACTTTTCAAGGATCAACGGCACAAATTTAAAAGGAAGTGCAATGCCACTCTATTTTTCTATTCTTCACATTTATGATGAATGAAAGCTTCATGTGTGGGAGAAATCGAGTATAATACAATAGATTTCATTAGTTCTAGTCCTATGCAAACAAAGATTTCACATTTTTTGAGCACAAGAGCCTGTTGATCATATTGTGTTTAGCCTGGTACAAATGTGAACTAATTCCTCATCTATTTGAGAGAAACTATAGAGGTTCAAAGAAGAACAAGTCTATAAAGTCAAGTAAGTACTCATATATAACTTTTGTAACATTCTAGTTCCTATTATTAAAATCAAGATGCCTCCTAAGAAAGCATTTTCTGGGCAAATTAATTATATGGATAGAAATGTCCATGATGATTTGTTAGAATTACTCCTAGAATCCACTACCGAGCCTGCACAAGTTAAAAGGTCAATTTTCTTAAACCCTAGACTTAAGATTATTGATGGCCTATATGACAAGGGGAACTGAGTTAGGGATGCAACAACTATGCAAACTGGTCTTGTCTTGTTTAAAAAGTGGTTTTCATAAAGGAATTTGTTTGCCGCGCATGCTAATGCCTTGAATTTTGATTTGGGAAAGCTAGTAGTTCCAAGTTTTTCATGGATTATGATATGCTTAAAGCCATTGCCAAGAATTATGACCAAGCTATTAGGGTGGTGAGAAGAAATGATGGTGTGCCTTTTATCTCAAATAGTCGTGAAGAAATTAGAGAGGTTTTTCACCTAGAACCATTATTAGATTACCATGTGCCAATTAATTTTCCACAACTAGAAAATGAATACAAAGAAAAGAAGGATGTAACTAGGGGAGGTGTACTAAGGGCACACATTGGTAAAATAGGAAATCTGCTGGTAATTACTGCAGTCTCTGGAGAACCTTTTAAGAAGAGTCTTTTCACTTCCTGGGCTGTAGAGATATACAAGACCTTGTGCCATGTTTTTGGTGAAGATGAGCAAGATCTCATGCCCATTAGCCTTATGTATATGATGGTTCAAATTGCTTCTTTTGGTGTAGATGTTATCTTTGATTTTGCTTCCTTTTTGGTTGAAGAAATTCATGCTGGTTTAGTTGGAATTGCGAAAGGCAAAGTGGACAAAACTTTTGGCCACTACTCTCTATTAATGCATATACTCTTGTTCAAGGGGATGACATATTTTGGTAATGAGATGGAATTGAATAGAGAGGAGAATGGGGAAGCATTGACAGTCCATTTGTGGAGCGCAGATATGACCTGGGATGCAAATAACGCCAGTTTTGTCAAATTTGATAGGTATTTTGCTTCTAAATTGAGATGCCTCATATTAAGAGACAATCCTAGAATCCATAAGTTATTAATGGACCTCCTTAGACCTATGGATAAACCCCATCACTTGAAAGTTTCACATAATTGGGGAGATATCATTCCTTACCCTGTTTCTACAATTTTCAAAATCTATGGTTTTAAAGGGAGTCCTCGTGTCCTTCCTTACCAAGTACCTTTGAAGGTAGGAATGGCTTAAGTTTTGTGGCAGATAGGAGGAGTAGAAGAAATGTTTCTGTTGAAAAGACAACAAGGGTCAATTTTCCCTACCTACACAATGGCCCATCAGTTTGTGATTACCAAAGGGGGTTGGCTCTTTTTGCATAAATTTTTTTATTAGTATATGATTGTTGTCTCCCATCCCCGTTTTTGTGATTCTGTGGGATTTTTTAATCAAACCTTGAGGCATAGAATTAAGTTGGGATAGGTCAAACATGTTTTATATTATCTAGAGGAAATTATAAGGAATGAATTCTCATTGCAAGAGTAGGAAACTGAAAAATAAAAATGGAGAGTTTATTCCTAGGTCCTATAATTCATTCATTGGTTTGATAAAAAAATATAGTCCTTTAGATAATGTTAATACAAAGGCTGACAGAATAAATAAGCTCATGAATAACTTCCCTGAAATAATGGAAGCTATGAATGAGAAGAAACAAATTTTTATTGATTCTTATCCTAATAGGGCCAAAGAAGTCATGAGGAGGTTGGCTTTCACTCCTAATATAGGAGTTGGTTAAATAATTGTACAATCAAATAATGGGATCCACCAGTACAACCTAGGAGAAGAGACCTGATGAACCTAGTCTGAAGAGATAGAAAGTAATGAAAGAAGAGAGGCCTCAAGCTAAGGAATATTCACCCACTCAATCCCCTTTGAGAATTGGAGAAGAACAACTCACAGGTGAGCAAGTTGAGTAGATGGGATCATAGGGAGGTATCTTTATTACTCAAGCAGAATTGGATGAAGGTAACCCTGTAGAACCTCCCCTCCCAAGTTTGGATCTAACAATAGCAGACTATAAAGGCAAGGAATTGGACCTTGTGTTAGAATAGGGAAGTCATCAATTTTTGGCTGATGACAGCTTTGTGAAATCTAGGGCTTTTCAATAGTTTGCATGGAGGGAAAACATGAATATTTTTTAGGAAAAATGTAAGAGGTTGAAAATAGAGCATCCATAAATGGATGAAGCTTCCATCCAGAACCAAAAAAAAGAAGAAATGATAAAATAATTTTAGAATATAAGCCCTGAGGATGGAAGGAAAATGGTGAAGGCATCTAACATTTTATTATTACCAAATTGGGATATTGCTAATGCCTTAGTTTTTAGTTCTGTTTCAAATAGATTGAATTTGTAAGATCACAATAAAAGGGACTTCCAAGGCACTACATTCATTGAAGATCAAGCTACATTGGTCAATTGGTCATTGAGAAGAGGATGTAGAGCCACATCATCACAACCACATGAGTCTGGATTGATGGGAAGCATAATTGTGAGAAGAGTTGTTGATACCTCACATGTGCAGGCAACACATTGGAATGTGGATTCATCTCAATTTCTTTTGGCCACTGCTAAGAAGGAGGAATATGCTATGTTTGAACTATAGAGTAAATATGAAACAATTCTTGAGGCCTATAATGAGGAGGTAAAAGGAGAATTGAGCTTGAGGATTAGCTAGAGAGGAAGCCCACAAGGCCAAGAATTACATACCCCCCAAGGCCACCTATTGAACCCTTCAAATCAACTCCAATTATTGAAATACTAGACACCACTAAAAGGCCTCAATTCTACACTACAGAGGAGTTTGAAGAGGAGAAGAACAAATTATATGCACTACATGTAGAACTAAATGATCAGTATCAAGAAAAATTAAGGCAGGTTGTTATGTATTTAGTGGATAGGATAGAATGGCCACCATTTTTTGATTTATTATTAGGGATTGCAATGATCAGGGATGAATTGAAGAGAGATGAAACTATATTCATACCCCTTATGTAGAAGTGGACAGAAAGAAATGAAGATATCACTGTTATGTGTATATCTATCATCCAGCTGCCCTATCATCAAATAGAAAAAATCTTTGACTTGTTGAATAGATTACAAGGATTTGATGATAAGGAAAATTCTTTTCAAAAAAGATTTTTTTTTTCCAAGTATATTGTAGAAAAGTTTGATTTATCCCCTTGCGCACTAAAGACTATTGAAAAAGTGAAGGAAAAAAAGGAATGGAAGAGGGAGTTGGATGAGATTTTTTTGTGAAAGGATAAATAAAGTTAGAAATGAAACTGGACACTTGTTATGAGCTATGAAAAATGAGGAGTTTTTTAAAGTGCAAATATTTTATAACTCCATCAGAAAAGAATTGGTTGATATAGAATCAATTGGAAATTCTTTGATAATAGTACAAAGAGATGTCCTCAATTTTGATTGGCTTGATGATATTGCCTATAATGAGTGGAAAGATAAATTTATGTTAGAAGACTAGATGCTATAGGATGATGAAACAGAAGATGATGGGGAGAAAGAAGGTGCCAAAGTAAAAGTTACCCTCATAGTTAATGATGAAGACAAGGAAAATCCTCAAATTAAAGTAAGTTTGTAGGTAATCAAAGATGACTCATCGCTTTCAAACTTGATGGCCACTTACTTTGAGGAATCAGAGTAATCAAAGAATTAGATGGTAACACTTTTTTCTGTTCATGTAGAATAAAAAAAAAAGGACCTACAAAGGAATGTTTGATTTATTAGCCTTTCTATTATTTGGATTTTGTCTTTAGTTATAGTTGTATGTAAATATCTTTTTGAGTGACACTTGTCAATCACAATTGCCCTTTGCTTGTTGCAACTCATATTTATATAAATGAATTTTCAAGGCAATGTGATGGTCCAAAAACTTCTATAATTTTTATGTTTCTAAAGAAAAGTACAGATAGTCAATCTGATAGTTTGTAGTTTTTTTGAGTTTGTTTCCACTTGTACTCTCTAGTGATATTGAAATGATAGAATCAGCAAGATGTTCTAGGATTTTCTTTGGATCCTATTGGTTATTGTATTAGTCATTCAAAAGAATAATACAAAAGGGTATTAACATTATATTTGTGTCACCAATTTCTATCTCCATTTTATGAGTTTGTTTGCTTTGAAGTCACTTAAATAAGGTTTAATTGGTTGAATGCAATCTAGGTGGGTTGTATGCTTGTTTTATTATTTCTTATAATTCAAGGAATTATTAAAATTCTTCAATGAATTAGTAGGGTTTGTGAGCTTATAAAAGGGATATTTCATAAGAAGGGAAATGGGTGATTACAATTGATTTATTCATTTGCAAGTTATTTGAATTAGATCTCCCACCAATAGTCAATTTTTTGCCCAATGGATAAGGCATTGGTCACATGAGTCAGAAATGGGCAAGGGTGAATTCTACTACTACATATCAAATCATTTTTAAAAAATCAAAATTATTTCATTCTATTTTGTTTAAAGTTACAAATGCTAGTTACCACTTGTTTGAATATAGTTTTCCGAGTCTTTGATAGCCACTAATTCTATGAATACTTGTAAACTATAGGAGATTTATAACCAAATCTACTTATAGGGGATGCATATAGATTTGAGAAGCTTTTAGAAAAAAATGATAAACTGTGTATGTGCTTGAGGGTAAAAGATGAGAATCAAAATGAAACTAAAATAATTTCATACCACAGTTTGCATTAGAATCATCCCTAGGTATACCCACCTTGGTTTAGTAGAGCCTAAAGAGTACAAAACTATTTTTGGTTTTGTTGAGGTTGGGTCAAAATGGTTTATTCATCTAATTGCTACTAGGAATTGGCTAATCCTTAGATTGTGTGAGTAATTTCACTATGATATTGAGCATTTTGTTGCTTAGTAGTTTCAAACACCAACAAGATGAAAAGAAGCACAAAAAGTAAAAAGGATATAATGATTTCAAAAACTACAAAGATTACAAGAAAAAAGGTAAGACATCTTGTTTTATGGCTAAATATTCAAATAGTAGTGAAGATGATGAAATGGTTTATATTGTTGTAAAAGATGAATCTAATGAGGAAGGAGATACAATGGAACTTATCTCTCATATTAGAAAAAATGATACATGGATTATTGATAGTTGGTTCTCACATCATATGAATGGTGATAAAACAAAATTTGAACACATGGAACATTATGATGGTGGTAGTATGAGATTTGGAAACAATGAACCTTTTTTCATGAAGGGAAAAGGTCGTATCTCACTAACCAATGAACTTAAATGCTAGAAAGACTAAAGCATAATCTACTAAGTGTGGAACAATTGAATAATATTGGATTCAAGGTAGAATTCATGAATTCAAAGGACAAGCTACTGGATGGAAAAGGTAATCTAGTTGGGTCTGGCAAACAAACAAAAGGTAACCTATTCTACCGAGATCTCAATGAAAGTTCATGTTTTATTGCTCAAGTAGAAGAAAGTTGGTTATAATATAAAAGGTTGTGTTGTGTGAACTTTGATAATCTAGTCAAGATCAGAAAAAATAAAAGAATAAGAGGTATTCCTAGTCTCAGGAAACCTGATATGGGTCTATGCAAAAATTGTCAAATTGGTAAGATGGGAAAGACAAGTTTCAAAAGCAAAGACTATAATTCAGAAGAAATCTTGGAGGTAGTTCATAGAGACTTATGTGGAGCCATTTGAATAGAGAGTTACATTGGAGATAATTATTTTATTCTATTTGTTGATGATTATTCTATAATGATTATTGTAATGTATCTAAAAGAAAAATTAGTAGCTTTACAAAAGTTTAAGCAGTATCTAGCAAGAGTAGAGAAAGAAACTGGAAAGAAGCTAAGGTTTTTGAGATCAGACAGAGGTGGTGAATTAATTTCCAATGAGTTCAATGAATTTTGCATTGGAACAAGAATTAAGAGGGAAGTATCAAACCTTGATACACCTCAGTAGAATGGTACAGCTGAAAGAAGGAACAAATCTATCATAAAACCTTAATGATAGAAAAGAGTATTGCAATCAAATACTGGAAGGAAAAAATCAATACCATAGTGCATACCTTGAATAGAGTATAGTTGAAGAAAGACTCAAATCATACTCCTTATGAACTATGGTATGGCTGCAAACCTAATGTAAGTTAATTGAAAGTATTTGGTAGAAAATGTTATATCTTGATGGAATCTAGGAAAGGTAAATTTGAGATCAAAGGTGATGAGGGCGTATTCCTAGGATACTCCTATAGAATTAAAGCATACAAGTGTTTGAATCTAACTACTCATAAAATCATAGAAAGTGCACATGTGAGAATTGATGAATTTGTAGAAAAGAGTGAAGAAGAAAGTAGCAGAGAATTTGAGGATTACAGAAGGTATGTTTACTATGAACTTGATACATTATCAAATTTATTTGGAAGTTAGGAGGCCTCACCTCTCCAGTCCCAAAAATATCCAAAAGCTACCAAGTTGCAACCAGTGCAACCCAAGTCATAGTTTGAAGGAACCAAGTTGTAGTTAGAAGCTACCAAATTGTTGCCAAAGAAAACCAAGTCTAATGGACCTGAGTCATAGACAATGGGACCTAGTTTGATATAGAATATCATGAAGAGGTTAATGGAACATGTTATAAATCCAAAGTACCTATGCTAGCAAGATATGTCAAAATGCACCATGCACTTGATCAGATTATTGGAGACAAGTCAGATGAAACAATGACAAGAAGCAAATTGAAAGGTACATGTTTTCTTGCTGAATTTGAACCTAGAAATGTTAAAGTTGCTTTGGATAATGAAAGTTAGATTGAAGCTATGAATGAAGAAATAGAATAGATAGAGAAGAATAAAACATAGACTCTTGTTCCTAGACCAAAGGATAAAAATGTAATTGGCACAAAATGGGTCGTTAGAAGTAAGATGAATGAGGATGGAAAAGTTTTCAGAAACAAAGCAAGGTTAGTTTGTAAAGGTTATTCTCAAGAAGAAGGTATTGGTTATTGTGAACCTTTTTCTCCTATTGAAATATTAGAAGGTGTTAGAACTTTAATTTCTTATGCTACACGTGAAGGATTTAAATTTTATCAAATGGATGTAAAATCTGCATTCTTGAATGGAATTAATGATGAAGAATTCTACATAGAGTAACCTAAAGGTTTTGTAGATCCTAGCAAAAGAGATATGGTTTAAAAATTACACAAAGAATTGTATGGTCTCAAGAAAGATCCCATATCTTGGTATGAAAGACTTCATAACTACTTGATAAAATTGATTTTCAAAGAATAAATTATAACAATAGTCTAAATATCAAAGAAGGACCAAACAAGAAGATTGTGTTGGAAGAAATATTTGTGGATGACACTTTATTTACAAGAAATGATTATTTATGAAAGGAATTTTAGGTAGAGATGAGTAAAGAATTTGAGATGTCCATGTTTGGAGACATAAAATTCTTTGTTAGATTCTAGATCTAGCAGAAGAAAGATGGCATCTACATTACTCAATCCAAATATATCAAGGAGATATTAAAGAAGTTTGGAGTGGAAGATTCAAAACCTATTGGAACATCTATGCCTATTGGACATAAGCTTTCCAAAAATGATTATTCCAAAGAGGTAGAGCAAACCATATACAGATCAATGATTTGAAAATTATAGTATGTAGTGCACACAAGACCTACTATTACATAAGGAGTTAGTATGGTGGCAAGATTCTCAAAAAATCCAAAAGAAAATCACATGATGGAAATCAAGAGAATCATGAGATAATTGAAAGGCATTGAAGACTATGAATTGTGGTATAAAATAGGAGGTAATTTGGATTTTGAAGCATTCATAGATGTTGATTGAGTAGGAAGTGTTGATGACAAAAAGAGAAAAAGTGGTGAAGCATTCTTTCTTGGTAAAAGACTAGTGTCTTGGATAAGAAATAAGTAGAGTTTTATTTCATAGTTCACAATAAAGGCTGAATATGTGGTAGAAGTAGTTAATTGTTCCAATGTTATTTGGTTTAAGCAACTATTGGCAGGTATGAAGATAAAGATCAAGGATCTAGTGGTAATATTCTGTGATAACACTAGTGTAATTAATATATCAAAAAATCCTATGATGCATACCAAAACCATGCATATTGCTATAAAATATCATTTTTTGAGAGAGTTGGTACAAGATAAAGAGGTAAGATTGGAATATGTGAATACTAAAGAGAAAATTGTAGATATATTCACTAAACCATTACCTAAAGATGAATTTATGTATATAAGAGGTAAGTTGGGTGTCATACCCCTATCTAAAGCTCACTAAATAAAGTTTAGTGATGCATCAAAAAGAGAATATTGAAAATCAAATAGTTAATGTATTATTGACAAGGCACATTGCATATGAATTAATACATAAGGTACACTGATATTCACTAAATATGGTCTTTGTCATGAGATTTTAAAGAGGGAGATGTTTGTTGTCATATCTCACAAAAATTTTGTTACTTCCATCAATGTCATACAGGGAGAACTTGGTCTGATATCAAAGAGGGAAAGTTTGCTATCAGAAGAAGATGTTGAAGATAGAGTTTTACTAATAGAGGAGGAAACTAATGGCCGAGTGAGTTCACATTGATAGAAGGAGTTCTCATGGATGAGAATTAGAATGAAACTAAGGACATGTTCCTTTATTCTTTCTCTAAAATTTTTATTATATTATGACATGTTGTGTTTCCATCAATGTTAAAGAGGGAGATTGTTGAAAATAATTGATTAATTATGTATTATCTTTGATGTTACACAAAATTTCATATCATTTCCAGTTAGTGTATGCTGAGCTCACTTGGGAAATGAAAACAATTTTCTATGTCTACCAAGCATTCTAGAGTTTTCCAAGTACAAAAGATAGTATCTACCAAGTTCACTTGGTCATCAAAGGAAAGTTTACAGAAGTTGAGTGTTAACTGAGCTCACTCAGTTAATTAAGAAAATGTTAGTTGGAACCAGTGTTAACTAAGATCACTTAGTTACCAAAGGAACTTTGTGAATATACAATGTTAATTGATTTCACTTGGTTAACAAAGGAAAATGATTTCTAAGTTAGTGTCTACCACACATGGTTGGCTAATGAATGATTTTATTGCTTTGGCATGTTGAGTTCAATTAATTTAATTGTTGATTCTAGCCAACTAAGGAGATGAATATTAAGTATTCTAAGTTGTATTCAATCTGATTTGACAATGTGTAAGATATAAATATAAGGTCAAGTTGAGGATTGAATGTGGCAAACATAATAGAGGATTTGATGATGCTTAGAGGATGAAAATTAGAAGGACAAGTAGAATATCCTCGTTGAGCAGAAAAAATATATTTGATTAGAAAGGATCAAGTATTCAAGCTAGAATTGAGATCTATAATCAGCAATTCAGTTGTATCAAAATTAGGTCATTTCATTTTTACTCTCTAACCATTGTAATAGTGATCAAAATTTCTTAACAACGTTAGCTTAAAAATTATTTGTAAATCCTCTAACAAGGTGGCATTTCTATTTGAAGTGTCTAAAGACCTCTAACAAGGCCACTCCTAACAAGGTGATTAAATCCTTTAATAGGGTCAAACCTAAAAGTATATTTTTTAACTTTTAACAGGGTTGGCTCCTACCTAGGATCACTCTAGAAGAGTGAAAATCAGTAACTAGTTGCAATTGGTGGTTTTTCCCAAATTGGGTTTCCATGTTAAATCTTGGTGTCACTTTTGTTCATTCTATTTCTTTTATGTGTATGCAACTAAGTTGAGCTTAAGGTGAATGACATATTTAGTTATTTCCAAGTTATAGTATTTGCTAGAGTAAACCAAGTACATATGTGTTTTTCAATTTATGCCAATATACATTTTAATCATAGTTTTGATTTGTATTGACATCTAAGGGATCTGGGATTTATTTTTGTAGTAAATGATTCACCATTCCCCTTTCGGTTACTCCTCTTATATTTCCAAAACTTCTCTATCCTCTTGACTAGACCAAACCTCTTCTGATCTCAATACAAGATCACCAACTTCACATCCAAATAATTCCTTGGATTGCTTATATGTATTTATGAACTTCACATATCACATGCACAATTCATATTTCACTTCTCAAATTCATTTTCCACCAAAAGGAAAATAACCTTTCTTTATACATTATCCTCAAAATAATTCCTTGACTTGGTCTTGAGGTCTTCACAATTAATTACAATAGGTCCTCATTAATCTAAACAATTATTTTACAATAATGTTAGCTCACAATCTTTACAATTTTTCACTCACATGACCTCAAACCTTGCACACTTTCTGATGTCATTATTAGTCTATCTACTATCATAGTCTAAGTGCACCCCCATCATGATTCTATCCCTATTAAGAGATAAAAATCAATCATTAGAAACCACTTATTAGATACCCTATCTTCTTACTAGATCTTTTGTAAATCAAGCATATCTTCTTCATGTACTTGATTCTTTGTATTCACACTTATCCATGTCATCATAATATATTGTAGGACACATCCTTAACTATGCTTGGCCTAATCATCAATACACAATCCATACAACCTTCTCCTCTATCTTCTACTCTACTTGTCTTAACAGAAATAATTCTACATTGACATTATTGATAAACATAGTCATGAATGCAACATGTCAATCATGTTAACAATCTCTCCAAGTGTTCTAGAAATACTTAGGATACACCCCCAAAGGAATATTATCAACTTTCATGTAGACACACACACAAACACACACACACACACACACACACACACACACACACACACACACACACACACACACACACACACATACATATACCTATATGTATGTATGTATGTATGTATATATACACACACATATACATATACATATACATATAAATACATATGCATATGTGATCGTGTGTGGATATACATATATATAACTAAAGACACATATGCATTTATCTATGTTGTTGTGTATGCACACACATGTGTAAGTAAATAACTATTTGTATTTAATTATTGCCTTGATTTTAGAAGTGAAATTATTTATTTATTTATTTTATTAGGTATGAATTAGGTTTTAGTTCATGGTCATTATATAGGGCCACAATTAATCTAATCTTCAGATATTCTTGTTTTGGATTAGTTAATGTACTTGAAATTCAGTTTTGAAGTATCTAATATGTATATTATTATGATAGGTAAATTACAAAGGATTTTAACAATACACATTTTCATCCATTCCCTGGTGTGATTTCTTTCATTTGGCATGTTATTGGATGAATATATATTATTGATATTATCTATTAGGCACAACTTATTTTTACTTTAGTGGGTGTATTGTGTTAGTTTATAGTAAGACCCTTTGGAAAGGTTGTGATTTTTGTCTTATGGTTGTCTTATATAGAAAATTTGTATGTTATTTTGGGGAATGTATTTGTAAGACCTTTATCATGCTGTTAGTGATTTTTTGTTATTTTTTTGTCCCAAAGGCTTAGGGTTAATAGATTTCTTGGTCTTTATTTCCTTTCACAACATATTGATTTCATTAGAATGATTGTAAGACCCTTTGGAATGGTTGTTATGTTTGTCTTATGGTGGTCTTATATAGAAAATTTGTATTTTATTTTTGGGAATGTATTTGTAAGACCTTTATCTTTGTGTTAGTAATTTTGTGTTCATTTTGTGTACCAAAGGCTTAGGGTTAATAGGTTTCTTGGTATTTATTTCCTTTCACAACTTATTAATTTCATTGGAATGATTGTATTAGATCTAATCACGTAAATAAAGTTGCATTAGGGTCCAAGTCATGTTCTTGGAATCCTATTCTTGGAATTCACTAAATGTTAACCTGTGGAAAAGGCTACTCTCTTGATCTTAGGTTTTTGTATATGGTGATCTTGATGTTATTGTATTATGGTTTATTGATATTCTTGGAACCAGATCATTCTTTTGGTGGATAAAGATGCATTACTTTATCCATGTACTATTATGGGTCGAAAGGAAAATTTATCTTATTTAATGAGGAATTTGGAACAAAGGAAATGCCTAAAACTTGGGGATTTTATATGGAAATTCCTTAATAATGTTTCATGAATTGATGTCCTCTTTGTATATTAACTTTATGGATCTTATTAGTGATTTGCATCTATGCTCCAAACATTGTCTTAAGGATTTTTTATTATGAGAATTTCATATGGCTCCATTTGTGAATTTTTTATTCTTTTATTTTTTTGGAGAATAGGAGGGTCTTTCTAGGAACATAGTGTGAAGGATAGCTTGCAATGGGGGATGGAGCCTAAAGTGGGTAGTCATTGATATCTTATTCTGGAGTTTCTAATCAAATGATAACTTAATAAAATTAAAGGTTTTTGAGATCTCACACTAATAAAATATAATGATACATTTCTCTTGCCTAGGCTATGCATAAACTCTTCTATGAGGATTGGAGGTGAAGGCTTCAGCATCTATGAAGCATTGATTTGGCAGAATGACACCTTGGTTTAGAGAGGTAATTATTCGCATATGATGTATATCTAGGTACTAATTCTAGAGAGGATACAAGATGGTTATACTATTGGATGATTATGATGAGTCCCTTTCATTTGTATCCTAGAAATCCCCTCATTTTATGTTATATTTTCCTCTAGTTTAGGATGCCTTTTCATGATTACATTGAGACATTTTGTTGATCATTTAGGTGAACTTTTATGTCACATCTTTGATGAGATTTCTATGTCATGTTATGTAGCTTTTTAAATAGATATTTTGATGTTAGAAGATTCAAACTACAAATTCTTTGACCATGAATGTAGAAAGTCCATTAATGATGATACCCTGAGGCTTAAGGTCCAACCCATAGTGTTTTTTTTTAAGTTTTAAAAATAATTATACTACATTTTAACTAATGGTTTGCATAGGTAAGATATTTTTGACGAATTTATTTATGATCATGTATCTAACATGTTACACCTAGTTTGGCAGGATGTGTCTACTTATAAAATTTCAACATGGTGGTCATTATGAATTGGAGAGTTGATGATATTCAAGTTTTTAATAAAGATCACCTTTAGTTAAGAATGCAAAATAGTATAATATCTTAACTATATTGAATCATATGATATAAGACACATGTGATAATATCAATATATGATTTAATTTGGATTGTATAACTAATATGATCTAATATAGTATTGTAATTAATCTAATTTGAAGTAACCATGTCTTTAGAACCTTTGATAAAGTTGGAAATATTATAGTAACTTAATGGTTAATCTCTTTTTGATACATTTTTAATTTATTGGATTCATGTTGTATTAAGTATATTTAGTGTTATCAAAAGGAAAAATAAAAAAATTGTATCAAGTTTTGTCTAGCTAGTTTACTTTGTCATGGGTTCTTGGGCAGTGCATTGCAATGTAACTATCATATTTATTACAACGAACATTTTGGATATCATAATTATGTTGAACATGAGCTTTATTTAATTTTTTTTAAAAAAAATAGAATTCTTCACAATTTTCTTGGTCATTAGGAATGGCCATAAAAAATTACCCCCTAATGTATTACTGTAATAATAGTGTAGGAAAATAATACACATGGTAGATACTAGAATAATGGTGGAAGAGAAAATTCTACTAAACAAGGTGAAGCTAGTAACTCCAAGGCAATTTTACACACTAAATAATTTAGTGGAAGAGGAGAGTTGTAGAAACATCCATACAATTAAGCATGAATGTTGATGGTGTTCCTATAGTGGAGTATCTTAACATTGTTGGAGACATGAATTAGATGTTATGTCTCACATTCATGATAGATTTTATCATTGTTCTCAACATATTGGTTATTCTATGTAGATAGGTAGTACAAGAGATAGAGTTTGTCTTTGTGAGGTTTGAGGAATAGGATAATTTTCTATAAAGTGTCTTGATGTTATGGTTAAGATCACATGACAAAATATGAAGACACTACAATGTTATTGGAGATTTAGTGAATGTAGTGTCAAGGTAGAGCTACTGGATAATAGTTATTCATATTTTGATTATATATCTTAATAGAGATAGAATCATGTTATCTAGACTTGGACAAAGGTAAAAAACAAGATGAATATTCTATGGTCAAACACGCACATCCTAATGAGCATCAAGTGAAGAGTTATGAAGACTATGAGCTGACAGTTGTGTGTAAATGTGAAAGTTGTAAAAATGTAATGTAACTTGTAAATGTAATATCTTACATTGGTACTATATTATTATTGTAAATTGGGAAAACCTCAAGACTAACACAATAAATTTTTTGAGGACTTGGTATAAAGGAAAGATATTTTCCTTGAGGTAGAGTGTGAATTGTACCATCAAGTGTAGATATTGTGTATTGCAAGTATACAAACTTGTATATGACATCCTATGAATCTGATAAAAAATATGTTTTGATTAGAGAAGTGTTTGGTGTAGTGAGGAAGAGTAAGTGGATAAAGAAAGATATTTGGAATAGAAGTTGTTATTGGACAATGCCGATGAACCATTGTATTATTTAGTAAGGATACTGAAGCTATTTGGTGTTAATCTTAAATTGGTTTTGACAAATGAGTGACAATATACTTAAGTCATTTACTTAGCTCATGCCGAACAAGTAATGTATGCTAAGTATAAGTTTCTAGGTAGTATATGTCAAGTGAGAGATATACAGTATATGTTGAGTAACTAGTAATCATTGAGTCATTCAGAGGTTGAGTTACAACATTGAAGAGATAGTGGATGCCAAGCATCAAACACTTTAGATGCTAAGTAAATAGTTTTGGACATAGTTTTTTGTAATGGTACAAACTTCTATGTAAACTATTTTTGAGCCAACTTAAGGATTATTTTATGATTCTAAGATGATAAGGATGAATCTGTATTGCAGATCCCTATGTAATACATGTAACAAATTGGCTAAATAGATGTTTTGAGTGACTAAATGGATTAATTACAATCATTGATTCATACCTAACCCTAAGTCACCTAAGTCTTCTTAAGGAGGAAAAACCCTAAACTTTCTATGAATGTGGAAGGAGAAAAGAGAGAAGTTTGCATGCATAAACAGAGCATTGATGGTGACTAAGGAGTTGTGAACTAAGATACATTGCAAAATTAGTTAGAGGAGAACAACGGAAAGAAATTAGAGGATAGAAGAGATACCTCCAATTACTGAGGATCAAGTACACATCTAGAAAGAGGTGATATGTTATCCAACAACACAGTACTAACTATAGGATCATTGCTAGGACATTCTAAAAGGTGAATCAATTAAATCACTTAATAGAGTAGTCTTAACAAACTATTGTAAATCCTTTAACAAGGTTCTTACTTCATTTTAAGTTAAAGTCCTTTAATTAGGCACACTTCTAATAGGGTGTTGAAATCCTTTAATAGGGTAAGATCTAACAATCTTGTAAGCCTTTAATAGGGTAGACCTTTCATAGGGTAGATCATGTTTCATGATCAAACATTATAGCCTTCATTGGATACACTTTATTATTGCAAAAGTGGAGATTTGTGGGCGTCATTCCCACCCCATTTTTACCTTCTAATTAAAGGGTCTCTAGGTAACCAAATATCTTGTGTCATACATGTATTGAATGTTTTTTGATTTCATACTATGGATGAATATGTTTAGGTAGCTATTTTAGTTTACATGCAAATTGTGAGATGGATGTCTAGTGAATGAATTTATGGTTAAATTTTTGAAGGACTGATTCACCCCCACCACCTCATAGATTTTAGTTTCCCTATTGTATTTCCAACAATTGGTATCAGAGCAATTGGTTCTCTAAAAAGGAAAGCTTTGCAGCTTTAAGGAACGATCTTGAAGATGGAAGTCAACAACTTGGGAAAGATTATTGATAATTAGAAGATTGAAATCCAACTTTCCCAACATCAGTAAATGAAGCAAGAGATGAGTTAAAGCAATCATTGAAGAGAAGGAAAAATATATCTATTGAAGAGAATGACAAACAATACCAAGAGATTGACACTATTGAATTATTTGCAGATGGAAATTCAAGCGAGTTTGATGTTGTACATGCAGATCTAATGGAAAATAATGGAGCCCTAATTATAGAGCTTAGAAATCTCAAGATAGAGAAAAAATTCCAATTAGTATTACTATGTGAGGTGACTAAGTAGAAAAGAAAAGTTGAATAAGACAAAGTCATGATTGAGGATGAAAAAAGGATACTGACCAACAGACTAGAAGAGAAAACATCATCCGTAAATAGGATTGGCAACATGCAATTGGAAAAATTCAATCAAATGATGATCAAAAATCATGAATTGAATGGAAAATATATTGAGATCACAACACTGAAGTTGTAGAATGAACAATTGAGAAATGGTCTGAAAATAGTAAAAGAATTTTCTGAAAGTTTCAATGAACCTAGTGAAGATATCAAGCATTTTGGGCAATTGATGAGATCTCCTTGATCCAATAGTAATACTACTACATTGGGTTACACTAGTACTAAAGAAGGAGAATCATCAAAAAGTGGTGTTAGCCATATTGTGAGTTGCCATATGTTAAACTTTCCTAAATTGCCCATCCAGTTATTGAAGCTTCCTATCATAACATCATGTTGTCCTAATCATCAAAAACATTGTACAAAGCCTTATGTTTGTCTGAACCTCTTTGAACCACTTTGAACCTTGGTTTAAAGTAGTTCAATCAAAGGGTTTTATGCTGGCCATTTTCTTCTATAGGTAATTTGCACAAGACTATAGTCTTCTTTTGAACTACTTCAAACCCCTTTGAATCTTGGTTTGAAGCTGTTTCAAGCGGTTCTACCACTAAGGCTCCTTGGCAGAAATTGATTGTGGATTGTTAAAAGCCACCATTTTCCAAAGGAATTAATCACCACATTAGGAGGTAATAATTTAAAGGAGTGCCTTAACTTCAAGCATGGGAAATCATCATCATGATTTAAAGTGGGAGATCTTTTAATGAAAAAGAAGGATTGGGTGTCAGTTGAAGTTAATCATTATCAGTACAGCCACAAAGGGAAGTATTTAATAAAAAGTTCATCTTAAAATATTTCAAATGTGTGAACCTAGCTATAGTTGATTTATAATGAATTCCTCATTATGAGGTTGTACTTTTGCATGTATGTTCTCTTTCCCTTAAAAAGAGCATAGATTTTCCTTTTTGTTTATCATGCAAAAAAGGGATTTGAAGAAGGAGCTACTAAGGGATAAGAGAAGAGGTCATTTTTCTTAGCAAGTCATAGGTGGTGTGTCAACTCCTAGTAAGTAAAAAAGGACACCAACTCATACACAAAACACAACTCGTCGAACTAGACCTAAAACCAAGTCTAAAGCTCTCATGCAGTAAGAAGTTCATAAGGAAAAGATGCTGACCTAAGGAAAAGATTTAGGTGATGGCCTTGGTTTCTCAAACAATCCTAATGGTGAAGTGAAATTCATTGAAGCTCCTAGGGTGGATCAACCTATATTCATAATCCCTACCTGGGATACTCAAATAATCTATGCTAATCCTATTGTTCCATCCTAGTTATCTAACTCAATCAGTAAGAAAAGGAATTTGTAGCCAGTATGTACACCTATGAAAGATATTGTAACTAAGTATGCAACTTGTGGTTGCAAGGCTAAAAAGCTAAAAATTGATGCTCATTTGGTTCAAGATCCAATAACTGGGAAAATCACAGTGGAATTAGCCACGTATAAAGAGAAAACTAAATATGGAGAAACTAACAATGAAGGCTTCAAGGTTAGTTGTGTTGAACTTGGGACCATAAATAGAAATATATGTAATAAGTTTTTAGAGTTTTATTTTGATCATATGTTGACCTAGTTAGAGAAGGATAGCAGAGAGAAAAAGGAACTCAAAGCCTTCGTGGTGACCATGGTTGCTTATATAGATTCATTGATGAATCTAAAGGCTTTACCAGTTGTCCAGACTCCTCAATCTTTCAATCCTAATTCTGTAGATAGTTAGCAATTGGTTAAACAGATGCAAAAGGGGAAGTTGGCAATGATTGGGCAAATTCAAGAAGGTAACAAATTCATCCTAGATTTTACCACTATGTATATTGAAGGGGAAACACTCTTAGGTGAAATTCAAACCCTTACTCTAGGATGGGAAACCAAATAGAGTCAATGTTAGGCTATTGTGTTCTAGGTGACCTAAGTTGAAAAGTGTAGAGTGCTCAAATATCTAAGTGAGAACCCTATGAAAATTTTAGATTCTTATATGTTGTTCATTATGAAAAATAATATGAGTTGGAAAGAATCAATCTAGAAAGAAGCTATTAAAGGAATGTAATCCATTGAAACCAAGATTGTTAGGATGCATGAGGAACTTCTTAAGGATATGAACATAGTGAATCCTATAGGAATTCTACAATTTGATGATGGCAACATGGATTCTGAAGCATTAACAAAAATCTTCATTGATTCTATTGCAAAGATTAAAGACAATGAATCACCTACCACTAGTTATTTCACCACACTAGCAAATATTGAATCCATGCTATGTTTAAATAGGAACCTCATGTCATGGTGGAGTCTGAAGATCCAAGAATTCAAATGGCAAAAAGATGCCTGTAGATCTAAGCTACTGAGTTTGAAGAACCCCCATTCTCATGCAAAATAAGAATTTATGAACACCTTCAAAAGCTAGAAGTTGGTAAGACAAACTATGGGCCAAGGGGAAAAGGTTGACAATGAAGTCTAATCAAGATAGCTACTTCTGGTTGTGTCTTTTGCAACCATTTTTAAATTATTTTTATTTTATCATAACTATTTCAACCAAAATGGTTGGGCTTTAATGGAGGCCTTTCAGATATGTAAAAATATTATAAATGTTGGGGCATGGAACTAATTATGAGTTAGAATAGAAAGCTAGAAAATACTCTGATAAAATAGGTTCTTTTTAGATAGCAATAGATAGGTAGTGCGTGTGCACGCGCACATACACACACACACATTTTCTTTTTGAATGACTATGTGTAAGAAAGACCTTTCTAAATATAAATATATATCATCTTTGATCCTGCTTTAAAACTTGGCGTTTGAAGTGATTAAATCATTGTTACTTTGTGAACATTTGATTTATTGTTTGAAACATCTATCGTTATTTCTACTGCAATTTATACTGCTCAATTTTCTTGAATGGTTATTATGAAGTTGTTGAAGCATTCCATTTCTTTTGAATAATTGGTTATAGTGAAAAGACTATGAGCTTTTTATCCTTATTGTATGAATAAATTGTCACGTTGCTACCTAAGAGTATGTGAGAGCACCTTATGCACTTTTTGGAAAAAGTGTGAAATTTATTTTTAATTCATTGACAAGTCTCATAAAGGAAGTTATATCTATAAATATAGAGAGAAAACAAATATCATGATGTTTTCTCAACTGTTGTGAACATTTTTGTACTTTCCAAGTCTTGGGCATAGAGTAACTTATCATTGTGTAATTAGAAAGACAATTTGTTCACTAATAGATTTTTGGTGTCTCTACTGGGAAGACTCCTTGTAAAATAGAACCAAACTTTTGAAAAGGAAATGAATTATGATGGTTCTCCCATATAATGATGTGTTCCTTGTGTTACATAGTAATCTTAGATTTGAAGATACATAGGAGGACATAGTCTCGGATTTAACTACAACTGCCTAGACATTGCATCGAAATAGCCAACAATTTCAACAAGTATTGAGTCCCCTAGAAAGAGAAGAAGAATGGGTTGAACTATTGACGGGCATGCCTAAAGTTCAAGAAGAAGCAGTGGTCAATAGGCTTTCCCAAGCACCTACAAGACCCTAAATAAAGAAGTAAGAGGTAGAGCTAGCTGCTAGGAGATATACAAGAGGAGAAAGAGAAAAGGGGATCCTAGATGAAAACTTTGAACCTTTAAAGAATTTGACTTTCCTGCCTAATTTTAATAATCACAAAAAGAAGATAACTATGTCTTGTAGTAGACCTAGTCCCCCACCAAAACAGTCCCCTTTCTCACCTTTAGTGTAGTCTTTACTCCCATTGAAAGTTATTTTTTGTTCTCATTTGAATATCTAACCTCTACAAGTTATATTACCAAAAATGGTTGTCAATCAACCATGGGGGCAGAATATAGGTCCATTGAACCTTGGTGTCAATCTTGCAGCATTGCCTAAAGGTGCCACAAAAATCTTGCCTAAATTTAGTGGAGATGGTAAAGTTTTAACAGATGATCATTTGAGTGCCTTTCACATAGCTGTTGGTATTATAAGCGTCCCTACCCAAGAAATTGTTGTTAGACTATTTGTCCAAACACTAACTGATGTTGTTGCTAATTGGTTTAATCACCTACCCCAACATTCCATTACTAGTTGGAATGATATGAAAACTGCATTTGAAAATATATTCAAAGCTACTGATAATGAGTGCTCCTTATTACTTCAGCTTAGTCAAATGAAAAAGGAAATGCACGAACCTATGAGAGAATTTGTGGCAAAATTCAAAAGATTAATTCAAAGAATTCCTATAGCATCTAGACCTAATAAAGAAAACCAAAAGATACTCTTTGTCAATGTTGTTCCTCTGGATATAAGTTTTCACCTCATTAAAGATGTAGCTTCTGATTTACCCACTGCCCAAAGGCTAGCTATTCAATTGGAAGATGCATTTATTACTGCTAGCAAATGGAGAAGATAAATTCAAACTTCTATGACTGCTTCATCCTCTACTCCTATAGATCCTGTAATGCAAAAGTTGATGAATGACGTGGAAATGATGAAAAGATAGAAAAATAAACCTCATGGCCCTTACCAAGCTCCTTATCAGGATATTCATAGGCATCAACAACCCCAAAATTATGGCAAAGCCCCTACATTGATTGCCCCTCAAACAAGGTTGCAAATTGAAGAGGTCCTGTTGGTGTTTGAAAATGTTACCCATTTCCAATTACCCTGATGAGAACAAGACACATGTAGGGGCAGCTAACTCCCATTTTCAACATGCCCATTCAGACACTAGGCCAACTGTAAGGCTATACTCCTTCTGCACTTCAGGCTCTGCAAAACCTAGGTGGGTTAACCTATAGATTCCTTATATGGTACCAATTGTCAAAGCATACACTGAATCTAATGTAAAGTAGATAAAAACCCCTAAATCTTCTATACTTACCCAGGAATCACAAGCATGAAATAGCTAAGAACACACTTCATGAAACTGGCATGATAAGTGCGGGTTAACATTGAATAGCTTTCAACATAAAAGGGAAAATTGATTTAATATGTTGATATCAGCAATACCCAAATATGAGCAACAAAATCTAGTGATCCTATTTCTGATCAGTGCCTTATCTATTGGGCAATTAAATGAATTATAACCATACATCTTTTGGAAATATGAGACACATTACTACATCCAAATCCCTGATCTATCCTTCACCTTGTAAACATACATCTACTTCAGGTTTGAATCTCATACTCAAAATATCCCATCATGAAATCTGCAAAACCTTGTGATAAATGCCAAGCAATTACATGGGTCTTTGATCCATATGTAAGACATTTTAACCACATACATTCCAAAATGAGATGCACCCTAATCTATGATCCTTTATCACAGACTAGAAATATTACAGATCCACAAATAGGAGATAAGACTCAAATTGAATTTGGAAACCTTTGCTGTATTTTATACATTCTCCTTGAAAATGAATACATGAAAGACGTACAAAAAATAACTCATAGATCACCTAACAAAAAAGAACTGTCTGCAATAAACATACATGCTGCTCAATACAATAGAGAAATGTTGAAGAATATGGTGTCTCAGTATTGGAAATGCATCAAGAACTGGATCCAAAATCTGGTATCACAGTCATGAGAAATTTTTTTCCAAGGAACTGGAACCCTTACAATAGAGAAAGACAAGAAAGATATAGGAGAAGAGTTGATTGTCGGATCTGATCTGTAACTGACAAGTGTCCACTTGGAAAACCTTCTCAACAGGTTAAAACAACTCTCTCATCTCTCCCCTCAACTGATGAATCAAATCTTCAATCATTAGGCCTCTACCAGCACAAAAATATTTGAAATATCTGATTTGAACAATTAACTGATTTGATTCCTGATCTGGAACGACAAAAATTTGCTAAAAATGAACTCAAGAAAGGGAAAAACATCTCCAAAATTCATTTTAAGCTTCAGCAAACATCAAAATACGTCCCCCAACTAATTCTGACACTCCGTGTTGATTTCTGCTCATTCCATTGAGAATGCCTTTGAAAATTGAAAATTTGCTTATACACTGAACCTGTGAAGACCTGTGCATAATCTGACCCTGAATCTGGAAAATTTAGATTCTCCCGGTTCCAACAGTTTATTGCACTACCCTTTTCTGATAAAAATTGCCCCCGTTATGGCATTTTGAAAAATAGGCCCCTAGACTAAGAACAGAACATTAAAAATGAAAAATTTAAAAAAGTATATAGTCCAAACTATATAAAAATTTAAATTCATTTAAATTTTGCATCTTATGCGTTGATCCTATTTGAATTTTCATTTGAACTTTATTTTCTATCTCTCTCAATCCGCTGTCGCCACTTGTCATATGTTGATTGGCCATAACCTTTGGAAAATTAATTAATTAATTAATCCTTTAATTCCTTCAAATTTTCATTTCCCATAGAATCGGGGGCCCCCAAATTCTGCTTTATGTTCTCACGCTCAGCCTTGCCTTTACTCGCATTCAAACCACCAGAAGCTTCTAAATTTTCTCTTACGTTCATACGCTTCCTTTCACCCTTTACTCTTTTATGGCAATCAACACTTTAATATTTTTAATTGATATTTTAAACAATCTCATAGCATCGGGACCCTTTCATTATTTTCTTCCCGACTATACGCTGAAGCTTCTCCCGTAGCCTCGTAAAGCTTTTTCTTTCACCTTTACGCTCCTACGACCTTTACGCTCTCATGCTATGAGCGTATCCCCGAAGATGTTTAAAAATTGCTCCCCAGGCCTACAGGGTCTTTAATTCACATATGGTCGTAATGAAATATTTATCACCCTCTGCTTTTACACTGAGCATAATATCGGAGAACACTGAAGCTCAACTTACGTTCATACGTCGCGTTCTAAATCGTGCTAGTCAAAAGACCACTTTGACTTGAGACCCCGTGACCCCCACAAGCAAGGCTCAACTTTAAAAGCCGACTGTCTCATTAGACACCATTATCTCCATGTGCGATGCTATTTAAAATACTAAAGTATTGTCGCCCACTACATGTGGGATAAAATCTCATAATAGTTTTCCTTTTCTAGTGAGTTTTATCACGCCCCTCCTGCATGTTTCTCTTCTCTGCCCTGTCCATGCACTGCCTCTAAAAAATGCGTGAGGCTCTCTGCTATTTGGTGGCGCTGCTCTGAGCTTTTGACAGCTTTCTTTGATCAATTTGGGGTCTTCTACTTCTAAATCTGACGTTGGTCTCTTCTGAGGGTGTTTCCTGATTTGTGAGGAGTTCTTCTACTTGGGTGGCTTTGATTGCTGATACCTCTCACAAAGTGGGGCTCCTTTAATGCCACACTCTTTCTTTTAAAACTTGATTGCTCCTTTGGAAAAGGTGATATCTCCCTTTTAAAACTATATGTGCTCATTTCCATTTATTGCGCGAGCTATGGGTCTTCATACTTTGATTTGGGCTGCTTCTTTATGTGTTGAATCATGGATTAGAAGCTACAGAACTTGCTGGCAAGTTTATTTTAGTTCTAATGGGATGATTTATATTTGAAAATTTTGGCATGACATTCATACAATCTACCAGAAGGACCTTCACACCACCCACTTCCTTGGGGTTTGGAATTATCTCCATTGTAAGTCGATACAATGAGATTTTGATGAGCTATCATTCTTAGATATCTTCCTCAAAAGATTTCCCTCTTCTAATTGGAACTCCAAACTTCTTGAGAAAAGATCTTCAAATTCAGGCAAGAGCATTTGTTTCCCATCAGAGAAGCCCTTTCAACTCAAACTAGGGCTCATTACATGATTAACTCTTTTGACTTCCTCTTCTTCCACCTTTTTATCCTGATAAAGCCAAAGAACATGAAGCACACCAAGCATTGCAAGTGTAGCCATTGCTGCCCCAGGAACAAGAAACTAATTTGTTGAATCCTTATTAGCTTGCTGAAGTCAGTCAGACCCCAAAGTGGGTCCGACTAAAAAAAAATTTCATTTTTGGGTGACTGACACCTCAAATTGATCTAATAGCCATCTAATAGAATTCTAAATCAAAATCTGTCACTAAACTGCTAATTAAGACTCATTTTGTCACTTTTTTGCAAACCATCAATTTGATATCAAGAGGTTCATTAACTGCCTTTGAAAACTGACCCAAACTCTGACTAAGCTTTGAAACTTAGGATCTCTGTTCTTTCTGACATGTTCAACAGGCCTGCTAGATCTCGTTGGATGACGACATCAAGGTCAAAAGATGTTGACCATCAAAGTTGCCTTCTCGGATTTATCTGCAAGAAAACACATCAGAAAGCAATAAACTAGGTTTGGATTCGGCTCAGAAAACTGGACAAATGAATACTTGGGAAGACGAAAACTGGGGCATTGATTCTCTATCATGAGGAAAATATGAATCTGTGATTTGGGATCATGACGAATCATGGGACGAATTTGGCAAGTGTCTGAAGTTGGCTACCTGGATTTGTAGGACAGGAAACAATGACAACATAACAATTTTTACAAATGGAATGACTCTGGAAAAGTGTGCAAACGGATTCGTCAAGATTTGAAAAATGTCACACTTGGAGTATTTTTAGAGGAAAACACAATGGTACAATCCATTCAATCTCACCAATCACAGATCAGGAGATATGATGTCACGAACAGGGGTTCCAATCAATCTGGAAATGCTGACAGTAGTAAAAGTTAGAAAATCCATTTGGAATCGCGTTTGAAAACTGATCAAACGGATTTGTCAAGACTTAAAAATTTAAACATAGGAAGTCTCTGATGTCTACCATGCAATACAAAAGGAAATTCAAGATTTCAATCCACTAGGTCAAAGTTATAGCATGTCAAACAGGGCCTCCCAGAAAAGTGTGCAAAGGGCAAATGAATGAAAACAGTAACTAACCAACTTTGAGGGATTCAAAACCTAGTCAAATGGACTTGAAACGACTCAAAATCTGAAACATAGGTTCTTGGATATGGCCATTAGACACTCTCAAAGGGGTAAGTCATGACACATTTTTGGGTGTGAGATATTCACTTGCCAACAAGGCCTCTTGTCGCTGTTTGACACTAAGGTGAAAATGCAAATTTGATATTGGCTCAAAACGGGACTTAGCCAAATAGCTCATAATGATGATTTATCTTCATGGAATAGGTAGACGGGCTGAATGGAAGGTGTTAGAATCATTGAACACCTTTTAGGCCTCATACTGACAGCGGGGTACAATCTCATCAAAAGCGTTTATGGGGCTTGTATTCTCAAAATTTTGAAACGTGACTAAAAATGAAGCATGCAATTTTTAGTCCCAACAGGTCCATAAAGAGACAATGTGTTCTTTTCATATGACTATGGATTATGATAAACGAACTTGAGCTGATTGGTCAAATTGTATTCAATTAGTGAAAGATGCTCTCATAGCAGAACTATAACTTGAAAGTGAAAAAGAAGAAAGTGAAAGTGTAGGTGCTTATTTTCTTGAATATGAACATGATACAGAAAGAGGATGTGATGTTTTCATGACATTTCAAGACCCTGCTTGTATAGTAATGACCAGGGGTCAAAGAAATTAAAAATCCTATGCAGGAATCAGTCCAAACCCATCAAATACTAAGGGAAAAGAACACATACAAGCTGATTCTACAAAAAAAACATAGCCTAGAATATTTCCCAAAAAAAAATCAATAGTTGGTACATCAGCTTTTGATATCATAGAATTCTGTAAGTCTTCTTCTATATCCATTTCTCTAGCCAAATATTTAATGTTGAATCCTAAGGAATTAGACAAGTTAGTCCAATATGTAAAGGGAGATTTTTCTGCTAATGCTCAATTTACTAATAATATGATTGAAAGCCCAAAGGCTTCAAGTGAACCTATTTTTATAATTGAAAGATACAAAAAAAATGCTCCTTATAGGGAACTAGTTGTTAATAGTGTTGATGGGGAGATAGAAGAGAGGAAGCCCAATTCTTTCTATATATCCTTTTTATTAAACAAACAAAAACTTAGTAACTATATCATTGACTCTAGAGCAACTAGTAATATTATGCCAATGCATTTTGTAAAAGCCATCTTCTTACATCTTACGAAAACTTTTTGGTGTTTTTATTATATGGACAAGAAACAAATACCCCTGGTTGGCCAAGTGATAGACATGCAAGATGTTCTTTATGCCTGCTTAGAGAAAAGGTTAAAACTTACTATCTTGGTAGCTAACATACTAGCTAGTTATGGAATGTTTCTTAGTAGGACTTTCTATAAAGATATTGGTGGAAAAATCAAGATGGATTGGTCTGAAGCTTACATCCCAATAGGGAAGAAAATGATAAAACTAGAGCGAAAAACAAAGAATAAATACAAAATTGTACCTTCAAACAATCCTAAAGCTTAGATATTGTATGAAGAATTTTAGTTTGGAAACAATGTTATATTACACGAGAAACAATGTGAGGAAATTGAAAAAGAAAATTGTGATGAAGCCCTGTGGACTCTGGAGTTTGATGGAAGTTATTCAAATTTAGGGTCAAGGGTAGGTGTTGTTTTGATTTCACCTTCAAGAGACATATTTACATATTCCTTTAAATTATATTTTCATAATACAAACAACATTATGGAGTACGAAGCATTTCTCCTAGGTTTGTAGGAAGCCAAAGCAAAGGGGCTAAAGCAACTGACGGTGAGGGGTGATGCTGAAATCATTGTAAAATAGGTAAGGAAACATTTGTTGAAACACTATAGAAATCTAGTTTGGGATGACATTGAATCTTTTGAAGCCTTTTCTATTGAATTTGTGCCTCGTTCTCAAAATACTACAGCAGACTCCTTAGTTGTTCCAGCTTCCTTGTTGTTACCACACCTAGAGTTCAAAAGTGATACCTATAGGATTGAAATAATTTATAGACCTATAGTCCAAAATAATTTAAATCACTGGCAAGTTTTTGATAGTGATGCATAGTTGAAGGATTTCATTGAATGTGTTGGAAATTTTGCTGAAACTTTCTTTGAAGGATCAAACCATGAGGGTAAACCTATTGGAGAAGAATCAATTGAATCAGGAGAAGTTGTTCAATTGAAAGGTGATTTGATCCCAAAGGGGTTGGTGTCTTTAGAACATCTCTTTCGAAGAAAAGATTATAGCACTAAAAATAGGAGAATTGACCCTGATAAAGGTGCAAAGGAACATGACAAAATAAATATCAGAATGAAGGAAACCCCAAATGGATTTCCATTGGCCGAACCTACTCCAACAAAGAGAAGGATGAGTTGTATAAACTCCTTGCCCAATATCATGATGTCTTTCCGTAGGGATATGAAGACTTGAAGAACTTTAGAAATGGAGAGTTTGTACATCATACACCTTTAAAGCTAGAAGCTACTAACTTTAGACAAAAGCTTAGAAACTATAATCCTAAGGTATTTGAGGCTATTTTTAAAGAAGTGGAGAAGATGTTAAAAGCCTACATAATCTATCCAATTCATCACTCAACTTGGGTAGCGAATATTGTCCCCATGAGAAAGAAAAATGGTGAAATAAGTAATTTGTGTGGATTTTAGAAATCTAAATCAAGCTAGTCTCAAGGAAAATTATGCACTTCCCACTATGGATCATATTTTGCAAATAGTTGCTAGATTGGAAGTTATGTCAATGCTTGATGGGTATTCAAGCTACAATTAGATTAGTATTGCACCAGAGGATCAACACAAGATGGCCTTCATTACTCCTTGGGGTACTTTTTCTTACAATTGGATGTCATATGGTTTATTCAATGTAAGAGTGACTTTTTAGAGAGAAATGAATTCTTCCTTTAAATATTTGAGGGATAGAATAATTGTAATATATCTTGAAGTCTTGACTATATACTCTAAGAGGAGGAAACATCACTTGAGAGACTTGGGAATGGTGTTGGATTGATGCAGACAACACAGTATATCCCTCAACCCTAAAAAGTATGTGTTATTTGTAGAGGAAGGAAAATTGTTTAGACATATTGTTTCTAAAGATTGTATAAGGATTGACCCAAAAAGGGTGAAGGCAATACAGAAACTAGCACTACCCACTAATAGAAGTGATTTGAAGTCCTTTTGTCAAATCATTTTTTAAAGAAGTTTTGTTCCTAAATTTTCTAAAAAGGTAAGACATATGTTGGGTATGATGAGCAAAAAACATCCCTTTAGATGGCAGGAAGAGAGCAAGAAAGCTTTTGAGGATATTAAAATAGCCATTTCAAATGCTTCCATGCTAGTGAGTTTAAATTTTGAAAAAGATTTTATCATTTACTGCTATGCTTTAGAACATACTCTGTCTAGTATTCTGACTCAAAGGGATGGTAAAGAAAATGAAGCCCCAATTGCTTTCATGGGCATTCCCTTGATGTAGCATGAATTAAACTATACCCAAATGGAGAAACATGCATTCGCTATGCTGAAGGCATTGAAGCAATTCAGGTATTACATTCTACATTCCCATTCAATTGTCTATGTGCCAGAAATAGAAGTAAAAAGTATATTAACTCAACAGTTAATTGGGGTAAATAAAAGAGTTGTATGGGTAACTAACATTCAGGAATATGATTTAACCATTAATCCTACTTCTTTAGTAAGAGGACAAGGTTTATGTAAATTGATGGCCGAAAACAGACAATACTAAAGAAGCATCCATTGTTTTGTTAGTAAGCTCAAAAAACCCTTGGTTCTCCAGCATAGCATACTTTTTGACATATGGTGAATGCCCTCCAAACATGAGGTATAAAGAAAAATGGAATCTTAGATTGAAGGCTACAAAATATGTGATTTCCAACAACATTTTGTATAAGAGAGGGATGGATGAAACCTTTTTGAGATGTGTAGATGCAGAACAATAGGAAAACTTGTTGAGAGCATATCATTCAAATGTATGTGGAGGACATTTCTCATCTACAGTGACTACTTTTAAAATCCTTAGGAATTTCTTCTACTGGCCATGTATGTTCAAAGATGCTTACAAGTTTGTAATAAATTGTGAAAAATGCATGTGTACCCGGCTATACTTTTGAGCCCCAATAGTTGTCTTAGTATGTCCACATATTCCATGGTGATAAATTTTCATTCGAAGCCATTTCATGAAGTCGTCTTTTGAGCAGTTGTCAATTCTACATTTTCACCTAAGTGTCAAATAGCAATAGGAGGCCTTGTTTGCAATTGAATATCTCACACCCAATAATATTTCACAACTCACTGCTTTGGGAGTGTCTAGTGTCCATACCAAAGACCCTATATTTTAAATTTTGAGTCATTTCAAGTCTATTTGACTAGGTCTTGAATCCCTCAAAGTTGGTCATTTATCAATGTCATGCTGATATGAATTGTTTTGAATTCTAGGAAGCCGTGTTTGACTTGTTATAACTGTGACCCAGTTGACCAAAATGATGGAATTCCTATTGCATTGTATTTTAGAGGTTAGAGAGTTGCTATGTTTCAAGTTTGAGATCATGATGAATCCATTTGTTTAGTTTTCAAACGTGATTCCAAATGCAATTTCTAACTTTTTACTAGTCTCAAGAAATGCAGACTGATCCGTACCCCTATTCATGATGTCATATCTTGAGATTCGTGATAGGTAAGATTGAATGGATTCTACCCCTATGTTGTACTATAAAAGTACTTCAAGTGTGCCAATTTTATAATCTTGACGGATCCATCTGCACACTTTCCCAGGTCCATTCTGTTTGCAAAAATTACTTTCTACCATTTGTTCCCAGTCTATGAATTCTGAGTACCCTACTTTGACTACTCGCCATTTGCGGCTAGTTATTCATCATAAGCCCAAATTGTAGATTTATACTCTTGTCATTGTAGTGAACCAACACCCCAATTTTTGTGCCCCCAAGTGTCTGTTTGCCTAGTTTTTGAAGACAAATCTAAACACAAATTATGTTTTCTAACATGTTTTCTTCCAGGTAGTTCTGAGAGGGAAACTTCAACAGTTAATATCTTTTGATCCTAAATTTTTTATGAGATGAGATTTGACATGGTACAAGTGTGCAGAAGAGAGAATCAATGGGCTAGATTTCAAAGCCCAATCAGGTGTTTGGGTCAATTTTTAGAGGCTGGTCAAAGGACCCTCTAGTATTAAATTGATAGTTTCAGATTAATGGTAAAATGATATTTAATTGATGGTTCAGTGATCAAACTTATTTCTAATCAGTATGAAAGGGTGAAAGGATCACTTTGGCACTTTAGGTGTTTCGAAATGAAAAAAAATTTAGTCGGACACACTTTAGGCCCAACTGATTTCATCGTATTAACGTAAATATGTGTGAATTAATGATTCTCAAAGGTTTTTAAAAGGGGGATAAGTTTGAAAAGAAGAAGAATATTATAAAGGGATAAATAAATTGAAGAAGAGTTAGAAGAAAGGTTTGGAGGGGCTCTTGCTCTTGGTAAGGGTGGTGAAGGTGACACAGAAGAGTTGAAAGAGATGACATCTCATTCAAGATAACACACTATGGAGTTAGTTATGCAAATCTTGTCTGGTCTCAAAATAAACATGGTGATTCAAGATATCCATTGGTGCTAGGGCACAAGTTTGTGGAAATTTTCAAAGAAACTGGTTCTAATGTGGTTCGCTTCAAAGTTGGTGATTGCATAGGAGTTGGCACATATGTCAGTTCTTGCCAAGAATGTCAATATTGCAATGCTAAAATAGAAGTTAATTGTGTGAAGGGAAGTATTTTCAGCTTTCATGGTGTTGATGTGGGTGGCACAATAACTAAAGGAGGATATTCTGACCATATTGTTGTTCACCAAAGGCACTGCTTTAACATACTAGAAAACCTACATGTTGGCTTCGGCAACTCCTCTGTTGTGTGCTAGTATTATTGTTTATAGCCCCATGATGCGCCATCACATGAACCAAGAAAGAAAATCTCTTGGAGTGATTGGGCTTGGTGGACTAGGCCATATGGTAGTCAAATTTGGAAAGGCCTTGGGTTAAATGTTATAATTTCTAGCACACCTGTATCAAAGAAGGAGGAAGCATTGAGGATTCTTGGAGTAGATAAATTTATTGTGTCATCTAACAAAGAGTAGATGGAGGCTTCATCCAACTCTCTATATTTCATCATTGACACCGCTTCAGGGGACCACCCTATTGATCTTTACACGCCACTTTTGAAAATGGAAGGAATGTTTCCCATTGTTGCTTTCCCTTCTAAAATCAATGTTCAACCTACAAATATAACCAAGACCATGACAGAAGATTGTCATTATAAAATTTTCTTTCCTTAATCATGTGGTAATTATAGTCAGAGACATAAGGCACAAATATTGAAAAGTCGCCAACAATAGAGGACCACACTGACAAAGCCCATGGGCTAAAAAATTTGTTTCCCATGGAATCTTGCCCATAGTATTCGATGCAGTAGATTGAAGAAGAAATGCCAAAGAAAATCTGGAGGTGTCAACAATAGAAGCCCATGGCATGGACAGTGGTTTGCATAGTTGAAAGAAGGTAGTGACAAGTTGAAGGGGCCCCATTTTATTTGCAAAAACTGCTTTTTACCATTTGTTCCTAGTATACGAATTTTGATTAGCCTACTTTGACTGCTTGCCATTTGCGGCCAGTTATTCGTCATGAGCCCAAATTGTAGATTTATACTCTTGTCATGATATGAAACCAAGACCCCAATTTTTGTGCCCCCAAGTGTCTATTTGTCTAGCTTTTGAAGTTAAATCTGAACACAAATTATGTTTTCTAACATGTTTTCTTCCAAGTAGTTCTGAGAGGGAAACTTCAACAGTTAATATCTTTTGATCCTAAATTTTTCTTGAGACGAGATTTGACATGGTACAAGTGTGCAAAAGAGAGAATCAGTGGACTAGATTTCAAACTCTAGTCAGGTGTTTGGGTCAATTTTTAAAGCTGGTCAAAGGACCCTCTAGTATTAAATTAACAATTTTTAGATTAATGGTAAAATGATCTTTAATTGATGGTTCGGTGATCAAACTTATTTCTAATCAGTACAAGAGGGTTAAAGGATCACTTTGGCACTTCAGGTGTTTGGAAATGAAAAAAAATTTAGTTGGATCCACTTGGGGCCTGATTGATTTCATCGTACTAATGTAAATATGTATGAATTAATGATTCTCAAAGGTTTTTAAAAGGGGGATAAGTTATGAATGGGAGCCCATGGATCCCCAAAATCTCAATTGGCTATAAGTCGAGCATTAAGAGTTTCACTAATAGATTGAAAGCAAACTGTGAAAGTTGAGGATTTCAAGAAAGAAACTCAAATCAGGTAAACATGTTACTGAGAAATTTGAAAAGAAGAAGAATATTATAAAGGGATAAATAAATTGAAGAAGAGTTAGAAGAAAGGTTTGGAGGGGCTCTTGCTCTTGGTAAGGTTGGTGAAAGTGACACAAAAGAGTTGAAAGAGATGACATCTCATTCAAGATAACACACGATGGAGTTAGTTATGCAAATGTTGTCTGATCTCAAAATAAACATGGTGATTCAAGATATCCATTGGTGCTAGGGCACAAGATTGTGGAAATTTTCAAAGAAACTGGTTCTAATGTGGTTCGCTTCAAAGTTGGTGATTGCATAGGAGTTGGCACATATGTCAGTTCTTGCAAAGAATGTCAATATTGAAATGCTAAAATAGAAGTTAATTGTGTGAAGGGAAGTATTTTCAGCTTTCATGGTGTTGATATGGGTGACACAATAACTAAAGGAGGATATTCTGACCATATTGTTGTTCACCAAAGGTACTGCTTTAACATACTAGAAAACCTACATGTTGGCCTTGGTAGCTCCTCTATTGTGTGCTAGTATTATTGTTTATAGCCCCATGATGTGCCATCACATGAACCAAGAAAGAAAATCTCTTGGAGTGATTGGACTTGGTGGGCTAGGCCATATGGTAGTAAAATTTGGAAAGGCCTTGGGTTAAATGTTATAATTTTGAGCGCACCTGTATTGAAGAAGGAGGAAGCATTGAAGATTCTTGGAGCAGATAAATTTATTGTGTCATCTAACAAAGAGTAGTTGGAGGCTTCATCCAACTCTCTAGATTTCATCATTGACACCGCTTTAGCGGACCACCCTATTGATCTTTACATGCCACTTTTGAAAATGGAAGGAATATTTGCCATTGTTGCTTTCCCTTCTGAAATCAAAGTTCAACCTACAAATATAACAAAGACCATGATAGATTCAAGATTTTCATTATAAAATTTTCATTCCTTAATCATGTGCTAATTATAGTTAGAGACACAAGCCGCATATATTGAAAAGTCACCAACAATAGAGGAACACATTGACAAAGCCCATTGGCTAAAAAATTTGTTTTCCATGGAATCTTGCCAATATTATTTGATGTAGTAGATTGAAGAAGAAATGCAAAAGAAATTCTGGAGGTGTCAACAATAGAAGCCCATGGCATGGCCAGTGGTTTGCATAGTTGAAAGAAGGTAGTGACAAGATGAAGGGGCCCCATGCTATTTGAAAAAATTGCTTTCTACCATTTGTTCCTACTCTACGAATTCTGAGTATGCTACTTTGACCACTTGCCATTTGTGGCCAGTTATTTGTCATGAGCCCAAATTGAAGATTTATACTCCTGTCATGATAGTGAACAAACAGCCCAATTTTTGTGCTCGCAAGTGTCTTTTTGCCTAGTTTTTGAATCCAAATATGAAAACAAATTATGTTTTCTAACATGTTTTCTTCCAAGTAGTTTTGAGAGGGAAACTTCAACAGTTAATATCTTTTGATCCTAAATTTGTCATGAGACAATATTTGACATGGTCCAAGTGTGCAAAAGAGAGAATCAGTGGGCTAGATGTCAAAGCCCAGTTAGGTGTTTGGGTCAATTTTTAAAGCTGGTCAAAGGACTCTCTAGTATTAAATTGATAGTTTTCAAATTAATGGTAAAATGATTTTTAATTGATGGTTCAGTGATCAAACTTATTTCTAGTCAGTACGAGAGGGTGAAAGGATCACTTTGGCACTTCAGGTGTTTGGAAATGAAAAAAAAATTAGTCGGACCCGCTTGGGGCCCGACTGATTTCATCGTATTAATGTAAATATGTATGAATTAATGATTCTCAAAGGTTTTTAAAAGGGGGATAAGTTATGAATGGGATCCCATAGATCCCCAAAATCTCAATTGGCTATAAGTCGAGCATTAAGAGTTTGAAACTTTTTACTGGTGTCAAGAAATGCAGATTGATCGGTACACCTATTCATAATGTCATATCTTGAGATTCATGATAGGGAAGATTGAATGGATTCTACCAATATGTTGTACTATAAAAGTACTTCGAGTGTGCCAATTTTCAAATCTTGATGAATCCATCTGCATACTTTCCCAGGTCCATTCTATTTACAAAAACTACTTTCTACCATTTGTTCCCAATCTATGACTTTTGAGTAGCCTAATTTGACTACTCACCATTTGCGGCTAGTTATTCATCATGAGCCCAAATTGTAGATTTATACTCTTGTCATGATAGTGAACAAATACGCCAATTTTTGTGCCCCCAAGTGTCTGTTTACTTAGTTTTTGAAGCAAAATCTAAACACAAAATATGTTTTCTAACATGTTTTCTTCCAAATAGTTCTGAGAGGGAAACTTCAATAGTTAATATCTTTTGATCCTAAATTTTTCATGAGATGAGATTTGACATGGTACAAGTGTGCAGAAGAGAGAATGAGTGGGCTAGATTTCAAAGCCTAGTCAAGTGTTTGTGTCAATTTTTAAAGCTGGTCAAAGGACCCTCTAGTATTAAATTGACAGTTTTCATATTAATGGTAAATTGATCTTTAATTGATGGTTCGGTGATCAAACTTATTTCTAATCAGTATGAGAGGGTGAAAGGATCACTTTGGCACTTTAGGTGTTTGGAAATGAATAAAAATTTAGTCAGACCCGCTTGGGGCCCGACTGATTTCATCGTATTAATGTAAATATGTATGAATTAATGATTCTAAAAGGATTTTAAAAGGGGGATAAATTATGAATGGGAGCCCATGGATCCCCAAAATCTCAATTGGCTATAAGTCGAGCATTAAGAGTTTCACTAATAGATTGAAAGAAAACTGTGAAAGTTGAGGATTTCAAGAAAGAATTTCAAATCAGGTCAAGATGTTACTGAGAAATTTGAAAAGAAGAAGAATATTATAAAGGGATAAATAAATTGAAGAAGAGTTAGAAGAAAGGTTTGGAGGGGCTCTTGCTCTTGGTAAGGGTGGTGAAAGTGACACGGAAGAGTTGAAAGAGATGACATCTCATTCAAGATAACACATTTTGGAGTTAGTTATGCAAATGTTGTCTGGTCTCAAAACAAACATCGTGATTCAAAATATCCATTGGTGTTATGGCACAAGATTGTGGAAATTTTCAAAGAAACTAGTTCTAATGTGGTTCACTTCAAAGTTGGTGATTGCATAGGAGTTGGCACATATGTCAGTTCTTGCTAAGAATGTCAATATTGGAATGCTAAAATAGAAGTTAATTGTGTGAAGGTAAGTATTTTCAGCTTTCATGGCGTTGATGTGGGTGGCACAATAACTAAAGGAGGATATTCTAACCATATTATTGTTCACCAAAGGTACTGGTTTAACATACCAGAAAATCTACATGTTGGCTTCGGCAACTCCTCTATTGTGTGCTAGTATTATTGTTTATAGCCCCATGATGCACCATCACATGAACCAAGAAATCAAATCTCTTGGAGTGATTGGGCTTGGTGGGCTAGGCCATATGGTAGTAAAATTTTGAAAGGCCTTGGGTTAAATGTTATAATTTCTAGCACACCTATATTGAAGAAGGAGGAAGTGTTGAGGATTCTTGGAGTAGATAAATTTATTGTGTCATCTAACAAAGAGTAGATAGAGGCTTCATCCAACTCTTTAGATTTCTTCATTGACACCACTTCAGGGGACTACCCTGTTGATATTAACATGCCACTTTTGAAAATGGAAGGATTGGTTGCCATTGTTGCTTTCCCTTCTGAAATCAAATTTCAACCTAAAAAAATAACCAAGACCATGACACATTCAAGATTCTCATTATAAAATTTTAATTCCTTAATCATGTGCTAATTATAGTCAAAGACACAGGCCACAAATATGGAAAAGTCGCCAACAACAGAGGAACACACTGACAAAGCCCATGGGCTAAAAAAATTATTTTCCATGGAATCTTGCCAATAGAATTCCATGCAGTAGATTGAAGAAGAAATGCCAAAGAAAATTTGGAGGTGTCAACAACAGAAGCCCATGGGATGGCCAGTGGTTTGCATAGTTGAAAGAAGGTAGTGACAAGATGAAGGGGCCCCATTCTATTTGCAAAAACTCCTTTCTACCATTTGTTCACAGTCTACGAATTCTGAGTAGCCTACTTTGACTGCTCACCATTTGCGGCTAGTTATTCATCATGAGCCCAAATTGTAGATTTATTCTCTTGTCATGAAACTGAACCAAACACCCCTATTTTAATGCCCCCAAGTGTTTGTTTGCCTAGTTTCTAAAGCTAAATCTAAACACAAATTATGTTTTCTAGCATGTTTTTTTCCAAGTAGTTTTGAGAGGGAAACTTCAACAGTTAATATCTTTTGATCCTCAATTTTTCATGAGACAATATTTGACATGGTACAAGTGTGCAGAAGAGAGAATCAGTGGGCTAGATTTCAAAGCCCAGTCATTTGTTTGGGTCAATTTTTAAAGCTGGTCACAGGACCCTCTAGTATTAAATTGATAGTTTTCAAAATAATGGTAAAATGATCTTTAATTGATGGTTCGGTGATCAAACTTATTTTTAATCAGTACGAGAGGGTGAAAGGATCACTTTGGCACTTCAAGTGTTTGGAAATGAAAAAAAATTTAGTCGGATCCACTTGGGGCCTGACCGATTTCATCATATTAATGTAAATATGTATGAGTTAATGATTCTCAAAGGTTTTTAAAAGGGGGATAACTTATGAATGGGAGCCCATGGATCCCCAAAATCTCAAGTGGCTATAAGTCAAGCATTAAGAGTTTCACTAATAGATTGAAAGCAAACTGTGAAAGTTGAGGATTTCAAGAAAGAATTTCGAATCAGGTAAAGATGTAACTACTAAGAAATTTGAAAAGAAGAAGAATATTATAAAGGGATAAATAAATTGAAGAAGAGTTAGAAGAAAGGGTTGGAGGGGCTCTTGATCTTGGTAAGCGTGGTGAAAGTGACATAGAAGAGTTGAAAGAGATGACATCGCATTCAAGATAACACACTGTAGAGTTAGTTATGCAAATGTTGTCTAGTCTCAGAATAAATATGGTGATTCAAGATATCCATTGGTGCTAGGGCACAAGATTGTGGAAATTTTCAAAGAAACTATTTCTAATGTGGTTCACTTCAAAGTTGGTGATTGCATAGGAGTTGGCACATATGTTACTTCTTGCCAAGAATGTCAATATTGCAATGCTAAAATAGAAGTTAATTGTGTGAAAGGAAGTATTTTCAGCTTTCATGGTGTTGATGTGGGTGGCACAATAACTAAAGGAGGATATTCTAACCATATTGTTGTTCACCAAAGGTACTGCTTTAACATACTAGAAAACCTACATGTTTTCTTTGGCAACTCCTATATTGTGTGCTAGTATTATTGTTTATAGCCCCATGATGCACCATCACATGAACCAAGAAAGCAAATCTCTTGGAGTGATTGGGCTTGGTGGGCTAGGCCATATGGTCGTAAAATTTGGAAAGTCCTTGGGTTAAATGTTATAATTTCTAGCACACCTTTACCGAAGAAGGAGGAAGTGTTGAGGATTCCTGGAGCAGATAAATTTATTGTGTCATCTAACAAAGAGTAGATGGAGGCTTCATCCAACTCTCTAGATTTCATCATTGACACCACTTCAAGGGACCACCCCGTTGATCTTACTTGCCACTTTTGAAAATGGAAGGAATGTTTGCCATTGTTGCTTTCCCTTCTGAAATCAAAGTTCAACCTATAAATATAACCAAGACGAAGACAGATTCAAGATTTTCATTATAAAATTTTCATACCTTAATCATATGCTAATTATAGTCAGAGACACAAGCTGCAGATATGGAAAAGTCACCAACAACAAAGGAAACAACTGATGAAGCCCATGGGCAAAAAAAAATACTTTCCATGGAATCTTGCCAATAGTATTTGATGTAGTAGATTGAAGAAGAAATGCCAAAGAAAATCTGCAGGTGTCAACAATAGAAGCCCATGGCATGGCTAGTAGTTTGCGTAGTTTAAAGAATGGAATAACAAGATGAAGGGGCCCCATTCTGTTTGCAAAAATTGCTTTCTACCATTTGTTCCCAGTCTATGAATTCTGAGTAGCCTACTTTGACTGCTCACCATTTGTAGCTAGTTTTTTGTCATGAGCCCAAATTGTATATTTATACTCTTGTCATGACACTCAACCAACACTCCAATTTTTGTGCCCCCAAGTGTCTGTTTCCCTATTTTTTGAAGCTAAATCTAAACACAAATTATATTTTCTAACATGTTTTCTTCCAAGTAGTTCTGAGAGGGGAACTTCAACAGTTAATATCTTTTGATCCTAAATTTGTCATGAGACGAGATTTGACATGGTACAAGTGTGTAGAAGAGAGAATTAGTTGGCTAGATTTCAAATCCCAGTTAGGTGTTTGGGTGAATTTTTAAAGTTGGTCAAAGGACCCTCTAGTATTAAATTGACAGTTTTTAGATTAATGGTAAAATGATCTTTAATTTTTGGTTCGGTGATCAAACTTATTTCTAATCATTATAAGAGGGTGAAAGGATTACTTTGGCACTTCACGTGTTTGGAAATGAAAACAAATTTAGTCGAACCCACTTGGGGCCCGACTGATTTCATCGTATTAATGTAAATATGTATGAATTAATGATTTTCAAAGGTTTTTAAAAGGAGGATAATTTATGAATGGGAGCCCATGGATCCCCAAAATCTCAATTGGCTATAAGTCGAGCATTAAGAGTTTCACTAATAGATTGAAAGCAAACTGTGAAAGTTGAGGATTTCAAGAAAGAATTTCAAATCAGGTAAAGATGTTACTGAGAAATTTGAAAAGAAGAAAAATATTATAAAGGGAAAAATAAATTGAAGTAGACTTAGAAGAAAGGTTTGGAGGGGCTCTTGCTCTTGGTAAGGGTGGTGAAAGTGACACAGAAGAGTTGTAAGAGATAACATCTCATTCAAGATAACACACTATGCAGTTAGTTATACAAATTTTGTCTGGTCTCAAAATAAACATGGTGATTCAAGATATCCATCGGTGCTCGATCACAATATTATGGAAATTTTCAAAGAAACTAGTTCTCATGTGGTTCGCTTCAAAGTTGGTGATTGCATAGGAGTTGGCACATATGTCAGTTCTGGCCAAGAATGTCAATATTGCAATGCTAAAATAGAAGTTAATTGTGTGAAGGGAAGTATTTTCAGCTTTCATGGTGTTGATGTGGGTGGCACAATAACTAAAGGAGAATATTTTGACCATATTGTTGTTCACCAAAGGTATTACTTTAACATACCAGAAAACCTACATGTTGGCTTTGGAAACTCCTCTGTTGTGTGCTAGTATTATTGTTTATAGCACCATGATGCACCATCACATAAACCAAGAAAGCAAATCTCTTGGAGTGATTGGGCTTGGTGGGCTAAGCCATATGGTAGTAAAATTTTGAAAGGCCTTGGTTTAAAAGTTATAATTTTGAGCACACCTATATCGAAGAAGGAGGAAGCATTGAGGATTCTTGGAGCAGATAAATTTATTGTGTCATCTAACAAAGAGTAGATGGAGGCTTCATCCAACTCTCTAGATTTCATCATTGACACCGCTTTAGGGGACCACCCTGTTGATCGTTACATGCCACTTTTGAAAATGGAAGGAATGTTTGCCATTGTTGCTTTCCGTTTTGAAATCAAAGTTCAACCTACAAATATAACCATGACCATGATAGATTCAAGATTTTCATTATAAAATTTTTATTCCTTAATCATGTTCTAATTATAGTCAGAGACACACGCCGCATATATGGAAAAGTCACCAACAATAGAGGAACAAACTGACAAAGCCCATGCACTAAAATTTTGTTTTCCATGGAATCTTGCCAATAGTATTCGATGCAGTAGATTGAAGAAGAAATGCCAAAAAAATCATGAGCTGTCAACAATAGAAGCCCATGGCATGGCCAGTGGTTTACATAGTTTAAAGAAGGTAGTGAGAAGATGAAGGGGCCCCATTCTATTTGCAAAAACTGCTTTCTACCATTTGTTCCCAGTCTACGAATTCTGAGTAGCCAGTTATTCGTCATGACCCCAAATTGTAGATTTATACTCTTGTCATGATACTGAACCAACACCCCAATTTTTGTGCCCCTAAGTATCTTTTTGCCTAGTTTTTGAAGCCAAATCTGAACACAAATTATGTTTTCTAACATGTTTTCTTCCAAGTAGTTCTGAGAGGGAAACTTCAACAGTTAATATCTTTTGATCCTAAGTTTTTCATGAGACGAGATTTTACATCGTACAAGTTTGTAGAAGAGAGAATCAGTGGGCTAGATTTCAAAGCCCAGTTAGGTGTTTGGGTCAATTTTTAAAGCTGGTCAAAGGACCCTCTAGTATTAAATTGACAGTTTTTAGATTAATGGTAAAATGATCTTTAATTGATGGTTTGATGATCAAACTTATTTCTAGTTAGTACGAGAGGGTGAAAAGATCACTTTGGCACTTCGGGTGTTTCAAAATGAAACAAAAATTTAGTCGAACCTGCTTGTGGCCCAACTGATTTCATCATATTAATGTAAATATGTATGAATTAATGATTCTCAAAGGTTTTTAAAAGGGGGATAAGTTATGAATGGGAGCCCATCGATCCCCAAAATCTCAATTGGCTATAAGTCGAGCATTAAGAGTTTCACTAATAGATTGAAAGTAAACTGTGAAAGTTGAGGATTTCAAGAAAGAATTTCAAATCAAGTAAAGATGTTACTGAGAAATTTGAAAAGAAGAAGAATATTATAAATGGATAAATAAATTGAAGAAGAGTTAGAAGAAAGGTTTGGAGAGGCTCTTGCTCTTGGTAAGGGTGGTAAAAATGACATAGAAGAGTTGAAAGAGATGACATCTCATTCAAGATAACACACTGTGGAGTTAGTTATGCAAATGTTGTCTAGTCTCAAAATAAACATGGTGATTCAAGATATCCATTGGTGCTAGGGTACAAGATTTTGTAAATTTTCAAAGAAACTGGTTCTAATGTGGTTCACTTCAAAGTTGGTTATTGCATAGGAGTTGGCACATATGTCAGTTCTTTCCAAGAATGTTAATATTGCAATGCTAAAATAGATGTTAATTGTGTGAAGGGAAGTATTTTCAGCTTTCATGGTGTTGATGTCGGTGACACAATAACTAAATGAGGATATTCTTACCATATTATTGTTCACCAAAGGTACTGCTTTAACATACCAGAAAACCTACATGTTGGCTTCAGCAGCTCCTCTGTTGTGTGCTAGTATTATTGTTTATAGCCCCATGATGTGCCATCATGTGAACCAAGAAAGAAAATATCTTGGAGTGATTGGGCTTGGTGGGCTAGGCCATATGGTAGTAAAATTTGGAAAGGCCTTGGGTTAAATGTTATAATTTTTAGTACACTTGTATCGAAGAAGGAGGAAACGTTGAGGATTCTTGGAGCAGATAAATTTATTGTGTCATCTAACAAAGAGTAGATGGAGGCTTCATCTAACTCTCTAGATTTCATCATTTACACCTCTTCAGGGGACCACCTTGTTGATCTTTACATGCCACTTTTGAAAATGGAAGGAATGTTTGCCATTGTTGCTTTCCCTTTTGAAATCAAAGTTCAACCTACAAATATAACCAAGACCAAAACAGATTCAAGATTTTCATTATAAAATTTTCATTCCTCAATCATGTGCTAATTATAGTTAGAGACACAAGCCATAGATATGGAAAAGTCACCAACAACAGAGTAACACACTGACAAGGCCCATGGGCTAAAAGATTTGTTTTTCATGGAATCTTGCCAATAGTATTCGATGCATAAGATTGAAGAAGAAATGCCAAAGAAAATCTAGAGGTGTCAACCATAGAAGCCCATGGCATGGCCAGTGGTTTGCGTAGTTGAAAGAAGGTAGTGACAAGATGAAGGGGCCCCATGCTTTAGCATACAAAAAATAGGGGTGTGCATGCTATGAAAAGAGGAGGCCACACCATGAGGAGGAACCCAAATCATAGCAGGGAAGCCAAATGCAATAGAGGCTCAAAGCCATGCCAAATCAAGGAGTCTCATGCACAAAACAACATGTGCAGATCAGTGTAGAAGAGAGCCTGCAGGCAGTCCATAGTAGGAAATACCCAAATATAAAGAAGAACTCATGAGTAAGAAGATAAAAAGGAGAATCCAAAATAAAGGAAATGCTAGGGTCTTCTTGCAAACATATGAAGGAAAGCTTTGAAGAGGAATCCCCATGGGAAAGATGGGATCAAAGTTACAGAGGAGATGGAAGTTCAAGCATGGAGTCAAAATGGGACTCTCCTCTAGTGCTTTTGTCCCACATTGGGGATATGGGTTTAAGTTTTTAAATACAATTCTACCCCACATACCTATCGTCCAAAAGACAACAGCCTTTTTTAAGGCATGCAACATGTAGGCTTACTTGTGGTGGACCCCAGCCAACTGGAGGTGATGTTCAATAAATTTTTAATGAACATGCAACAAAAAGTATGATGACATTAGCAGGCCATCAAAAAACATGAAAAATCTAGCAAGGCACTATGTTGCCACCAGAAAATGGTAAGGTTTTCCGGTAACAACATAGCGACCTGCCAAAAACCTTGGAATTCAGTAGGAGTTGTTGTGGGGCCCACACAATGCAGTCAGTGAACTAGAGAATGACAAGTGGTGGCATATGATGATAGATTGATGAACCAAATAGTGATGTGGTGATCAAATTTTAGAAGGTACTAAATTGTGCTACATGGCGCATCTGACAGTTATCGCGATGTTGCCAAAGCAAAAATGCACACCAATTAACATAGTGCCATGTCAACCCAATAGAAATTTGACATGTGGCATGTTGATATGGTATAATGGAGGACAAATCAAATGATGCCATGTGGCATCTAGGTGGTAGGGGTCTAACTTGGTGAAATAGAGAACTAATCTAGTTTTGACATGTGTCAAGGGTGGTCAAACCAAGTTTGACCCAGATTGAAAAGTGAGGGAAAATTCAGAGGCTTTAATAATAATAAAATATTTTTTTCTCCTCTAGAAGTCATGTGTAGAGTCAAATTTTTAAATAAAGTCTAAATTTTTAATATAGTTCAAACTATTGAAAAAGGTTAAATTTTTGCAAAGAGCTATGGAATTCATGAACAAGAGGCCTAATTTTCAGAGGGGCATAACTAGGGCATTTTTTTAATCTAAAATATGGACTCCAATATACCATTGGAACTGGGAGGAAATGAACTTTCTGAATATGTAGTTTGTTTTTCCACAGGTGCTCATTGGTTTAGTCTATAAGCATATTTGTGATTCTCGAGGCATTCTCAACAAAATGGGTAATTTTCACCATAGAGCATCAAAATTGGTTAGAAGGTAGATATAAAGGCTTTTTGAAATCTAAATGTGAAGAAAATCAATTCTAAAAGGTTTTCTTGGCTTCTAGAGGTCATATTTAACTAAATTTTCACTTTTACCTTGAGTTCAAATTTGACATCAAAAATCAGTTATTCTTTCCAATCAAATATTCTAAGATACTTTATGCTTTTAAGAGGAAAAATGATCAAGGAGTTGATATATAGTTATAGAGAGAAGGTAGAGAGAGGATTTTTAGCTTTTTGGGAAAGAATTCTGAGGGGACATTTGTCATCTTTTAATCAAATCGAAGAATTGCTTCCTTTCTATTTTATTCTTTCTTCTTCTCTTTTGTAAGAGTTGGCAGTTTTCTTTATGGTACCAATAGGGTTCCAGTGTTCTACTATGAAACAATGGTTGTTGATGGTTTTACTTCCTATCTATTGAGCTGAGCTCTAGCAGTAAAGGCCACACACCTGCACCTATACAAATTTTCATTTCATTTTCATGTGTTGTTATTCTAAAATATTGGAAATTGATGCTAGATTATGTGAAGTATCTTGAATTACATTTAGTTTTACCAGTTTATGTATTTAGTCTTTCCATGGATGAATATACAAGGGGATTTACAATTAATTATCTGAGTTTTCTTACTATGTCTCCTAATTCATCATATGTTATTAACTTTGAGATTGAGTGAATAAGGTTCATTTGATTTAAGACATCTTGGATCAGTTGTGTATTAGATTTTTGCTTTTGACTGAAGGAGTTAAGTAAATGCTTTAGTGTTTTGATAGGGTTTCTAGGTGTATGAAGGGGATATTTTGTAAGAATGGGATTTGGGGATTTCAGTTGAAAAACTTAATTGTAAGGCAATCAAATTAGGCCATCCTACTAATAGTGACTCTATGTCCCAATGGATAAGGTACTGATCACTAAATCAAATGCAAGCTGATATGATGGTTATTTGCACAAAATCTTTTTAATTGAATAAATTTAGTTTTTCATGTTTTGTAGTGGGCTAAAAAGAATTGACCTTTTCTTAGCTTATGGATTCATAGGTTATGATTTGTAGCTATCTCATTTCTATGTCATTGCATAAGTGACAAAAGATAAAGGGGGTTACATCTACTATTAATAGGTTCAAATTTATGTTTTAATTGCACTGGTACCATTTATCAGAACCTCAAGGTTAACCCACCTAGGTCTTACAGAGCCTAAAGTGAAGAAGGAGTTATGCCTTATAGTTGGCCCAAGACTATAGTCAAATGTATCTATCATAGGAATTTGCTAGGCTTAGATGCATTGGTCTAGTTTCTTGGTTATTTTTAAAATTGTAGTTTTAAACACTAACAAAGGGAATGAACGGGCATAATCTAGTAACAAGATCCTGGTTGCTATAGTGAAAATGTTGGTAGCCAATAATCCTCGAAATTGGCACAAAAAGCTATATGAAACATTTTGGGTTCATAGTATTACTCCTAAAAGGGCCATTGGCATGGCTCCATTTGAGTTGGTATATGGAATTGGTGCTCAAGTATCCCTACCTCTAGAGTTGTCAGCTTTAAAATTGCAATCTATGATTGAGGGTCATTTTTTTAGACTCCCTAGTGAAGAGAATTATTTATTTGAACAAATTAGAAGAAGAGAGGGAAAAGCTTGTTGATCATATTACAAAACATTAGATGAAGGTGAAGAAAAAAATTTATATGAGAGTCAGGCCTCATAGTTTCCTAAAAAAATGATGAATTTCTTTGTGGGACAAGAGGAGAGAACCTAAAGGAGCACATGAAAAATTTGACTCCCTCTAGAAAGGGTAATTTATCATTTTTGAAGTCATTGGTCCAAACATTTTCCATCTAAGTTACCCAAATGGCACAATTCTGCCCGTTACTTATAATGGATAGGATTTGAAGTTAACAAAGACCTAATGTCATAAAGATTTTGATCATGTACATACCCTTTTGTTTTTAGTTTAGTTTTTTATTTTCTTTCCTCTTCCTATTATTTTCTATTTTGGTTCTAGTGCTATTTTTATTTCTAGTTTTTTGAGTTCTCTTTGTACTCTATGTGCCCGGTCCCTAGTGAGAGCCCCTATTAGCCATATTGTGAGTTTTCATATTTTAAACTTTTCCTAAATTGCCCATCTAGTTATTGAAGCCTCCTATTGTCACTTTGTGTTCTACTAGTCATCAAAAGCATTGTACCAAGCCTTTTGAAGCTTCACATTATTCCTTTTGTTTTTCTAAACCTCTTTGAACCACTTTGAACCTCGGTTCAAAGTAGTTCAAAAAAATTCAATGAAAGGGTTCTATGCTAACCATTTTCTTCTACGAATAATTCATGCAAGACTATGGAGTGTTCTTTTGAACTACTTTGAACCCCTTTGAATCTTGGTTTGAAGCAGTTTGAAGCAGTTCTTCCACTAAGGCTCCTTGGCAGAAATTGATTATGGATTGTTAAAAGCCATCACTTTCCAAAGACATTAATCACCATATCAAGAGGTTATAATTTAAATGAGTGCCTTAATTTTAGGCATGGGAAATCATCATCATGATTTAAAATGGGAGTGTTGGAAATATAGATGGAGTAACTGAGAGGGAAGGTGAATCAGTTACCACAAAATCAAATCCATAGATCCCTTAGATGTCTAATAAAACTACTTACTATTATCACTCGGTAAACATACAAAAATTGTTGTAACTTAGTAGATGCAGTGTATGTTAACTTTAATAGATCTTAAACATTCACAGTGATTAATGTGCAATCATAAAAGAAATAACATGAACACATGAGTAGTAGATTTAACATGAAAACCCAATATGGGAAAAACCACCAAGTAACTAGTTACTAATTTTTACTCTTATAAAGTGAGCCCTATTAGGAGCCAACCTAGTTAAACGTTAGAAAACACACTGTTAAGTGTGACCTTGTTAGAGGATTTAAACACCCTTTTAGGAGTGGCCTTGCAAGAGGTCTTTATAACAATTCAATGGAACTGTCACCTTGTTAGAGGATTTACAAATGGTTATTAAATCAACTCTATTAAGAGATTTTGGAATCACTGCTACAATGGTAAGAAAGTAACAATGAAATGACCTGAATGAGATGCAACTGAATTGCTGATTATAGATCTCTATTTTGCTTCACACTAGATCCTTCCTAATGAAATAAAACTTTACTACTCTACAAGGACATCTAACCATCCTTCAAATTCACTCACACTTTCCTCTTCAAATAACCAATGCACTTGCGTACTCACTCATACATTTAGAATTCTCAATTTGGCCTTTCATTTATACCATAAAAATTATCAGGTTGGCTCATTTACAAATTACAATCACCAATAATCATTACCTCAGTCAGCTAGAATCAATACTTGAAATAATTAAACTTTATTTCTCAAATTAACAAAATCCTTCATTGGCCGACCCTGCTTAGTAAACACTATTCCTGAAATGATTTCCTATGTTAACCAACAAAAGCTTGTTTAACACTATGAATCCTCTAAAATCCTTTGGAGACAGAGTGATCTCGGTAAACAATAAGTTTTCTTTGTTAACCAGGAGAGCTTAGTTAACACTACTTCTTGCCACATTTCCTTCAATGTTTGAGTCAGCTTAGTAGACATTGTTTCCACAGAGCAATTTCTAGGAATGCTCGGTAGACACAAAAAATTGCCTTGTTGACCAACTAAGCTCAGTAAGCATTGTCTGCCAATTGATATGAAATTTGTGTAACATCAAAGACAACACACAATTATACAATTATATCCAACAATCTCCCTCTTTGGCATTGATGGCAGTACAACATGTCATAGCACAATGAAATTTGAAAACAAGTCTTTCTATGATAGAAATTTTCTCCCTCTTAGATTTTATGCCACAAACTTCTCTAATGTAGTAATCTCCATCTATGAAGGAATTACATAGCTTCTTCTTCAAATAGCAAACTCTTCCTCAAACAAATTTTAGAAAGATATGATAGTAAACTCTCCCTCTTTGACAACACATGCATAAAACAACACATACCAAGTGAATATCAATGTACCTTGAGTATTGATTTATATGCAATGCTCTCATGATTATGTTGCATCAACTGATAGATTTTCAACTTGGGTCCTACTAGTGCATCACTAAAAATTTTTTTTAGTGAGCTTCAGATAGGGGAATGACCCATAACTTACCTCTTAGATACAAGAATGTATCCTTAGGTAATGGCTTGGTGAATATGTTTGTAATCTGCTCTTTTGTATGGACATATTCATTTGATTTCTTTATCCTACACCAATTCTCTAACAAAGTGATATTTTATTGCAATGTGCTTGGTTTTGGAATGCATCACTGGATTCTTTGATATGTTAATTACACTTGTATTATCACAAAACATAACAACTAGTTCTTTGATCTCAACCTTCATGCCTTCCAACAACTATTTAAACCAAACAATATTAGAACCGTTGCAACATACTCTACTTCTATTGTAGATTGGGATGTGCAATTTTTCTTTTTGCTTGTCCAAGATACCAACCTTTTTCCAAGAAAGAATGCTCCACCACTTGTACTCTTTCTGTCATCAATGTATTTTGCCCAATTAGCATCACTAAACACTTTTAAATCCAGATTACCTCCAATTTTATACCACAATCCACAATCTTCAGTTCCTTTCAAGTATCTTAAGATCCTTTTGATTGCCATCATACAATTTTCTTTGAGTTTTTCTAAGAATCTTGCCACTATACCAACTACAAGAGCAATATTAGGCCTTGTATGAACTATATACTATAATTTTCCAATCATTGATCTGTATAAGGTCTGATCTACCTCTTTTGAATCATCATCTTTGGTAAGTTTTAGTCTAGTACACATGGGAGTTCCAACTAGTTTTGAATCTTCCATACCAAACTTCTTGAATATCTCATTGATATACTTAGATTGAGTGATGTAGATACCATTCTCGCCTGCTAAATTTGAAGACCAACAAAGAACTTAATCTCACCAAACATAGACATTTCAAATTTTTTGTTCATTTTATTTGAAAATTCTTTGCATAGATCATCATTCCCTATAAACAAAGTGCCATCCACAAATATTTTTTCCAAAACAATCTTTTTATTTGGTCCTTCCTTGATGTATAAGTTGTTGTTATAATTAGTTCTCTAGAAACCAATCTGAATAAGGTAGTTATGCAATCTCTCATACCATGCTCTAGGAGCTTGTTTTAGACCATACAATGCTTTGTTTAATTTTCAAACCATGTCCTTTTTGTCTGGATCAACAAAACCTTTAGGTTGTTCAATGTAGACTTCTTCATCAAGAATACCATTGAGAAATGTAGATTTAACATCCATTTGATATACCTTAAATCCTTTATGTACAACATATGCTAGTAAGGTCTTAACACCTTCCAATCTTGCAACAGGAGAAAAAGTCTCACCATAATCAATTCCTTCTTCTTGAGAGTAGCCTTTACATACCAATCTAGCTTTTTTTCTTGATACCTTGCCATCTTCATTCAACTTATTCCTGAATACCCATTTTGTTCCAATCACATTTTTATCTTTAGGCCTAGGTACAAGAGTCCAAGTTTTTTTCTTTTCTATTTTCTCTATCTCTTCATTCATAGCCTCAATCCAACTTTCATTTTCCAATGCATCTTTGACATTTCTAGGTTTAAAATCAGCAAGTAAACAAGTACCTTTTAGCTTACTTCTTGTCATGGTACCTTTTGATTTGTCTCCAATAATCTGATCTAGTGCATGATGTCTCCTAACATACTTGGCCAATATAGGTTCCTTGCCTCTTGAATGGATTGCATTGTCATCCTCTTGAACTTCAACTTTAGGTTTTGGTTTCTCAAACTTGATAGGCATTGGCTCGGTAGCTTCAGAATGTGACTCAGGTTCATGTGACTCAGTTTGAACTTCTTGCAACTTGATGTTTGAGGAAGACTTAGGAGTAGAAGTCTCCTGATTGAAAAATGTGTCTGGCAATGTATCAAGTTCAATGTAAACAAATCTCTTGTAATCTTCTAGTTCTATTTTTCTTTCTTCTTCAATCCTTTCTACAAGCTCATCAACTTTCACATGTGCACTTTTTATGATTTTGTGACCAAACAAATTCAAACATCTATATGCCTTACTCTTGTAAGAATATCCTAAGAATATGCCTTCATCACCTTTCACATTAAATTTTCCTTTTCTAGATTCTTTCAAGATGTAACATTTACTTCCAAATACTTTTAGGTAACTTACATTGGGCTTATAGTCATACCATAACTCATTGGGGGTTTTGAATGAGTCCTTCTTCAACTGTACTTAGTTTAAAGTATGAATTGCAGTGCTAATAGCTTCCTTCTAGTATTTGATAGCAATATTCATTTCAATCATTAGATTCCTTGCACAATCCATGATAGATCTGTTCCTCCTTTCACCTATTCCATTATGCTTGGGAGTTCGAGGAGCTGATACTTGTCTTTTGATTCCTCTTTCAATGCAAAAGTTATTGAATTCATTAGAGATGAATTCACCACCTCCATCTAACCTTAAGCATTTCAATCCTTTTCTTGTTTCCTTCTCTACTCTTTCCAAATACCATTTGAATTTCTCAAATGCTTTTGACTTCTCTCTTAGATACATAACAATCATCATTCTAGAGTAGTCATAAAAAAAAGGAATGAAAAACTTTTCTCCACTATAGCTCTCAATTCCAATAGCACCACACAAATCAATATGCACAATTTTTAAAATATCTTTAGACTGATAATTTTTACTTTTGAAGCTAGTCTTTCCCATTTTTTCAATTTAACAATTCTTGCATAAACCAACATCAGGTTTCTTTAAACTAGGAATGTATATAACTTTCCTGAATTTGCTTATTTTTACCATGTTTGTAATGACATAACCTTCTGTGCCACAACCAACTTTCTTCAAATTGAGCAATAAAACATAAGCAATCATCAAAACAAGTTAACTTTTGTTTGTTTTCCTGATCCAATCAATTTTGCTTTGTCATCCAGTAGTCTTGCCTTGCCATGCATGAATTCCACCTTGAATCCAATACTGATTAGCTGTGCCACACTCAACAAATTATGTTTTAACCCTTCAACCCAATAGGCATTATCACATACAAGTTCTTTGGTTATTAAGATTCGTCCTCTTCCTTTTATGCAACAAGGTTCATTACTTCCAAACCTTACACTGCCACCATCATAGTCTTCAAAATGTTTAAACTTTGTTTTGTCACCAGTCATATGATGTGAGCATCCACTATCTATGATCCATGTATCATTTTTTATCACATGAGAGATAAGTGCCATCTTATCTTCTTCATCATTAGATTCATCTTTCACAGCAATGTAAACTATTTCATCTTTACTATTATCAGAATCCTTAGCTATAAAACATGTTTTCTTACCTTTTTCCTTGAATGATTTGAAATCTTTCTTGTCATTGCACTTGTGACCTTTCTTCTCATCCTTGCTTTGCTTGTTTGGGCACTTGGCTGCAATATGACCAATTTCTTCACATGAAAAATAGATTAGGGAAACTTTACCTTTGTATTTTTCTCTACCTCTAGAATATTTCCTTGCAAGTAGAGCTTCAATAACCTCAAGATCACTATTAGAAATTTGCTTTGATTCTTCTTCTCTTTCTAACTACAAGTCCTTTATTTTCTTGCAGTTTTTCTTAGGTGAAAGCTTGGCTTCAAATGCTAATTCAATATTCTTGGAAGATGGAACATAATTGTCATAGTTATCTAGCTAAAAGGCTATCAATCTTCCTACTAGAGTATCAAAAGTTATCTTATTATCTATTTCACACCTTCTTTCTTGAATTGTAGATACTCTTATTACATAAATGGGAACAATGGTCTAAGAATTTTACTTACAATTATTTCCTCCTTGATCTCTCTGCTAGAAGCTTTGATTGCACTAACACTTGCTTTGATCCTTTCAACATATTTGGCAATATTTTCATCCTTTCTCATTCTCATCTGATCAAAGTTTCTTGTTAGGCTTTCTACTTTATCTCTCCCCACATTGTCATCACCTCCATAGATATCCTTCAACTTGTTCCACATAGAAAAGTAGTCTTGCAGTCCTTGATATCATCAAATTATTCATAGCTTAGAGAAAATAAAATGTCTATCATCATGGTATTATGAGTGTTCTTCTTAGCAATGTCATTAATAGATAATGTACTAGAAGAAGTTGTATATTCTTCATCAAGGTATTTCAATCCTATATCTCCAATGGAAGCCAAATGAAGTCGCATGAGACCCTACCATGGTGAAAATTTATCCATATTAAGCCTTGGAATTTCTCTCTTGTAACACATCCTGATCTTTAGCTTAGGTCCTTGAAACCTTTCCTACAAGCATCAAAAGCTTTGATACCAATTGTTAGAAATATAGATGGAGTAACTGAGAGGGGGGGGGGGGGGGGGGTGAATTAAATCCACAAATCCCTTAGATGTTTGATAAAACTACTTACTGCTATCACTTGGAAAACATATAGAAATTTTTGTAACTTAGTAGATGCAATGTATGTTAACTTTAACATATCTTAAACATCCATAGTGATTAACATGCAATCATAAAAGAAATAACATGAACACATGAGACACTAGATTTAACATGGAAATCCAATATGAGAAAAACCACCAAGTAACTAGTTATTGATTTTCACCCTTATGAAGTGAGCCCTGTTAGGAGCCAACCTGGTTAAAGGTTACAAAACACACTGTTAGGTGTGACTTTGTTAGAGGATTTAATCACGTTGTTAGGAGTGGCCTTGTAAGAGGTCTTTAGAACAATTCAATGAAACTGTCACCTTGTTAGAGGATTTACAAATGGCTATTAAACCAACTCGTACTAAGAGATTTTGGAATCACTACTACAATGGTAAGAAAGTAACAATGGAATTACTTGAATGAGATGCAACTAAATTGCTGATTATAGATATCTATTTTTCTTCACACTAGATCCTTCCTAGTCAAATAAAACTTTATTTCTCCCCAAGGATAGTTGACCATCCTTCAATTTTGCTCACACTTTCCTCTTTAAACAACCAATGCACTTGCATACTCACTCATACATTTAGAATTTTCAATTTGACCTTTCATTTATACCATAGAAATTATCAAGTCGGTTCATTTACAAATTACAATTTTCAATAATCATTACCTCAATTGGCTAGAATCAATACTTTAAAAAATTAAAATTTATTTCTCAAATTAACAAAATCCTTCACTGGCCGATCCTACTTGGTAAACACTATTCCTGAAATGATTTCTTGTGTTAACCAATAGAAGCTTGGTTAACACTACAAATCCTACAAAATCCTTTGGAGACTGAGTGAACTCAAGAAACACTAACTTTCCTTTATCAACTATGAGAGCTTGGTTAATGCTACTTCCTGCCACATTTCCTTCAATGCTTAAGTGAGCTTGGTAGATACTATTTCCATGCAGTAATTTCCAGGAATACTCAGTAGACATAGAAAATTGCCTTGTTGACAAATTGAGCTTGGTAAGTACTATCTACAAACTGATATGACATTTGTGTAACATCAAAGACAACACACAATTAGAAAATTGTATACAACAAAGTGTTCCTTTTAACTACTTTGAACTCGTTTGAATCTTGGTTTGAACCAGTTTGAAGTAGTTCTGCCACTAAGGCTCCTTGGCAAAAATTGATTGTGGATTGTTAAATGCTGTCATTTTCCAAAGGAATTAATCACCACATCAAGGGGTAATAATTTAAAAGAGTTCCTTAATTTTAGGCATGGGAAATCATCATCATGATTTAAAGTGGGAGATCTCTCACTAAAAAAGAAGGATTGGGTGTCAGACGAAGCTAATTAATGTCAATATAGCTGTAAAGGGAAGTATTTAATAAAAAAGATCACATTGAAAGATTTCAAAGATGTGAATCTAGCTGTAGTTGATTTGTTATGAATGCCTCATTATGAGGCTATACTTTCACATGTATGTTCTCTCTCTGTTAAAAAGAGCATAGATTTCCCTTTTTGTTTATCATGCAAAAAAGGAATTTGAAGAAGGAGCTACTAAGGGACAAGAAAAGCGGTAATTTCTCTCAAAAAATTTTAGGTGGTGTGTTGACTCCTAGTAAGTAGAAAATAAAACCAAATCATACATAGAACACAACTCGTCAAACTTGATCTAAAACCAGGTCTAAAGCTCTCATGCAGTAAGAAGTTTACAAGGAAAAGATGCTGACCCAAGGATAGGATTTAGGCGATGGTCTTGGTTTCTCAGACAATCCTGATGGTGACATGCAATTCATTGAAACTCCTAGGGTAGATCAACCTAAATTCATCACCACTACTTGAGATATTCAAACAATATCTTCTAATCCTATTGTTCCATCCTAGTTATCTAACTCAGTCATTAAGAAAAGGAATTTGCAGCCAATATGTACACCTGTGAAAGATATTGCAACTAAGTATGTAGCTCATGGTTCCAAGGTTCAAAAACTAAAAATTGATGCTCATTTCATTAAAGATCTAGTAATTGGGAAAATCACAGTGAAATTGGCCACGTATAAACAAAAAATTAAATTTGGAGAAATTGATAGTGAAGGCTTCAAGGTTACTTCAGCTAAACTTGGGACCATCAACAAAAATATAGGTAATAACTTCTTCAAGTTTTCTTCTGATCATATAATGACCCCATTGGAGAAGGATAACAGAGAGAAGAAGGAAGTCAAAGCCTTAGTGGTGACCATGGCCACTTATATAGATTCACTGATGAATCTCAGGGCTCTACCAGTTGTCCAGACTCCTCAATCTTTCGATCCTAATTCTACAGATAGCCAACAACTAGTTAAACAAATGCAAAATGAGAAGTTTCTTTTAGATGTAATGCAGGATTGGGTGAATTCCATCATTAAAAAAGGTAACAAATTCATCCTATATTTCACCACTACATATGCTAAAGGGGAAATACTCATAGGTGAAATTCAAACTCTTGCTCCAGGATGGGAAACTGAATGGAGTTTATGTCAGGCTATTGTGTTCTAGGTGACTGAAGTTGAAAAGTATGGAGTGCTCAAATTCTTAAGTGAGAACCCTATGAAAATTGTAGAGTCTTGTATGTTGTTCATTATGAAAAATAATATGGGCTAGAAAGAATCAATCTACAAAGAAGCTATTAAAGAAATGCAATCCATTGAAAAGAAGATTGTTGGGATGCATGAGGAACTTCTTAAGGATATGAACATAGTGAATCCTACAAGAATTCTATAGTTAGATGATGGCAACATGGATTCTGAAGCATTAAAAAAAACCTTCAATGATGTTATTGCAAATATTAAAGACAATGAATCACCTACCACTAGTGATATCACCACACTAGAAAATATTAAATCCATACTATGTTTAATTAGGAACCTCATGCTGTGGCAGAGTTTGAAGATCAAAGAATTCAAATGGAAAAAAGATTCCTATAGATCTAAGCTATTGAGTTTGAAGAACCCCCATTCTCATGCAATGTAGGATGTTACAAACACCTTCAGAAGCTTGAAGCTTGTAAGACAAACTGTGGGCGAGGGGGAAAAGGCTGACAATGAAGTTTGATCGAGATAGTTAGTTCCAATTGTGTCTTTTGCAACCGTTTTAAAACTATTTTTATTTATTGTAACTCTTTCAAGTAAAATGGTTGGGCTTTAATGAAGGCCTTTTGGATATGTAAAAAGACTATAAATGTTGGGGAATGAAACTGATTAAGAGTTCGAATAGAAAGCTAAAAAATACTATGATAAAAAGGGTTTTTTTTGGATAGTAATAGATAGGTAGCATATATATTTTTCTTTTTGAATGACTGTGTGTAGGAAAGAAGTTTCTAAACACACACACACACACACACAGATATATATATATATATATATATATATATATATATAGCACATTAAAACTTGGTGTTTTAAGTGATTAAATCATTGTTACTTTGTGAACATTTGATTTATTGTTTGAAATATATATTGTTGTTTCTACAATTTACATTGATCAATTTTCTTGAATGGTTATTATGAAGTCATTGTAGCATTCCATTTCTTTTGAATAAGTGATTATGGTGAAAATATTGTGAGCTTTTTATCATTATTATATGAATGAATTATCACCTCACTACCTAGGATTCTGTAACAACCATACTAAAACCAAAATGATAAAACCATACAATTTTTTTTTAATTTACCATACAATTTCCATAACATTAAACTTTTACAATCAGGTACAAGAGTGAACTTATGATAACATTATTACAATCTAGAATAATTACATCTGAGTATATAATATACTTTGATAACACAATCCTCCAAAGTTTATAAATACAATTAGACTGACAACTAATCCATATCAGTTCCAAAGATATTTTATTACTAAACAGATAGAGCTACAATCTTTCCACAATATTAAAATCGTAGTTTAATCTTCTAAATCCATAGGCCAGTCCTATTTCGAACTTGAAAACATAACAAACACAAACAGGGCTTAGTCGCATAAACTAAGATGATGAAACCTCCAGTACTTGCATGTTAGATTTAATAACAACATGGTAACTTGTAATCTAAATAATAGATATGTTGGAATTTAAAAACTTATTTATTTTCATTTTCCATAATCATTTTAAAGCAAGTACATAATTTCTTAAAAACAGATATGCATAAATAAACTTGCACAGAATATGACAAGGTAATGATCCATTAGTTCATGAGTGTCTACATAAGAATCTACAATCTTCCATTCATAGGATTCATTATATCAGGTGAAACCATAATGTTTTTATCTTTTTACATGTAACCCCACCCATGAATTCTAAGTATTACCACTTGATTAAATAACTGTCATAAACTTTCCCATAAGGATGTAGACTAGTGTCAGAGAACATTCGGCAAAATATTTCTATCACCACAAGTTACTCATTTAATGATAGCCACCCAATCTAAAGGATCACACTTGCATAATTTGGCACACACATAACTCTATTTATACATATCAGAAGAGAACAACATTTTAATTATTCAATTCAGTAATAGAGCTATTTATTTTGCTTCAATATAACTATTGTTCCAGCAAACAGAAATCATCAAATGAAACGAAACTTCCAACTTTCCAATGTAACCACTTGTTAAATTTTCCAAATGAAACCATATGTGTAATTTTTCCAAAAAGTAATCCATATTTCAATATATCTAATGAATCCATGCCCTTTTATTTTCATAAGAAACCACATATCTTAAATCACATAAAAATCGTAACTCAACATTTAATCCTATAACAAGAAAATGATATTCAAATTCAGTCCTTCTTCTTTCTAATTCAAAGAAACGCTTAGAAACTAAAAGAATAGAGTATTATGATATAACTCATTTAATTGAAAATCATACTCATTTAAATGGAAATCATATTTAAGATAAATTTATATGCATTTCATTAAAACATAATAAATGCTAATACTATCATTATTCACACTATTCAAAATATACTAAAATCTGAAAAATTGAATCAACAGTTCATAATTCAGAAACAAGTAACCACAGTAACCTCATAAATTTATTTATTTGTTTCAATTCTAATCAATACAATCATAAAGAAATACATATATGTTGAACATGTACGTTAATACATATGCATACATACATATACTTGGCTATATATATACATATATGTACTCATTTATACATATAAATACCAACATATATATAAAGCCTTATAATTTATAATCATAATTAAAATAGATAATTAATATTCTCTTCAATATAAAAATATAGTAACTTACTGTTACCTTAACTAAAATTTTACTATTTAAATAACAAATATTGTCCAAAATTGATATCGAGTTTTCACTGTGTGGTTGATTGTTATCAAAACCGAAGCCATGAAGATTTTCAACCAATTTAATACACCCAAATAATAGCTGTGATCAAAATTTCCAGACCTCCAAAAATGAATACAGCCTACAATTCTTCATGCTTGAATTTGAAATTCATGATTGAAAATGAGTTATCAACCACAGTGAATAATACTACAAAGGAATTTAATACAACAACCTTAACCTAAAAGAATACCAGTACGACTCATTTGTTTGCCTAAACAAACAACTCCAAAAATTTTGTAAACCCTACTTGGACATTCAACAGGATCTAACCATTAAAACCGATCTAATTTATTAAAAGCCCAAGCTCGACTCTACTTCTATCATAGAGATTTTAAAACCCACATTGTTTTTGAATCATACTACATGTGATAGTTTGGTTGGCCATCACAACCTCTTTCTTAAGCCATAAAAGTTTAAAACAATGTCAAACGATAACAAAAACCATTAGAAAAAATACTCATCTTTCATACTCAAAGGTTCTTAAATATTAATAGTCATAAACAAAAAAATCCACATATGATACGACTGAGTCAAGATAAACCAAAAACTACGCAATCTCTTTGAGAGTAACCATAAAAACTTTTCCCTAACTGTCCTGCTTAGAATTTTTGTTTCTCATACATCCTCTAAACTTTCCTTATAACCCATTTGCAAAACACAAAAAAATATAGAGTGTTTTCATTCACACAACCAATTCTGGGTTAATACTCAGTAAAGCAAAGAACAGAACAAATACTGCCTAAACTCACACTGTTTTTTTTTTTTTTTTTTTTTTTCTGAATACCATTTAAACAACTCTCAGTATTTAACAATCATTTCATGCAAATGAAAACTTAACACTGAAAACACATAAAAATGGAAACAAGACAGAGTTAAAGAAAAGCCCCCTGCCTGTAAGTGTGAATCGATGCTCACAAGAATCCGCCTAGAGAGCCTTCTGCCACAACTCTCAGACCACGCTTTCAACTTTTTATGCCAATTTCCAAAGACAACAAGAAACTTTCTCAATGGCAAAGACTGAGAAACACAACCATGGAGCAACAGAAGAATGAAAATCATGAAATTATGAGGATTTAAAGAATAGAGGTGAATCAAACACTCCTCCATGATTAACAGTTCCCTCAATTTAATGCCAAGAAACCCGTTCCACAAAGATTTCACATTTACCATCTGGGGATCATCGATAATAGATTGAAATCAAAATGCAACGAACACCCATCAAAAATGATAGATTAACCATGCGATAAAATGCTCATAACTGCGAGCATATCCCAATACTCCATTTCCTGAGCACTCTTTGACACTTGTCAAAGATAGTACCTATTTGAAAACCGAGTTGTCCTATCAACTTAAAAACTTCCCAAGAAACTTGCCGCCATAAACAGTGGCATACAAAAATGCCAATACAAGTTGATATGCTTAAGGAAACTTAGGTTATTGCATAGCATTAGGTAAACTTAGTATATACTAACAATATTCCCAAATTAACATTTAAGAATTTTATAACATCATATATATATTGTTGAGTTTAATAATATGTTAATACATTTAATTATAACTTATATACATACAAATACATGCACACTAATATATATATATATATATATATATATAATGTTATAAATAAATCTATTTATATATATTTGTATTTTGATACAAGCACAATAAAATTTCCACATTCAGCAAATATTTTAATGTCACCTTAATCATAAACACCATTTCCTTAATGCAGAACTCCTAAATATATATACTTGATTCAGATAATAAAATTATGATAATAACATAATAAGAATAAAAGCATTAAAACATATTTTATTTTCCTAAGAATTTGATCTTAAAAAAAAAATCTGAATTCTCATAGTTTCTGCAAAGTCATTGCTCAAAACAAGTACCAATCATCCAGTAAACTAACTAATCTCAGAGCTCGAGGTAACAATTATAGAACTGTCATAGCCATGACAAATTCTATGAGAGTACCTTATGTGCTTTCTAGAAAAACTGCAAAATTTATTTTTAATTCATTGAAAAATCTCATAAAGGAAGTCTTACATATAAATATAGAGAGAATAAAAAACATGAAGTTTTCTCAACTATTGTGAACATTTTTGTACTTTCCAAGTCTTAGGTGTTGGTGTTTTAAAATGTACTAAAACTACTAAGCGACAAAATGCTTAATACCAGAATGACAGTACATACACAATCTAAAGACTAGCCTATTCTTATTAACAATTGCATATGTAAGGTATTTGGACCAAACTTCAACAAAACCACAGATGGTTTTCTACTCTTTTGGCTCTGCAAAACCAGTGTGGGTATACCTAGGGATGGTTCAAAACTAGAACAACTATATGAGGATTATTCTTAGTTTCATTCTGATTCTCATTTCAAAATCCTCAAACATATACATAATTCTCACTAACTTGGTAAACACATCCCATAAAACAAATATGGCCAAGAATTCTTCTATAGATCTGCAGATGTTTTTAACAACAATGGCTAACTTAAGCTAAAACATTCCATGCAGACAAGTGCTGGCCAACTTTGAAGATCTACAAGAAATAAAAGTAAAATTTGATTTGATGATGCATTTGAATAACCATTTATAATATATTTCTCCTTTAGCTGAAATAACTTGACCAGTGCCTAATCCATTGGGGTTCAGAGTCTATAGCAAATTCTTAGATCTAATTTGTTGCCTTACAAAAAATTCTATCAGCAATTCTTATCAGAACTTATCAATCAAAATCCTTTTCAATACTTAAGAAATCTCATCACATTCATCAAAGCCTTTATTTAATCCATTGAATTAACAACAATGATAAATGGATATACAACCTAACTAGATTGCATTCAATTGCACAAGCTTTTACTCATACAACATCAAGGTAGCTAAGTATTTAAAAGGAGACAAAATTCAGAAAGAACTGATATGGGGACAATTCATAATTTGTATTCATTTCCTTTGAAAATGGTATATCCTTTACAATAGACTCAGAATGGCCTTCAGAAAGAAACACAGCTCATTCTATATTCATGTATTCTCAGAGAATTGACAGAAAAATACATTACAAACTTGCTTTCAAAATTTGGACCAAAAACCAGACTAAGCATAATACTTAGAAGAAATAGAATTCAGACCATTCTTTAGCCTTGGAATCTCACTCAAATAGTGTGAGATGCAACAAGCTTTAGGCTAAAGAAAGTGACATGTGTCTTCTAAAAGATACTGACAAATGTCTGTCATAAAAGACAAAAACAAAAAATAGAAAAGCTAACACATCGAACAATCCTTGGTGGGTCCCTTTCTGTTATGCTTCTCAGTTGTTGAAACAAGAAGATAAGATCTGATTCTTCAATTGTTCTTCATCCTCAGAGTAAATAGCCATGAGGTTTGAAAGTAATGTATCATCTTCAGTTACCTATAAATTTATTTCAACCTGGGGATTTTCCATGTCCTCATTATTAACTACAAAGGTGACTTTTACTTTTACATTTTCCTCCTGATCATCTTCTAACATTTGTTCTAGAAACTAGTTTTTCCATTTATTAAAAGCATCATCATCTGGCCAATCAAAACTTAGAGCTTCTCTTTGTATCATTATTAAAGAATTTGCACTTTCTTCTAAATCATCAAATTCTTTTCTCATAGCAGTATAAAATAATTGTATTTTTACTTGCTCTTCATTTGTCTTTGCCCAAAACCAGTGGCTAGTTTCACTCATGATGTTTATTATTCTTTCATTAAATAACTCATCCATCTCCCTTTTCCACTTTTCCTTTTCCTTTATTGTATCAACAGATTCTAAAGCACAAGGAAATAGGGTGAATTTTTCAGCAATATATCTGGAAAAACAGAGTGTTAATCTTTTCTGTAAAGAATCTCTTTTATCATCAAAATTTTCTAGCTTATTTAATAAATCAAAAATTTTCTCAACTTGATGATAAGGCATTTGGACTGCAGATATACATATGATTGTAATATCATTATTCCTTTCCCTCCATTTCTGTGCAAGAGGAGCCAATTTATCCTTATCCCTGTTCAACTCATCGATGAGGTTTGCAATTCTTGTCAACTGATCAAAAAAAGTTGACCATTGTATTTTATCCCTCAAATATATCACACCCTGCTTTAATTTTTCTTCATATTGATTTCTCAATTCTATCTACATCTCATACAATTTTGTTTTTTCCTCTTCAAAGTCCTCTGCAGTATAGAATTGGGGCCTTTTAGGGGTGTTAGGTATTTCAATTATAGGGGTTGATCCAGATCCAACCAATGGCTGTGAAGGGTATGCAATTGTAGGTGCACTGGATTCTCCCATTTTTATTTTCCCAAGTATCCTCTCCATTTGAGACATTTTGTTTTCTAGTGATTGTATCTGTATACCCCTTTCCTCATATGCTTTCAAAACTTCTTCAAACCTAGCATTGAGTTGGGCAAACTTATCTTCTTCTTGTCTAGATACAACACCACCCAATTTTAGCATTTCTGAAGCCATTCCCATTACTTGTTTACTACTCACCTCACCAGCCTCGTATATTGTCAATGTACCAATATGTTCTACAGTGGGAAACTCATGCATCCTGGTACTTTCTCTCTTATCTATGGACCACAAAAAGAGGGCTTGGTGGTCGTCACTAAATTTGACCCCTCTATGAGCCTATAGTACTTCTTCAACAGTTGTTAGTTGAACATCCTTCTGCTTCTTTACTGAATCAAAAACAATAGCATTGGCTATATCCCATTCTGGCAGAAGGATGACTCTTGATTGTCTAACTATTTGTCTTCTAGCTTCAGCAGTGCAAAATCACTCAAAAACTTTGATTTTACCTCTTCCTTGATAACCGGGTCAGATTTATTTGGTTGCTTAGCCTTGATCTTCTCACAGGCTTTCTCAAAATTCTTTATATTTAATCTCCATAAAAATTGAGCAAAACCCTAGATCTTACAAAATTTTCATCATTAATAAATCTTTAAGAAGCCTGGACAACAATTGGGTCAATTTCTTTACCTTGGTAATCAGCAATGGTCAGGTCCAAGGAAGGTGTAGGAGGTTCTTGTGGCTCTCCAACATCCAGGTTTGTAGAAGTGACAATCACATCCCCTTCCCCTCCCATTTGTCTAAGTTGTTCCTTTAGAGATGCCTCATCATCTATCTGGATTGGAGACTGGCTTGGGGAGTATTGTTCTTTTTGAGAAGAAGAAGACCCCTACTCCAATTTTCGTCTTCTTGGAGAGCTGGACGCAGATGGACTTCTTGGCCTCGGCTTCTGATGAGGGGGTACCTGTTGCACACTCTGAACCATGACATAACCTTCCATTTTTTGCAATGTATATTGGCCAGGAGTTACTACATTTCTACCACTCATTCTTCTTTGTATTTCTGATGCCTTGTCTGGGTGTGCCTTAATAAACATAGCTTTATTTTCATCCATAGTTTTAGTTATTATGGCAAAATTATTCATTCATGCCCATATTTTAGCTCCCCAATATTTCTTATCTTTCAATGGGTCGTACTGGGGGTCAAAAGCATTAACAAATTCAAGGTTTTTACTGAAAACTATCCATTTCTCTTTCCTTAATTCTTGCTCCTACAATGTGAAAATATTTCTAATTATATCTTCTGGATAATAAACCTGATGTACCATATGGGAAGCTCTCACCCTTTCTTTTAATAGGTCATAGAATCCTTCAGGGTCAATGAATCTGGCGTGAGATTCTGCAATGTTATATTTATTCAAAAACAAATTTAAATGCTTCCACCCCTTTTTAACAAAAACAAAATCATGCACTACAGTAACCATCGGAAAGAAAGTGCCCTTCTTGACCAATTCCCTCTCATCTATAGTACCCATCTGCCATAAGAGCTCAGCTATCCCTATCTTCAAAGGTACATGAAAAGGTAACACATGAGGTTGTCCTAAGAAACCATAAACTCTTATTACTGTTGAAACATTGTAGGGAATTATATCCCCCCAGTTGTGACTGACAAGTAGCCCTTTAGCATGGTCCTTGGGTCTGGCAATTCTAATAATGCCTGTGGGATTCTAGGGCTATCTCCTCTTAAAATCAGTCTAAGCTTTGATGCAAAATACCTATCAAATCTTACATAACTAGCATCAGTGGCCTCTGAAGTCATATCCACACTCCACAACTGCACTGGATTCCTTTCTCTATCCTTTGTTGTTTCTAACTCCATACCATTGGAGAAGAAAGTATATCCTTTGTATAAACATGCATGCATCATTAATGAATACCAACAGAATGGTTTTTTTACTTTCCCCTTTGCTATTCCAACCAGACCATTGTGAATCTCTTGTGCTAGGAAAGTGGCAAAATCCAGAATGGTACTCATTCCAAATTGAAGGGTTTGAGCAATTATAAGGACCACAGAACCTGGAATTTCATCACCCTCATCTATTCCCAAGATCTTGCAAAGAGAAAAATATAGTGCTTGAGCTCTCAAATTGAAATGTCTTCTCAACAGTGGCTCTGGAGTACTGGCTATGATTACAGGCAAATTACCAACCCTTGCAGCATGCTCCTATATTGGACTTGTTCTTAGGTACACTCATTGTGCATCATATCTAGCTTGCAAATCATCCAGATCAATGATTTCATGCACATCATGGTCAGGGTTTAGGTTCAAAACCTCACTAAACAGCTCAGGGCAAACCCTAAAAAGGTTGACCCTCGAATGATTTTTTACCCACCCCATGATAGGATCATACTTCTTTGCTAGGTCCATCAATAAATCTGTTAGGAACCTGTGTGTTCCTTCTGTTTATTTTGTTAGAGTAGTGTTGTTGGACGCATATGCTTTGTAAGTCGTCCCGTGAGTATATTTTATTATCCCACATGCATAGGTAGTATTACTTTTCTAGATCGTACCCAGTATATAAGAATAGGTTGAGGCCCTTGATGGGTACGGACGAATTTATTGTATTGAGCTTGCTCAAAGGAGGTTACCCCCTCGAAGTGGCCTGCGATCAGTAGATTCATTCTGAGTTCTGCTATCACTTGGTATTCTGTTATTTCGAGCATTCTCACGATATTGCTATAAGGAGGTTCTTCACATCTGGTATCAGAGCACTCTCTTGGGCTCGCTGGGTGGAAATTACATCAAATTTTTTTTCTGTTGTGGCCTTCAGGTTCCTCTCACTTCTAATATCTCTTGTTATTGCAATAACTCTTTTCAGTTGTTCTGTTTGTGAGTGAATTTTTCTAAGTCGACTGTTCAAAAAAAAAAAAAAAAAAAAAAAAGAGTAAAATTTTTTCTGTTTTTTAGTCGTAGCTTCCTTGTTTGCTTTCTGTTTCTGCTCATACTTCCGCAGAACGTCTGCAATATCATTTCACATACTTCCTTCCTTGGCGACCCAACCCCAAATTTTACATATCAAAACCCTAAATCCCTCATTTATCTAATTTTAGGGTTTGCCCTATCTTTTTCACCTCTCATCCAATCGCCACCAAATTGAGCCACAAGATTCGATTCCTCATTTTGCTCCCTTATCCCTCTTGGACTGTTCGCCTCATTTCGCCTCCCTACCCTTGAAACCCTCATTTTTCTTTTTCCCTTGTCCCCAGGTAGTCTCCCACCACCCGTCGAACACCCATTTCCTATATGAGTTTTACCCAAATCCAAGTTTGCCGTAACTAAAAAAGTTTTTGTTTCTCATCTTCTACCCATTCCAAAAAAAAAAAAAAAACCTTGTTTTATGGTTGTTACGCGTACAGGAGCAAAAATCATGGAAGAGGAAATTGCATCCCTCAAAACCAAACTTCAAGATCTGGATGACAAAATTCTGGGTCTTAACTTTTAGCAGTCAGCCATGAGCCGAAACCATTCAGGAGATACTGGGTCCTCTTCTGGCAATTTCCGTGGACCAAAGCTTGATTTTCCACACTTCGATGGTTCTGATCCGACTGGATGGATCTATAGGGCAGAGCAGTATTTCAGCTTGCATAATACTTTGGATAACCACAAAGTCCCCCTTGCATCTTTTCATTTGGAACATGAAGCTCTTCAATGGTTCCGTTGGTACATCAAGGCTAATGTAGGCCCAACGTGGAGCGAATTGTGCACCCTCATTTTGGAGCGCTTTGGCCCTAGTTCCTTTGATGATTTCACAGGAGCACTCACTAAACTGCGTCAAACAGGCACTGTAAGAGAATACCAGACAGAGTTTGAAAAATTAGCTAATCACACAGAGGGCTTGTCTGATGAATTCTTCCGTAGTTTTTTTGTCAGTGGTCTGAAGGATGCACTTCGCTCAGAAGTCAAAATGTTTCGACCTACTACAATGATGGAAGCCCTTGGGTTGGCTAAGTTAGTGGAAGACAAGATTAGTGCTCTACAACGCTCCAGATCTAATTTTGTTCCATTCAGAAATACAGGTTCTCACAACCCTCCAGTCATACCAGCTCCCAGAACTACTCCGATCAAGCACTTGTCGAAAACAGAGATGCGAGTCAGGCGAGACAAAGGGCTTTGTTATAATTGTGATGAGAAATGGTCTTGGGGCCATAGATGTGTTCAGCAAAAGCTCTATCTCTTGGATGTGGATTCTCCACCGGAACTGGAAGAATATGTAGATGCTCAGGAAACAGTGGATGATGAGGTTGAGCCTCACCAGCCTGAACCTCCTTCACCAGAAGCTCCACCAGAGATATCTGTCCATACTTTGGCAGGAGTCACTACTCCACAAACCATGCGGGTCCAGGGTTTCTTCAAGAAGATCCCTCTTACTATACTCATTGATTCTGGTAGCACTCATAACTTCATTGATCCACGAATAGCCAAACAGGCTGATTGCTTTATCCATCCCTGCTCTAGCTTTGAAGTCATGATTGCCAATGGGGGCACTTTACCTTGTAAAGGGAAATGTCACAATGTGCGTCTCTCTATTGGAGATTATAACATGCACTCTGACATGTTTGCCTTACCCTTAGGTGGCTGTGATGTGGTTTTGGGTGCCCAATGGTTACGCACTCTTGGCCCCATTCTCTGGGATTTTGCTGAACTTTGGATGCAGTTTTCAGCCGAGGGGCACCAACACACTTTGAAAGGCTTACAACCAGGGTCTCTCAGTATCATCAATTCACACCGTATGGAAAAACTTCTTAAGAAGAATTCACATGGTGTCATCGCTCAGCTCCATTCCATTCAGATGCAGCCATCAGCAGTCTCTAGCACTCCTGCCGATCTCCAACACATTTTGGACAAGTATTCTGGTATATTTGCTGAACCTATGGGATTACCTCCTTCTTGTCCAGAGGACCACCGTATTCAGCTCCTTCCTGGCAGTGTTCCGCCCAACATCAGGCCATACCGCTACCCATTTCATCAGAAGACCGAAATCGAGATACTTGTCCGTGACTTACTGAAGCAAGGTATTATTCGCCCTAGTACCAGTTCCTTTTCTTCTCCAGTTCTACTTGTTCGCAAAAAAGATGGGTCATGGCGACTCTGCATTGATTTCCGAGCACTTAATCATCTCACTATAAAGGACAAGTTTCCCATTCCAGTTGTTGATGAACTTCATGGGGCTCATTTTTTCTCCAAGTTAGATCTTCGTTCTGGGTATCATCAAATTCGGGTTCATGAGGAGGATATACCTAAAACTACCTTCCGCACACATGATGGTCACTATGAATTTTTAGTCATGCCCTTCGGCCTCACAAATGCTCCTTCAACATTTCAGGCAGTGATGAATAACATATTTCGACCATACCTCTGGAAATTCATTCTAGTCTTCTTTGATGATATCCTCATATATAGCAAAACTTGGGCTGAGCATCTCCATCATCTGGAGCTTGTCTTGCAACTTCTCTCTGATCATCAACTCTGTGCAAAACTATCTAAATGTGTGTTTGGCCAGGAGGAAGTGGAGTATCTCGGGCATATTGTTGCACACCATGGAGTGCGGGTGGATCCTACAAAAATAGATGCCATGAAAACTTGGCCGCATCCTAAAACTCTCAAGAGCCTTCGGGGTTTTTTGGGGTTGACTGGCTACTACCGCAAGTTTGTCAAAGATTACGGGAAAATTGTAGCACCATTGACAGCTCTGTTAAAAAAGGATGCCTTCTCCTGGACCCCTGTTGCTGAGACTGCATTTGAACAACTGAAACAGGCTATGTGCAGTACACCTGTTCTCGCGATGCCAGATTTTTCCAAACCCTTCACTATTGAGAGTGATGCTTGCGGCAATGGATTGGGTGCTGTTCTCCTGCAAGATGACCATCCTATTACGTTCACTAGCAAAGCCCTCTCTGGTAAGAATCTAGCCCTCTCTACTTATGAAAAAGAAATGATGGCTATTTTGCATGCTGTACAGAAGTGGCGGCCATACCTCTTAGGGAGTCATTTTTGCATCAGAACCGATCACCAAAGTCTGAAATACTTCCTGGAACAACGGGTATCCTCTCCTACACAACAGAAATGGGTCAGCAAACTCATGGGGTATGATTATGAGATCACCTACAAGAAGGGTAAGGAGAATATTGTGGCAGATGCTCTTTCTCGCACATTTGATAATCAAGCTTCCCTTTCCGCTATTTCTATGCCCATTCCCAATTGGTTAGCGTCTGTTCAGCAGGGCTATGACAGTGACTCTTCTTTATCTCAAATCATTCACCAGCTAGCCAATAATCCTTCTGCTATACCACATTACTCTTGGGATGGTGCTTCTCTTCGATACAAGGGTCGGCTAGTGCTTCCTCAGAACCCAGCTCTACATCAGGCTATTTTTTATGAACTCCATGCTTCTCCTTCAGCAGGGCACTCAGGCTTCCTCAAAACTTATGAGCGAGCAAGGAGAAACTTCTTTTGGAAAGGGATGAAACAGATGATTCAACAGATGGTGGCTGAATGTGATACTTGCCAACGCCACAAGGGTGAAACGACCCTCCTTCCTGGCTTGCTCGAACCATTGCCCATCCCTACACGGATTTGGACTGATATTTCTATGGATTTCATTGAAGGGCTTCCTAAATCCAGTGGCAAGACAGTGATCTTGGTTGTGGTTGATCGTCTCTCAAAATATAGTCATTTTTGTGCCCTCAGCCACCCCTATACTGCCTCCTCTGTTGCACAAATCTTCATGGACCAGATATTTCGTCTTCATGGACTCCCTTCTTCCATTGTCTCTGATCGTGATGCAACTTTTACCAGTCATTTTTGGACTGAACTGTTTCAGAAAACTGGCACCAAACTGAAGATGAGTTCGGGCTATCACCCACAAACTGATGGTCAAACTGAAATTGTCAATAAATGCTTGGAAACTTATCTTTGTTGCTTCACTTCCGAGCAGCAACATCAGTGGGCCAAGTGGCTCCCTTTAGCTGAATGGTGGTACAATACCTCTTACCACACTGCCTCTAAAATGACTCCATATGAAGCAGTCTATGGTCAGGCACCTCCAGTGCTCCTTCCCTACACTCCCAACAGCTCACCAGTCCAGGCAGTTGACATAGTTCTCCGCAGCAGGGATCAGATTCTTCGTACCTTACAGGATAATCTTCACATGGCCCGTAATCGGATGAAACAACAAGCAGATCAACACCGTTCTGAGCGCTCATTTCAAGTTGGGGATATGGTTTTTCTTCGTCTACAGCCATACAAACAATCCTCCCTAAAGCTGAAAGGGCGTCATAAGCTGGCCCCAAAATTTTATGGGCCTTATAAGGTTCTGCAGAAGATTGGTTCAGTTGCTTATAAACTGGAACTTCCTCCTTCTTCCCGCATTCATCCAGTCTTTCATGTTTCTTGTCTAAAGAAAGTTCTGGGTACCACTGTCAGAGCACAAACTACTCTCCCTGAAATGGATATGGAAGGATCCATTATCCTAGAGCCGGTGGCAATCATTGACCAGCGCACTCGCCAGCTTCGCTCTCGCTCCATCTCTGAGGTCTTGATTCAGTGGCATGGCATGCAACCAGAGGATGATACCTGGGAACCCCTTCTTCAGATTCAACAACAATTTCCACACCTTAAGCTTTGAGGACAAAGCTTTTTTCTAAGGGAGAGGGGATGTTAGGAACCTGTGTGTTCCTTCTGTTTATTTTGTTAGAGTAGTGTTGTTGGACGCATATGCTTTGTAAGTCGTCCCGTGAGTATATTTTATTATCCCACATGCATAGGTAGTATTACTTTTCTAGATCGTACCCAGTATATAAGAATAGGTTGAGGCCCTTGATGGGTACAGACGAATTTATTGTATTGAGCTTGCTCAAAGGAGGTTACCCCCTCGAAGTGGCCTGCGATCAGTAGATTCATTCTGAGTTCTGCTATCACTTGGTATTCTGTTATTTCGAGCATTCTCACAATATTGCTATAAGGAGGTTCTTCACAAAATCACTATCAAAGAAAACACTGGGGACTACTAATTTTTCAATGTCAAATTCCCATACATTGCTCATAGGAGTGTCCAATTTTCGCTCTGAAAACCATTTCTTAAAGAACTCCAAACCTCCCATGGAAACCTGGGCATCTCTTATCCAATTAGCTTTATCATAAAATCCTTCTACCACAGCTAATCTAGGGTTTTTTGGAATGAGTTCCCTTCCCTTAGTTATTTCATGAACTGAACATTTTAGATAATCTTTTTGTCCAGTAAACTCTTTTTGGGGCAGCATTTTTAATGAAACTTTGGAAAATTAACAACAGTAGATGCTTCCAATTTACTCAGAAAGTCACAGAGCACTTACCCGCCAGAAATCACACTTCTGCACTATATGATGTCTTCTGCAATTTTACTGGAGTATTAACTAAGAAATTTCGTGCCTTAGCTCTGAAATCTTGAATGCCTTTTTCTTTCTGCACTTTGGTGATTCATTAATGGTGAAATCATAGTTTCTTTTTATGAATTAAAACCGCATGCTCTAGGTCTGGATCACATTTACTCTAAGTAACCGTTGCCCGCAATTTGCACTCAAATTTGAATCCCATCCATAGATTTTATCAGATAGCACGGTCCTGATTTGAAAATAACAAGCTTTACAGTCTTTTTAGAAAATGCTATGTGTCACCATTGTGCTTCCTCGCATTACTTAAAAACCTACATCTTGATTGCGGGGATGCGCCAACCATTGATCAAGACAAGATCGACGATCAGAATAATCCATTTTGCATTAACTAGCAACTAGCTAAACTAACCAATAGGAAAATGCCATATTAGCTCATACTGTCTGACAACATTCCATGCCAGCGGATCCCATATCTTCTTCTGAGCAAGCAAGTGTTTGATGTCATCACAGACACGCGTCACAATTGCGCTACCCCACATTACTTTAAAAACTGCATCTTGATTATGCAGGGATGCGCCAACAGTTGATCAAGACAAGATCGACAGTGATAAGACTTCATGTTCACTAAGAAAGCAAAAAAAAAAACCTTCTGTGCACACCTAACAGTACACGTCATCAATCGTTTGCAGTCTAGCACATTGAAATACAAATACCTGACCCCACTTTGCCATGCGTCACAATTGTGCTTCCCTGCATTACTTAAAAACCTACATCTTGATTATGCAGGGATGCACCAACTGTTGATCAAGACAAGATCAACGGTTATGCTGCTTGGTAAGTAATATTCAGAGCTGTACTGACGAATTCACCAATGATATCATGGGAAAAAACAAAACGTGTGCAAAAGTACTGACAAATCTGACATACAAGAGCTTTTGCAGCGTACTGGATCTCATAAAACATCAGGGGCTACGTGTTGCAAATGTGCTTCCCTACATTGCTTAAAGACCTACAACTCTATAATGCGGGGATGCACTGACCCTTGATCTTTGATAGATCAATGGTGATTGAGAAACACTTCAACTTGGCATCGTTTCAAATAGAATATCGCAATTAAAGGTACATGAAAGGTTTATAAAAGGCATTTTGATGTAAATAAAACATTAGGATAAAAAGCCCTGCCAAAATATTTGAAGAAAATACCTTTTTTTTTTAAATTTGAAAACAAGGGCATCACAAAACAAAGACATAACTGATTTTTCACACAAATATTAGATATTTTCCTATACTATGAAAAATCACACCAATAGTGGCTCTGTCTGGGGATGATAGACTACCTAAGTCTATGGAAGAAATCAGAATCTCTGGGAGAGTAGACCACATATTTGGTAAGATGACAACTTCTTCAGAGAGCACAAAGCAACACACAAAAATAAGGAACCAGACTGCACAAGGATATTTACAAGGATTTACAGAAAGCACAAAATGTACAAAACAAAAGGAAACCCTAAAACTACTGTTCATGGAAGAAAATAAGTATTTTCCAAGAAAAATACCTCTTCAAGAACTGTCCATGAACTAGCAATTCAAGAATATTGTCAAATATATCTTTGAGTATATAAGAATCTTCACCCCAAGTATTTTCAATGAGATATGGGCCTAACCAAATAGGATCAAATTTGCCATGTTTTCCTTTATCCTCAATTCTGGCATTCCACATCAGGACTAAATCTCCATTTTTAAATTTTTTTCTTATAGTTCTTTTATCATAGAGTGTCTTGACTTGCAATTGCAACTTTTGGTTCCTTAAAGATGCTTCTCTTCTGGTTTCGGTCAGTCCTACCAATTTATCCATTCTTTCTTGCATTTCATCTGTAGTATCTTCATCATATAACTGGATGTAATTGTATAGTCCCATCAAGTTGTTTTGAGGCATTCTGGCTTGAATCCCATACACTAAATCAAATGGGGTTACACCAATTGCTTTCTTTACAATCACTCTGTCAGCCCATATTGCCAACTGTAACTTGGAATCCCATGCCTTTTTATTATCATCCAAAGTTCTCTTAATGACCTTCAATAGGCTCTTATTTGTGGACTCAGCTTTTCCATTCCCTTGTGGATGATATGGAGTAGATGATGACCTTGTCATTCCATATTTATCACAAAAATTGATGAACTCCTTAGATCTGAAGCACATAGCATTATCTGTGACAATTCTTTGTGGACATCCAAATCTAGAAATAATATTATTCAACAGGAAATTATTTACCACTTTACTTGTCATATTTCTTGTAGGGATAGCCTCTACCCATTTTGTAAAGTAGTCAGTAGCAACCAGAATCCAAGAATAACTAGTGCTAGACTTGGGGAAAATCTCTCCTATGAAGTCCAGACCCCATTGTTGAAAAGGTGCTTGAATCTCCATTGGCTTTAATGGAGTATTTCCTAAGAATTTCAGTTTTCCAACAAACCTCTGACAGGGGTCACATTTCCTGACCATAACTTGAGCATCTTTAGAAAGGGAAGGCCACCAAAACCCAGCTCTCATTATCTTATGTGTAGTAGTTTTGGCCATGTAGTGTCCCCCACATACTCTAGCATGCATTTCTTTCAAAACCTCTTTTGCCTTTTCCTTATCAACACATTTCAATAATACTCCCTCAAAATTTCTCCACCATAGACTGCTTTGGACAATTACATACCTGATGGCTTGCAATTTAGTATTCCTCTTTTTGTTTTTAGGCAGATGGGGAGGAGCTTCCATATGCTGCAAGTAATATATGACATTGGTATACCAATCACATTGGTCCATGTCACATAAGTCAACTCTAAGATCATCATTTACCAGATTTATCTGATTAGCCTCTAGATTAGTTTCAACCATGAGTTTGGCCAAACCTTGACCTCTTACTAACTTTTTTATTTGTACATCAATGTTAAATTCTTGGATTCTATTGATCCATCTACACCTCCTGCCTGATACTTCTTGTTGAGGGAATATATCCTTGACTGCAGCACTAGGTACAAAAGCAATAACAGTAGCACCTACCAAGTAACTTCTAAAAGCCTTTACAGCCTTTATCAAAGCATATGCTTGCTTTTCATTTATCTCATACTTAAGTTCAGCAGGCTGTAGTGACTTACTGAAAAAGGCAATAGGCTGCTCATATCCTTCTTGATTTTTCTTTAATAAGACTGCAGCTATAGTATGAAATGATGCAAAAGAGAAAATATGCATGGGTTTTGCATAATCTGGGGTCCTCAGCACTAGAGCATTCTTTATTGCAATTTTAATATCCTGGAATGCTTCTGAAGGTTCACCATTCCAATCTATAATGGTTCCCTTCTTGAGCATCTTTGAGATGGGTCTACTAATTTTAGCAAAATTTGTAACAAATCTCCTCAGAAAATTTACTTGGCCAAAAAAGGACTGAATTCCTTTCACATTTTTTGGTTTGGGGACTTTATCAATAGCTGCTACCCTTTTAGGATCTATTTTTACCCCATCCTTAGACACTATGTGTCTTAATAATTTTCCTTCTATGACCCCGAATGTGCATTTTTTTGGGTTTAAAGATACTCCATAGTCTAGGGCTTTTATAAAGATTTTTTCCAAATGTTTGTAGTGATCTTCAGCCTTATTAGAATACACTGTAAGATCATCCTGGTACACAACCATAAATTTGTCAATATACTCATGAAATGCTACATCCATGGCTCTTTGGAAGGTAGCTCCTGCATTAATCAAGCCAAAGGGCATCCTCACATACACATATGTTCCCCAAGGGGTTGTGAAGGTTGTCTTGAACTGTTCACTTTCTTTTACTAGAACTTGATTATATCCAGAGAAACCATCCATCATTGACATCAATTCAAAGCCAGTCACTTGCTATAACATGGCTTCCATATTAGGTAAGCCATAATTTTCTTTCAGAGATGCAATGTTTAAATTTCCAAAATCAACACATAGCCTAATATCTCCATTCTTCTTTCTGATAGGAACCAAGTCTGAAACCTAGGTGGAATGCCTGATCGGTTTAATTATCCCACCATCTCTTAGTTTTGTCAGTTCTTCTTGCATTTTTGGGGCAAGGGTAGGATTGATTGGTCTCTATTTTTGCTTGAAAGGCCTTACATTTTCCTTCAATGGTATGACATGCTGGAACAAATCCTCCCTGTAAGCCTTAAGGTCATCATATGACCAAGCAAAAACATGTTTGTATTTTCTAAGTAGGTCAATCAATGTTTTCCTGATTTCAACAGGCAGATTTTGGCCTATATAAACCCTTTTAGGAACTTCATCAGTACCCAAGTTTATTTCTTCTAACTCCTAGGGTTTGGGGTCGTTTACTCCTAATTTTACTCTGTCTTGGTTATTAAAAATATTTTCCAAGACTACTAACCCCTTTAGCATCTTATTTGTTTTCAATTGCATTATCTCTTGACCAAAAATGGTTTCCTTCCCATTTATGGTTTCAATCAATCCACTGCAATCCATCTCCTAACCATGGTACTTGTCTTCATTTAACAAAAAATTTGTAATATCTTTGTCATCTTCAAAAACTTGCCAATTTTTAATGTTGTCAGGTATGGAAGGTCTATTTTGCACCTCAATCTGGGAGATTCTTGCAAATGATATTTCTTTTGGCTTGATTGCTACATTTACCAACAGATCAGCCATCTTGTTTTGGGTCCTATCTCTCCATGAGATCCCAAATGCATCAAAGAATTCTATCTGATCCCAGACTGCATTTCTATATTGTTTCAATCTCTTATTCTTGGATGAGTAGGTTCCTTTGATCTGAGAGATAATTAGTTTAGAATCCCCTATGACACATAATTTTTTAATTTTATGATGTATGGCAACTTTGAGTCCTAGCAGCAATGCTTCATATTCTGCAATATTATTAGTGCAGGCAAACTTCAAGGTGAATGAATACCTAGAAGTGTTATTTTCAAGGGACACAAAGACTACACCTACCCCTGTACCCTCTTTAGAACTAGCCCCATCAAAGAACATTGTCCATAATTTTGGTGAATTCATGCAAAATTCAACTTCATTTTCGATGATAACAGGTAAGTTTTCAACTTCCTGAATAATTAATTCAGCCCTGAAAGCATTAATCCTAGTATCTAGGAAACAAGTAGTATCTTTATCAATTTCTTCACCTAAAATGTGGTTAACCCTAGGTTCCCTATTTACCCTGATAGCTTTGTCCCCTATATGAAAAGTGGCATAAGTAAGATCACATTGTAGGCTTCCCCCCATGGCAGCACTCCATTTTCTGGAGAGTAACATTTCGTAGTGTGGAGGTATATCTACCACAAGGATAGACATGGTTAATTCTAATTCAGGATATATAGCTAGTTTGAATTGTAAGGAATTTATAGTACCTATGACTGGGACTTCTCTAGCATCCATCCCTCTGCATCTGCCCTACTTGGTATCCACCTTCAATACTAAGGCTTCCATTACTTTGAAAGGCATTATAGTGTCAAAAGCTCCTAAGTCTATCATGCAATTTTTTAAGGTCTTCCCTTTTATGATTAGACTGAGGAAAAAAGGATCAATATCTTCTATGAATGCCACTGAGGAATCATCTACAAACATTTGAGGAATCTGGGATATGATACCACTGTCCTCTATTAGTAATGGGGTCTGTTGGGGCATAGTTTGATCTATAATAATATTATTGTTTGCTATTCCACCCAACCATGACAAAGCCTTATTCTTATGCTCTTCAATTCTAAAAAGTTCAGACAAGGGCACTTTTACAGTAATTTGAGATACCATGGATATCATATCAACAGGTTCAACAACAGTAGGTTTTACAATAGTACTTGGAATCGGAGTCTTTTGAGTAGTAGGCACCATATTTTGCTTGATAAAATCTGGTTCTGACTTCCTTGGTTGCACAACTGGTTTTGTTGCTTCACTTATCTGAAATTGAACCTTCTTCTTTGGTTCCCATTTCTTACCCTTGTTCTCCTTTATTTTTGGCACATCTACATTGACTTTCTTGTTTTGATCATTCATCTTATGAGTGATGTCTTTGATGAACACACTAGATGGCCTTCCTGCATCATTATTTATTGCTCTATTTCTCAAATTATAATTACTATGGACTTGTGAAATCATTTCAGCTGTAATTCTATCAATTTCTTCCTTGGAGGGCATTCTTAAACTTGTGAGACCTACATCAGAAAATGTACTACATACCTTATCTGTATCATACCCTTCATCATTTGAAAACACTTGCTGATGATGTAGCTGGTAAGCAATTCTCTAGCTAGTAATATCATTTTTAGGCTCTTCTAAATTAGAATTTATCAAATCATCACACATACTCACCATATTGCAGCTTATATCATTATGGCTTTTCTCTTTAGTTTCTTCTTCAGCTTGCACTCCTTGGGCTTGGGCAAATGACTGAGCAATAGCACAATAATTAGCAGAATGAGGTGATTGGCATATAATGCACCATGGTACATCATCATTCATATTTACAATGTTCCTTTGCAAGGGGTCTAGAGTACCCTTATCCTTCACATTTTGGGTCTAGTTGGGAACTGGTTTACCATCTTTCCACTGAGTGGTGTAAGGGTAATTTTGCATCCTAGGCTACCTATTGAAATTGTTGTTATTCACAGGGGGTCTTTCAGCAACATTTGGCTTATTGAAACTAGAGGGATTCATCTTCTTGAGCATTTCTAAAACTTGGCCTATAGTAGGTTCTTCGGGCTTTTTTCCTATAGGAGTTTTGTCACCCTCCCTTTTATTGTTGTTCTTAGGATTAAAAAGCTTAGGATCATCCCTCCTACCTAGTTTTCTAGATGCCTTCCTATTATTCTCTATATTTACTACAACTTTATAGGCATCTCTTAAAGTTTTAGGATCTTTATCCCTCAATTGATAAGCCATTTTGCTATCAAAAGCATTGAAATAGGTTGTGAGACAGATATCTTCATTTAACCTCATAGCTTGAAAAAGTTTCTACATACCTTTTTGGAATCTCACATTGAAATCAAATGTGGACTCATTTGGATTCTTCTTGATATTGTTGAACTCGTTCAATGTGAATCCTACATTAGTGTTGTCCCCATATTGCTCCTTGAACCATTTCTCCAAATCACTCCATGAGGTAATACTGTCATCAGGAAACCTCCTAAACCAATCCCTTGCATCCTCTATTAGTGAATGCACAAATAATTTCATTACCATGTCTTCATGTTCAACTTCATAATCATTCAACATGTCAATGAAAATCCTCAAATTTTTTTCACTAGTAACAGTATTATTTCTAGAAAACTTAACCACTTTATCTCTTAAATCAAATGATATGGGATGTGGGGCACTAGGAATACCAGCAAATGATATTTGTCTATACTTTTCCAATTATATAGGTTTCTTTTGGAAACCAAGAACATTTGAAGTACTAGCTATATTAGCTTGACTTAGGGGAGCAGCTTGGGACTGTTGAGGTGGAACAAATGGGAGTTGGGTTCCAATAGGGGAAGATGAGGTAGGAGAAGATTGGGGTACTCCTGAGATGAAATTATGGGACCACTAACTGGTGCAAGGTTTGTAGGTGGGATAGACAAATTGGGCCATGAAGCCAATGCAGAATTAGACTTTATGAATTGGATTTTTCTTTTGGTTTCTACAGCTTGAGCTTCATTCTCAACCTTCTCAAGTTCTTTTGCAAGATCTTCCCTCTCTTTTCGAGCCTTCTCAAGATCTAGATCTAATTTTGACATGGAGGGTTGTGTAGGTTTTCTTGGTATAACTTGAGGCTCATTTATTTGGATTCCTATACCCTTGCCTTTCCCTTTATCTGGAGCTTTTACAGTGGGCTCTACAGGATCAACTTGAACATGTTTATAGGCTTGAACTTGAGCAATAACTAGTTCTTGCCTTTGATTTAGGTGTTTCTCTTGTTCTTGAACTTTAGCTCTTAGATTATCAACATCTCCAAAAACATCCTTATGGAGAGTTGTGGTATTCTCTTCCAATTTTTTATTTTTCTCTTTCAAAGCAGTCATCCTTCTTAGCAGAGCATCTCTTTCTATTATGGCATCTAAGGTGGCTTGCTCCTTCTCTTTTTCAAGATGAATGCATTTAGCTTCTTCCTCAGCAATCCATTTCTTCAAAAATTCTATCTCAGAGTGCACTTCTTTAGGGTCTGCAGAAGTTGCCTCAGAATCAGCAGGGTCATCCAGATCTATAAGGTTTGGTTCTACATATGGGGCTACTCTGGGATTAAAAGGATTATCAGATGAACTCCTAAATCCTAGCCTATAATTCATATCTGCTACAAGATCTGGTCTTAATGGAGAAATTCCCATAGTAGACACGTCCTTGTCTTGAAAAACTCTCTCATCTGGTAATGGGGTACTGAAAATGCCTCCTAAGAGTCTTGTAGTTTCAGATTTAGAGCTAAGCGAAGAAGACTCTCTTCCTATTACTGGTTGATAATGGGAATTGACGGATGCATTACCTCTAGGTTTCCATGTAGGATTTGGATCTGTCTTTTTCTTATTTTGGTTCTTCCTACCACCTTGGGGTAAATCAGTATACATTGATACATCGGGATTGGCTCTCATGTAAGCTCTTGTGTTTTTTCTCTTGCCAGCCATATTCACCTTTTGTTACAATAAGCACTAGCTTCAAAACCTTGACTGAGTCACCACCCTATTTCGGGAAAATATATAATAACACTTTTGCTGATTGAAGGAAAACAATACACAAGTAGGAAAAAAAATATATGGCATAGATAGACCAATCACTGATGTTGTAAGACTACAACTCTTCCTTTTTAGATAAGACACTTGGACAGGCTGGATATGTCAGTGTGTAGTAATGGTACTTGAGCTCTATCTTCTTTAAATTCTCAAGGTTTGACACTAAAAGATTCCATTATAACCACATGAAAAATATAGATCACATAACACACATGTACATAGCAGGACCAAAGCAACTGTAGTACTTTACATAGATGTGTTGAACAATTCACCAGCAGAGTCGCCATTTTGTTGGTGTTTTAAAATGTACTAAAACTACTAAGTGACAAAATGCTTAATACCAGAATGATAGTACATACACAATCTAAAGACTAGCCTATTCTTATTAACAATTGCATATGTAAGGTATTTGGACCCAACTTCAACAAAACCATACATGGTTTTCTACTCTTTTGGCTCTGCAAAACCAGGGTGGGTATACCCAGGGATGGTTCAAAACTGGAACAATTGTATGAGGATTATTCTTAGTTTCATTCTGATTCTCATTTCAAAATCCTCAAACATATACATAATTCTCACTAACTTGGTAAACACATCCCATAAAACAGATATGGCCAAGAATTCTTCTATAGATCTGCAGATGTTTTTAATAACAATGGCTAACTGAAGCTAAAACATTTCATGTAGACAAGTGCTGGCCAACTTTGAAGATCTATAGGAAATCAAAGTAAAATTTGATTTGATGACGCATTCGAATAACCATTTATAATATATTTCTCCTTCAGCTGAAATAACTTGATCAGTGCCTAATCCATTGGGGTTTAGAGTCTATAGCAAATTCTTAGATCTAATTTTTTGCCTTACAACAAATTCTATCAGCAATTCTTATTAGAACTTATCATTCAAAATCCTTTTCAATACTTAAGAAATCTCATCACATTCATCAAAGCCTTTATTTAATCCATTGAATTAACAGCAATGATAAATCGATATACAACGTAACTAGATTGCATTTAATTGCACAAGCTTTTACTCATACAACATCAAGGTAGCTAAGTATTTAAAAGGAGACAAAATTCAAAAAGAACTGATATGGGGATAGTTCATAAATTGTATTCATTTCCTTTGAAAATGGTATATCCTTTACAATAGACTCAGAATGGCCTTCAGAAAGAAACACAGCTCATTCTATATTCATGTATTCTTAGAGAATTGATAGAAAAATACATTACAAACTTGCTTTCAAAATTTGGACCAAAAACCAGACTAAGCATAATACTTAGAAGAAATAGAATTCGGACCATTCTTTAGCCTTGGAATATCACTTAAATAGTGTGAGATGAAACAAGCTTTGGGCTAAAGAAAGTGACATGTGTCTTCTAAAAGATACTGACAAATGTCTGTCATAAAAGACAAAAACAAAAAATAGAAAAGCTAACACATCGAACAATCCTTGGTGGGTCCCTTTCTGTTATGCTTCTCAGTTGTTGAAACAAGAAGATAAGATCTAATTCTTCAATTGTTCTTCATCCTTAGAGTAAATAGCCATGAGGTTTGAAAGTGATGTATCATCATCATTTACTTGTAAATTTATTTCAACCTGGGGATTTTCCATGTCCTCATTATTAACTACGAGGGTGACTTTTACTTTTACCTTTTCCTCCTCATCATCTTCTAACATTTGTTCTAGAAATTGGTTTTTCCATTTATTAAAAGCATCATCATCTGGCCAATCAAAACTTAGAGCTTCTCTTTGTATCATTATTAAAGAATTTTCACTTTCTTCTAAATCATCAAATTCTTTTCTCATAGCAATATAAAATAACTATATTTTTACTTGATCTTCATTTGTCTTTGCCCAGAACCAGTGGCTAGTTTCACTCATGATGTTTATTATTCTTTCATTAAATAACTCATCCATCTCCCTTTTCCACTTTTCCTTTTCCTTTATTATATCAACAGATTCTAAAGCACAAGGATATAGGGTGAATTTTTCAGCAATATATTTGGAAAAACAGAGTGTTAATCTTTTCTGTAAAGAATCTCTTTTATCATCAAAATTTTCTAGGTTATTTAACAAATCAAAAATTTTCTCAACTTGATGATAAGGCATTTGGACTGCAGATATACATATGATTGTAATATCATTATTCCTTTCCCTCCATTTCTGTGCAAGAGGAGCCAATTTATCCTTATCCCTGTTCAACTCATCGATGAGGGTTGCAATTCTTGTCAACTGATCAAAAAAAGTTGACCATTGTATTTTATCCCTCAAATATATCACACCCTGCTTTAATTTTTCTTCATATTGATTTCTCAATTCTATCTGCAACTCATGCAATTTTGTTTTTTCCTCTTCAAAGTCCTCTACAATATAGAATTGGGGCCTTTCAGGGGTGTCAGGTATTTCAATAATAGGGGTTGATCCAGATCCAACCAATGGCTGTGAAGGGTATGCAATTGTAGGTGCACCAGATTCTCCCATTTTTCTTTTCCCAAGTATCCTCTCCATTTGAGACATTTTGCTTTCTAGTGATTGTATCTGTATACCCCTTTCCTCATATGCTTTCAAAACTTCTTCAAACCTAGCATTGAGTTGGGCAAACTTATCTTCTTCTTGTCTAGATACAACACCACCCAATTTTAGCATTTCTGAAGCCATTCCCATTACTTGTTTACTACTCACCTCACCAGCCCTGTATACTATCAATGTACCAGTATGTTTTGTAGTGGGAAACTCATGCATCCTGGTACTTTCTCTCTTATCTATGGACCACAAAAAAAGGGCTTGGTGGTCATCACTAAATTTGACCCCTCTATGAGCCTGTAGTACTTCTTCAGCTGTTGTTAGTTGAACATCCTTCTGCTTCCTTACTGAATCAAAAATAATAGCATTTTCTATATCCCATTCTAGCAGAAGGAGGACTCCTAATTGTCTAACTATTTGCCTTCCAGCTCCAGGAGTGAACTGGGAAAAATCACTCAAAAACTTTGATTTTACCTCTTCCTTGATAACCGGGTCAGATTTATTTGGTTGCTTAGCCTTGATCTTCTCAGAGGATTTCTCAAAGTTATTTACTTTTAATCTCCATAAAAACTGAGCAAAAGTCCTAGATCTTACAAAATTTTCATCATTAATAAATCTTTCAGAAGCCTGGGCAACAATTGGGTCAATTTCCTCACCTTGGTAATCAGCAATGGTCAGGTCCAAGGAAGGTGTAGGAGGTTCTTGTGGCTCTCCAACATCCAGGTCTATAGAAGTGACAATCACATCCCCTTCTCCTCCCATTTGTCTAAGTTGTTCCTTTAGAGATGCCTCATCATCTATCTGGATTGGAGACTGGCTTGGGGAGTATTGTTCTTTTTTGAGAAGAAGAAGACCCCTGCTCCAATTTTTGTCTTTTTGGAGAGCTGGCTGCAGATGGACTTCTTGGCCTTGGCTTCTCATGAGTGGGTACTTGTTGCACACTTTGAACCATGACATAACCTACCCTTTTCTGCAATGTATATTGGCCAGGAGTTACTACATTTCTACCACTCATTCTAATAATGCTTTTGGGATTCTAGGGCTATCTCCTCTTAAAAGCAGTCTAAGCTTTGATGCAAAATACCTGTCAAATCTTACATAACTAGCATCAATGGCCTCTGAAGTCATATCCACACTCCACAACTGCACTGGATTCCTTTCTCTATCCTTTGTTGTTTCTAACTCCATACCCTTGGAGAAGAAAGTATATCCTTTTTATAAACATGCATGCATCATTAATGAATACCAACAAAATGGTTTGTTTACTTTCCCCTTTGCTATTCCAACTAGATTGTTGTGAATCTCTTGTGCTAGGAAAGTGGCAAAATCCAGAATGGTACTCATTCCAAATTGAAGGGTTTGAGAAATTATAAGCACCACAGAACCTGGAATTTGATCACCCTCATCTATTCCCAAGATCTTGCAAAGAGAAATATATAGTGCTTGAGCTCTCAAATTGAAATGTCTTCTCAACAGTGGCTCTGGAGTACTGGCTATGATTACAGGCAAATTACCAACCCTTGCAGCATGCTCCTATATTGGACTTGTTCTTAGGTACACTCGTTGTGCATCATATCTAGCTTGCAAATCATCCAGATCAATGATTTCATGCACAGCATGGTCAGGGTTTAGGTTGAAAAACTCACTAAACAGCTCAGGGCAAACCCTAAAAAGGTTGACCCTCGAATGATTTTTTACCCACCCCATGATAGGATCATACTTCTTTGCCAGGTCCATCAATAAATCACTATCAAAGAAAACATTGGGGACTACTAATTTTCCAATGTCAAATTCCCATACATTGCTCATAGGAGTGTCCATTTTTCGCTCTAAAAACCATTTCTTAAACAACTCCAAACCTCCCATGGAAACCTAGGCATCTCTTATCCAATTAGCTTTATCATAAAATGCTTCTGCCACAACTAATCTAGGGTTTTTTGGAATGAGTTCCCTTCCCTTAGTTATTTCATGCACTGATAAGGGGAATTGTTTGAGAAAATCATCGTGCACTGAACGCTTTAGATAATCTTTTTGTCCAGTAAACTCTTTTTCGGGGTAGCATTTTTAATGAAACTTTGGAAAATTCACAATAGCAAATGCTTCCAATTTACTTAGAAAGTCACAGAGAACTTACCCACCAAAAATTGCACTTCTGCACTATATGATGTCTTCTACAATTTTACTGGAGTATTAACCGAGAAATTCTGTGCCTTAGCTCTGAAATCTTGAATGCCTTTTTCTTTCTGCACTTTGGTGATTCATTAATGGTGAAATTGTGGGTTCTTTTTATGAATTAAAACCACACGCACTAGGTCTGGATCACATTTACTCTTAGTAACCGTTGCTCGCAATTTGCACTCAAATTTGAATCTCATCCGTAGATTTTATCGGATCGCACAGTCCTGATTTGAAAATAACAAGCTTTACAGTCTTTTTAGGAAATGCTATGTGTCACCATTGCGCTTCCCCACATTACTTAAAAACCTACATCTTGATTATGCGGGGATGCGCCAACCGTCGATCAAGACAAGATTGACAATCAGAATAATCCATTTTGCATTAACTAGCAACTAGCTGAACTGACCAATAGGAAAATGCCATATTAGCTCATACTATCTGACAACATTCCATGCCAGCAGATCTCGTATCTTTTTCTGAGCAAGTAAGTGTTTGACATCATCACGGACACATGTCACAATTGCGCTTCCCTGCATTACTTAAAAAACTGCAACTTGATTATGCGGGGATGCGCCAACTGTTGATCAAGACAAGATTGACGGTGATAAGACTTCACGTTCACTAAGCAACCAAAAAAAAGAAAACCTTCTATTCACACCTAGCAGTACACATCATCAGTCATTTGCAGTGTAGCACATTGAAATACAAATACTTGACCCCACTTTGCCACACATCACAATTGCACTTCCCCACATTACTTAAAAACCTACATCTTGATTATGCTGGGATGCGCCAACCGTTGATCAAGACAAGATCAACGGTGATGCTGCTTGGTAAGTAATCTTCAGAGCTCTACCGACGAATTGACCAATGATATCAAGGGAAAAAACAAAACATGTGCAAAAGTACTAACAAATCTGACATACAAGAGCTTTTGCGGCATACTGGAACTCATAAAACATCAGGGGCTACGTGTCGCAAATGTGCTTCCCTACATTGCTTAAAGACCTACAACTCTATATTGTGGGGATGCGCTGACCCTTGATCTCTGATAGATCAATGGTGATTGAGAAACACTTCAACTTGGCATCCTTTCAAATGGAATATCGCAATTAAAGGTACACAAAGGTTTATAAAAGGCATTTTGATGTAAATAAAACATTTAGATAAAAAACCCCACCAAAATATTTGAAGAAAATACCTTTTTTTTTTTTAAATCTGAAAACGAGGGAACCACAAAACAAAGACATAACTGATTTTTCACCCAAATATCAAAAAATTTCCTATACTATGAAAAATCACACCAACATTAGGCATCGAGTAAATTATCATTATATAATTAGAAACACAATCTGTTCAATAACAAGTGGTCAACAATTATAAGAACTACAAACCTACTTATAATTTTGGTAAGATAGGTCATAGACAAAATTTGTGTAGGAGCAAGAATTTAAATTAGAATCCTAAGCTGAAGTTCATTGATCATTGCCACAAGTGTAACAAGCAAGGACATCAAGTACATGAATGTAAGACCAAGACATCAAGGACACAAAGATTTGAAGGTTACTAATACAACTATAAGAAGTATGAACATAGAGCATATGAGGGAAAATCAAAACATAATGGGTCATCAAACAAGCAAGCTAAGGTAAACCATATCAATAGATCCTACAATTGGGATTACAATACAAGGTATACTTGTCACTATTTTCAAGAGTATGGACATGTTTCTAAAAATTGCATTATAATATATTTCAGAAGTGACTACAGAAGATGGTTGAGTCAAACTACATGTGTTAGTTGTTTGAAGATGGGTCACATAAGAAGAGATTGTCCAACAAGGTAAAAAGCAACTAGCTATGAATTCAATAAAGGCAAAGGAAAGGTTGACATTGAGTAAGTCAAAGTGTAGTTGAACAAGACATGGAAGAAAAATGAAAATTGTAGTACATCAAGCTCAAATGGAATCACTTCATCTAATGGATCAGGTGATCACACCATCCCAACTAGGAAATTAAGAGGCATGTGTGGGACTAAACCTTTCAAAGTTCAATTAGACATCAATTCCAAAAAGTCATTTCTAAAAGGATCATATATGCATGAGGAAAGATGCAAAGTATTTTTTAGAACTTAGAAGGAATCTATGAGTTTTCATGTTGTTGTCGAGCATGAAATTTTTCACTTTTGTTGCCAAGTGAAAGTCAATTGTTGCCAAGCTATCGAAGGTCATTGTAGTGGTCAAGCTCATAGTGGGTGTCAATTGTGAAGGAAATTATATGCAAGTTGAGTGAGTTAGAATTGCTATTGGAGCTAAGCTTACAACTATGTAAGCACTAAGAATTTATTTTGAAGTTTAAAGGGCTATATGTTTGATTTTTGACACATTTAAGAATTGGAAATAAGGATTCAAGCATTTGCAAAGTGAATACAATTTCTAATTGATACTAGTCATCAGATTTTAAGGTATTTATCATGTGCCAAGCTACACAATTTAAATTTTTGAAAACCCTAGTTATTTATTATGGCATCTATCTCTTCTACTACTATAGTTAAGGAAGATAAGGAAGTTTTGAATGTTCAATTAATAAGTAATGAGATCAAACAACCACATTTTTGTGCAATTCTTGACATTACATATAAAGAAGACCTATTTGGTGTGTTATCTATGATACCACCACAAGTTTTGATGATACAAGATGTAAGATCAGAAGCATCAAAGACATGGAGATAAGAGAGTTATATGGAAAATTGTGTGAGAACAATGTATTAAAAGAAGAATTCAAGGTTGTAGAGAGAAAAGAGTTAACTCATGCCTTAGACTTTCCAAACATATTCAAAACATAATGGATTAAGATTATTCTTAGTAGAACCCATGATAATTCTTTTTGGTTGAGGATGGCCCTATAAAAATTACAAAGAGGATCATTCATAGATTGATTGGGTATCCAACCCTAGACAGACCTAAGGCAATGAGGAGTGATGCAAAAGAGGCAATTGAAAAGAATATAGAGGCACTATGGAACAAGAGAGGAATGACCATAGACATAATTTTTGATCCCCAAATTGCATTTGCAATGAGAATTATTGCACATAAGTACTTTCAATCTAGTAGGTTAAAGAGTGTACCATGTATGGTTTTGGATTTGGGTTACAAGATAGTAAAGAAAGACCATTCTTATGACCTTGCTGAGTTACAACTCCAACAGTTATCAAAAAAACTTTGGAGTCATAAGGAAAACAAAAAGTGCACAATGCAAATTCGGTTCAATACTTGTGTGTATATTTTTCCATGTGCATAACACTTTTCCCATATTTGGGAAAGTAGCTTAGAAGACTAACAGATTAGTTATAGTGCAGATTGGTTAATTTATAGAATAACTTGGAGATAATTTTGTGTCTATGATGACTAGCTACTTTGAAGATTTTAGATGTTTGTTTTGTAGTTGATGTTGATTTCATATATGTGCAAGGTGTTGTTCTGAGGGTGAGATGGCTTAGACCATTGCCTTATGAGATTAATGTTGATGATACATTTGCAACCATTACTTATTTTGGAAACTATGATGTAGAAAAGTCAAAGATCACAATGGGTTTATAGACAGCTTCTGTGATGAGGAAAAAGAATAAGCTTGTGAAGAAACTCAAAGAATAATTTGGTGAAGGGGTAGAAAGAGATGAAGAAGAAGAAGATAATGAAGATGATAAAGATGCACTTACCCAAACACCACTTTCTCTCACATAGGGTCAAGGTGAAGACCAAGGAGAAGAAGAAGTAGAAATTGATTAAGGTGTCAAGGGAGAAGAATACAATAAAGCACTTGTTTCCAGAGAAGAAAAGAAGAGAAAAGAAAAGAAGCTAGTAAAAATAAAACCTAAAATGGTTGTGAAACCAAATCCTATAGTTCCTATTACCAAGGATAGCACAAGAGCTACTACCAAGAAGACTTAGGAAGTTCAAAAGCCTAAAGGCAAGAGAGCTAGTACAATTACATAAGGAGATGAACCTAAGCAGAAGCAAAGAAGGAAGTATATTTCCCTAGTTGAACCAAATGAGGAGAGGATAGAGTTAGATCATAATAGATAATTTAATGTGGTAAGTCATATTCCCTCTTTTGGTTTGGACAATTTGTGTGAAAATATTAAGAATAATGCTGATTTAAGTGGATTTATGCATTTGAGTTTGATACACTTGAGAAATGAATAAAGTAGAAGAATCTATATATGCCACAATGGAAATTTTTAAGAAGAATCCAATTGAGATTTTCAACTCTCTACCCAAGAGCCTACAAGATAGAGTTGGGGAAAGATGGAAATATAGTCTTACAATTGAAAGAAATATTAGAGATACTACACTTGCAAGAGTGATGTTAGACTTGGAAAAATCTAAGATGAGCAAAGCTATTAATATGTATAAGGAAAGATTTTCTCCAAAGTACCAAGCTTATAACATTTTATAGAACAAGATTAAAGTTTTTGTCCAATGAAGCATAAGAATATGGAAGGTTATTTATGGGCTAACAACAAAAAAGGATATTGAGTAAGAACTTAAGGAAGTAGGTGAAGAAAAAATAGAGGAAGACGTAGCTAAAGAAATAAATTATGAATCTATGATGGAAGTACATGGGGAAGACACTATAGAGGAAATAATTGATGAAGAGAAACAACAAGAAAAAAATGTACTAGTCCTTAAACAGATATAGTAAAGGTTAAGGATGTGTTTGACATCACCATTTAGAACGTCAATCCCCTAACAAAGGAGGATATGCAAAAGATATTGACTGATTCCACCACCAAGGAAAAATTATGTAGCCATCCTATGTTGGTGAGTGTTGATGAGATTGAGAAGGTAGAATTGGCATTTGTAGGGGAGAAAACACAAAAATTATCAAGTGCCCTTTCAATCTATAGAGTTGCAACCTACAATGCCTATTGTGTTAGGATTTAATCTTAGACAAAAATAATAATTACATGCATGTATAACTAATATCAAAAAATGCGGGGGCCCTAGCTCGATTGGCTAAATCTCCCCTATTGCAGGGGGTTGGTCACGAGTTCTAGTCTCCCCCATCCTCGTGGTACCAGTGGGCGTGTTGCGCCAGCACTACCGATCACATTAAAAAGTTTACCAGGTGCACTTTTTTTAATTTAAAAAAAAAATAATAATATCAAAAAATAATAGATCACACAAAAAGGAACACAAGACACCAATATTTAATGCGGTTCACCCAATCCTTGGGCTACATCCACCAAATAGCAAGTTCAATATTATCACAATCTAGAAATTACAACCAAATTATAATTTGTAATCTCTTACAGGTCAATACCACCACAAGAAATTTTTTTTGCATCACAACTTATGAACCAATCCCTAACCCTAAGCCCTTTTATACAAGTATTTTTGCCACTTTAGGGTTAAAAATAGTTACAACATATCAACCATAAATTGGTGAATATAAGCAATAACTAATTGGCAAATAGTAGCACAAAATTTTGTACAATTGGTAAGAGGTGAATAGTAGCCCAAAGAATTTATGAAGTATGTATAGTACTTCCATGATTAGTCACCACAAACTAACAATCTCCCACTTGGGGATTGATCAGACTCCACACTAGACAACAATCTCCCACTTGGAGACTAATCCTATAGCAATATCACAATCACATGGGGCTAGCACTAGATCAAAGCATCCTAGATGTTGTGTTTTTATTCATGTTTAGTCTAGAAGACACCTCAAAGCTAAAGAGGAATTTAGCTTCTCCTTTGTCACTACCTTTGTAAACATATCCACTAGATTATCATATGTATGTATCTTGTCTAGCTTTAATTGTCCATCATCCAAATTGATCGAATGAAATGGTAACACAATTGAATGTGTCTTGTCTTTAAATGCATAGCTAAATTCTTTGCAAGATGATTGGAACTCTAACTATTTGTCAAAAAAATAATTATCCCTTTGAGGGTGTCCCAATTCTTCCAAGAAGAACTAAAGCCACATCATCTCCTCGGTCAACTTCAAATGACTATGTAAAGGTGCAATAAAAACTTTAGCATTCTCCATAGAGAAATGTTGCAACACCTTGTCAACATAATTAACCTGAGATAGCATCAATTTCCTATTCTTCCTAGCTCATGAAATCTTCATACAAAGGATTTTTTTTTTCTACCCCCAAATCCCTCATAGAAAATGCATGTGCTAATTGGTGTTTCTGCCCCTTAATATGATCCATGTTAGACCTAACTACAAGCATATCATCAACATATAAACATAAAATAATGTATCTATCATCATCTAACCTCTTAAAATAAACACAATGATCTGAATCACACCTACTATATCCATACTCATGCATAAAACTGTTAAATTTCAAATACCATTGCCAAGGTGCTTACTTCAAGCCACATAAACTTTTCTACAATTTGTAGACTAAGTTTGCCTTACCTTTGACCTCAAATCCCTGTGGGTAAGCCATGCATATCTCTTCATCCAAAACACCATAAAGAAAGTTTGTTTTAACATCAAGCTGCTCCAAATGCAAATCTTCAATAGCCACAATACTTAAAATAGTATGGATAGAATTCATTTTAACAATAGGAGAGAATATCTCATCAAAATCAATGCCCTTTTCTATGAAAATCCTTTTACAACTAACTTTTCTTTAAATATTTTCTTACCCCCATCCTCTTCTTTCAACCTATAAACCCACTTATTCTATAAAGCTCTTTTACCTGCAGACAACTTGCATAAATCTCATGTCTTATTTTTTAACAAAGAGTCTAATTCATCTTTCATTTAAAACTCCCACTAAATCTTAGTATGCACCTACATTTCTTCATCATAACATTCAAGTTCATGAACATCTATTAGAAAAATAGAATAAAAAGAGGATAAAAATCTTTCTAGAGGTCTAATTAGCCTTGTTAACTATCTGACATTCATTGGAAGGTGTAGTATTTGTTGGTGCGGTTGTTGCACATCATGAGGAATGGCTAGAACATTATCTTTTGGAGTATCATCCAACACTACATAATAATCTTATTTCTTCTTATGTTGCTGCAATAGATTTTTGTATAACACTTTCTCATTGAATATGACATCCCTGCTTCTTACAATTTTATGATTTTCAAAATCTCAAAGCCTATAATGATATTCTTTAATGTCATATCCAAAAAATACAAATTTCTTTGACTTAGCTTCTAGCTTGGTTTTATTTTTAGAATCTATATGAGCAAATGCTTCACAACTAAAGGTTTTGAGAAAAAGAATAACTCACCTTCTTACTAGTTCATGCTTCCTCTGGAAAACCACAACCTAAAGGAGTAGAATGACCTCTATTAATCAAATATACAATAGTATTAACAACCTCTTCCCACATGTGTAAGGGCAACCCAAATGCAACATCACGATACTTGCATGCTCCATTATAGTCGTGTTCATGCATTCAACCATTCCATTTTCCTATGGAGTCCTTGGAACAATTTTCTTTCTACGAATACCATTAGTGGAGAAATAATCTTCAAATTCATGATTGCAATACTCACCACCATTATCAGATTTAAGACATTTTAATTTCTTGTCAGTCTCATTTTCAACCAAGAATTTCCATTTCTTAAAACATTGAAATACATTAGATATCTGTATAAGGAAATAAACCCATACTTTTCTAGTTGCATCATCAATAAATGTAACATAATAATGAGAGCCACTAAGGGAAGATACTTGAGTTGGTCCCTATTCATTTGTATGGTCAGGCTCTAATTTCTCCCTTTTATTTTCCTTCCCAATCTTCACAAAATTCACTCTCTTTTGTTCTTCATACTCACAACTTTCATAAAAATCCACATTAACACATTTCAGACCTGGTAAAACTTTCTTTGAATGAAGCACTTTCATACCTTTCTCACTCATGTGCCTAAGTCTATTATGCCGTAGCACTATATTAGAATCTACAACAATTATTTGTTCTCCCTACTCAACTGCAGTAATTGTTCCTAAACATTCATTTTTCTCTGAAAAAATTAAAGTAGAAGGAACAATATGATCTATAAAAAGGTATAAGGTGCATAGTTTCACACCTCTTGCTACTACAAGGTAACCTTTTGAAATCTTCCAATTTTTATCATTAAAAGTAACTACACAACCCTCATCACCGAGTTGCCCTACTAAAATTAAATTCCTACTTAGCCTTGGAATATGTCTTACCTCATGTAGTGGCCAATGATTATCATTCTATGACTTAATCTTAACTTTTCCCTTTCTACCAATTTGACAAGGCTCATTATCCCCCAACTAAACAAACCCAAAATCCCCTTGGACATAATCAATGAAATAACTGCTATGAGGTGTAGCATGAAATGAAGCACTAAAATTTAAAACCCATGAATCATCAACACTTTCTAAAGATAGAAGCAAAACATCCTCTTCAGATTTGTTAGTTACCACATTTGTCTCATTGTCTCCATCTTTCTTATCTCCTTCATTTTTATTTTGAGTCTAGCAATCTTTCTTCTTATGCTCTATTTTATCATAGTACTAGTAGTCATTTGGTCCTCTCAATTGAGACCTCCTCTCCTTTGACTTTCCTCTTGATTTCCCATGGTTTCTGAAATTATTTCCTCTTTCAATTGTTCTACCTCTACTTTGTGTGTTCAAAGCACTTCCTAATGTAGATCCACCTAAGGATTTCCTAAAAGTTTCTTCACTCAAAGTGACACCATTTACATCATCATATTTTAGGGTATTAGATCCACAAATAGAATTACTCATAGTCATTACCAAGCCATTCTAGCTTTCAGGCAAAGAACATGAAATCAAGAGAGCCCTAATTTCTTCATCAAAATTAATACCTAGAAAAAATAACTAACTAGTAACAATATTAAACTCATTTAAATGATCTATAATAGATCCACCTTCTACCATCTTCATATTAAATAGATGCTTCATGAGGAATACCTTATTTGAAGTGAAGGGCTTTTCATATAATTTTGCTAGGGTTTCCATCAACTCTTCTGTCATCTTTGCTTTTGTAATATTAAATGCCACCAATGGTGCCAAATATAATTGAATGCTTCCAAGTTCCTTTTTGTCTAAAAGATGTCATTCATCATTTGACATAAATCCTTGATTCTTTGTTTTTCCTTCCAATAGCTTCCATAAATCCTTCTAGCCATAAATTGTTAAATATAAGCAATAGCCAATTGGAAAATAGTAGCCTAATTTATTTTTTAGGCTGATTCCCTAACCCCTAAAGAATTTATGAAGTATGTATAGTAATTACCTAATTAGTCACCACAAACTAACAAATTGTAGTATACACAAGAAGGACACATTTTCTTCACATATCAGCACCAAGGTACCAACAATTATAATAATTGAGAAAGAAAGGACACTAGTACAAATAGGTCAAGAAGCTAGTCTTACCCCTACATCACAAGGAAAAGGAGGAGAAGAGATCAAAGATACTAAAGATTCAATATTAACTACAAAGCTAGAGGAAGTAATAGCAATATAGACACTGGTTACCTTACTAGACACTGCTACTCCTACTCATATTCAAGCACTTCACTGGTTGAGTACTGAAGCTACACCTTTATAAGAATTAAGGCCAATTCCTAGCACATATAAGGTTGATGAGGTGAAATTCTATGGTGACATCAACTTAGATGAGGTGATTAAGTTACCAAAGTATGATCTTACAACAATCACAATAGAGAAGATTAGTATATTGCAAGATGCTTTTGCAAGAAAGAAACACCAAGAACTACTCAAGAGGGAGCATAGACAAAAACAAGAACTTCATGACATCAAGGACACATTTCTTGATGCATTCAGCCTCCTTGCACCTGATGAATCCAGGCCAATCATTGAGCAATTGGAAAATATTCTAGAGAAAATCAATAATGAAGACCTAGATACCAATGTCAAATTATTGGAATGGTCTAAAAATAAATTTCAAATAAAGGTGGATGAATAGATATCTAGTGTCATTGCACTACACCAATTTGATTTAGCAACCAAGATTGAGGGTGTAAAGAAAGTATTGGAGAATATTTTCTTTCTTTACACCAAGTTGTGTGATACAACTTTGTTCACACAAGAAGCCCAATGATAGATTTACAATCTTCAAGGAGATATGAAGCTAACAGGTACTACTCTACCTAATTCTCCATCTCATAGTCAAAATCATTTCAAGAATTTGATTAACTCCTAAGGTCAGTTGGCAGCCATACATGCTCAACATGCAAACATTTGGACAACACTAATTAGTATCTAGTCCATGTTGACCCCACACATGGAGATACAACACAAAGAACTAGCCTTTGTAGAAATAGTGATGAATAAGGGTTCCCATCTTTCTACACATGAGGGATTAGTTCATCTTGTTTCCAAGTTATCTATCCAAATAAAATCATTGTAAGTAGCATTTGAGACTTAGGATGTATCTCTGAAAATAATACTTGAGGTCCATAAAAATTTCCTGGACAAACACACTATACATATATAACCCTTTTACATAAGTGTCAAAAAGTGGGAGGAATAAGTAAGGGGGAGACATAAGTTTTAGGGAAAAATAAGAAATAGAAGGAGTCAAAGACGCAAACAAAGCACAACACAATTCAGCATAAGAAAAATCTACCTAGTAGCAGTATTTAGTTTCAAAAATAGAATGGAATAATCAACCTAGGGGGAGTTATTGAATTTTGAGGTATGACTATAAGCTTTAAAATTTTGTATGTAAGATAAATACTAAATGGATATTATATAAGTTATGCCCTAAGAGCTAAGGATATTCATGCATGACCAAGTATTTTTCCACTCATGTCAAAGGGGGAAATTATTAATCTCATATTGGTTTTGACATATGAGTCAGAATATACTTAAGTCATTTATGTAGTTCATTTCAACCAAGTAATTTATGTTGAGCATAGGTTTCTAGATAGTGTATGTCGAGCGAGAGATATACAATATATGCCAAGTAACTAGTAAGAGCCTATTGGTTGACAATTTGTTCTCCTATTATATTTTATGATCTTGACTCTTTGATACCCAATGCTTGGAGGACAAAATGATATTTACCAACAAAATGGTTAGTCTATGTACTCTATCACTACCCTCTAAATTAACTACGTAAAACTCCCTTTTTTTTTTGTTACCATTATTCCAAGGAGAAGAGCTTCATATTCTACAATATTGTTAGTATTTTTGAAATATAATTTATAGGCCAAGGAAGTCATTTCTCCACTAGGTGATGTCAACACTAACCCTACACATGAACTAGCATTAGCACAATTTCCATTAAATTCTAGAGTCCACAACTGATCACCTTTAGTTTGTTATGATTCTTCTAAAATATAAGGTGTGTTAGAGAAAAGCATGTAATTACCAAACTACATTTCATAATACAAGATTTGAGACCTAGGGTCACCTAATTTTTGGACAATAAAGTTTGACTTCTCTTTTGGTTCTAGCTTCAACTTTTATCTCCAACTTGAATGGTAGCACAAGATGAGTCTATTTTTATCTCTCTCCCCATGTCTTTACAAAAACTTCTAGTTAGTAGCATGCCACAGCTTGCAGAGATATTTGCTACTAGGATGGTAAGTTTAAGTATTTTTGAAGGATAGGCAACTAGGGAAACTTGATCATCGTTTATTTGTTCAAGTGAGGGTACTTGTTTCGCATCCATTGAATAACATCTACTAAAGATTTTAGTTAGTGGAAGCCCTAAAGCTTTTCCTATAGAGGTAGGCATAACATTATCAAAGGCTCTTGAATATATTATGTAATTACTCAACCTATTTCCATTGATGAAAAAATATATGTAGAAAGGATATGGTTTTTTATTTGGGCACATGGCTAAGACAATGCATTTCTCTTCTTGAAACAACTTAGGGAATGCAAAATATTCATCAATTAAAGAAAATCCACTAGTACTAGCTTTACTAAGGAAATAAATATTAACATTAATAGTAACATGTTCTTTATCTTTATTGCAATTCTCAAATAACCTTTTCAACTGATCAAGATTATCTTTCCATAACCCAGTGAAGATATTTGAATTCTTATCTCTTTACAATATTGAAGTATGTCAAAAGAATTAGATTATTTACCTTTGTGTTCATTTTATGAAGTTTTAGTTACCATGCCTTTATCTTTATCATTTTTTTTGATGGTGCATTATTTTTGACAGGGATTTCATTATTAGTCTAATTTCTATTCTTCTGACCCCTAGTTGTTACTATTAACTGAGGTCCTTCTAGATTTTTAAGGAAGTCACCTCCTATTTTTGAATATGATTCATACTCCAAGATATAATTTTAAGAGTTGATGCAAGGAGCATGATCATCCTCACTTTTAGGATACACAATTGTTTGTTCTTTGTTATTCACCATATGCCTATATCTAATCATATCTGCACATGTATCTCCATCATGGTTTGCCCTTAAGTGAAAAGCACACATATGTTTTCCCTTAGGAGCACCTTCAATTTCTAACCTATATTGAATACGTGGTATTTTCAATGCTTTAACTCCATTTGGATATCTATATCCTCCTTGATGAGGTTGATGAAAAGAATTAGTAGGTCTATTGATTTGTTTTTGCAATAAAATGAGGTCAGTAGATTATATTTGAAGCATGGCTTCTATATTATTAGAAGTACTAGTTGTATTAACCATGCTTCTAGATTGGAATTCTCTTTTCCACTTACCAGAGGCTATCATGTCATGCTCCATCTCCACAGCTAGTGTCTGGGAAGCTAGCAAGTTTTCTACAATGGCTCTTCTAATTTGATATCCGAAATTAGGAGGCATAGAAATAATGTAGAAAGCCTTCTTATTATCATTTGTAGGTGCACTTGTAATAGGTATTCATTTGATGAGTTGATTGAACTTTTCATTAAAATCTTTTAAGGAAACTAATGGTTCTTTCTTTATCTATTCCAATTGCAACAACAATACTTGTGCATCATTTGTACTTTTATAGCATTCATCAAACTTTTGTTTCATAGTATCCCAATTTATGATGCATCCTATAGGTAGGTCTTCAAAGAAATCAATAAAATTGTTCACCAATATATCTACTATTAGAAATACAATAGGGAAGTAAACTCTAAGAGCTGGGTGAATCAACACTTAAAAATTTCAACCTCTAAAACTATCACCATACATCCATCTCATAATCTATGCATATAAAATGAAATACCATATTAAGTATATACATCCATAACATGAAAGTAAAATATTCAACACATGTATGAGACAAGATATTTGGTTACCCAATAACCCTCCAAGGAGAAGGTAAAACTAGGGTGGAGATGACATCGACAAATCTTAAATACTCCAATAATCAAGTGTATCCAATGAAGGTTATAATGTTTGATAATGAAACATGATCAACCCTATGAAAGATCTTCCTTATTAAAGGCTTACAAGATTGTTAGATCTTACCTTGTTAAAGGATTTAAACATGCTACTAAATGTGTGCCTGGTAAAATTACTTTAACTTACAATTAAGCACCTTGTGAAAGGATTTACAATAGCTTGTCAAGACTACTATGTTAAAAGATTTACTTGATTCACCTATTAGAATGTCTCAGAAATGATCCTTTAGTTAGCACTCTATTACTTGATCTCAGATCACCTCTATCTTGATGTATAGTTGATCCTTTCTAATCAAATGTATCTCTATTGTCCTCTGATTCCTTTCCTCTATTTTTCATTAATTGATTCTACAATGTAACTCAACTCATAACACCTTAGTCACCATGAATTCTCTATTTTCACATCCAAACTCTCTCCAATTGTCCTTAAGCATTCTTAGAAAGTTTAGGGTTTGTCCTCCTTAAAAAGACCTAGGTGACTTAGGGTTGGGTATGAATCAATGGTAGTGATTCATCCATATTTCCACTTAAACCTTCCCTTATTTTTGATTGGATGCATGTAATGCATAGAGATTCACAATTAAGATTGATTCTTATCATCAAAGATTGTAAAAAAATCCTTAAGTTGGCCCAAAAGTGGTTATCTAGAAGTTTGTGCCATTACAAAAATCTATGTCAAAATTATGTAACTCGTCACTTGAAGTCCTTGATGCTCAACATCAACTAGAATTTCAATGCTATAAATCAGCCTCTAAATGACTTGACATCCATAGATCACTTGGAATTTGAATAGCTTAGCACATACCATCTTCTCGGTACTTCAGTGAGTTAGCACTTACTAGTTATTAGGCTCACACTAAATATTTGACACTCAAGATATACTATCTAACAACTTATACTCAACATGTAATACTTGTTCAACATGAACTAAGTAAAAGACTTAAGTATATTGTCACTCATATGTCAAAACCAATCTAAGATTATAAATCTACCCCTTTGACATCTTTAGCCTTTCAATCATAACTTAGATAATATCAATATATATATATATATATATATATATATATATATATATATATATAATTTCAAAAACTTCAAAATTTTGCAGAAGATTGACTTAGTAATCATACCTCAAAATTCAATAACTCAACCTGAGTTGATTGTGCTCTTTTGTATCTAAATCTCAAAATCATTCCTCCTATCGAGTAGATTTGCATTCTAATTTGTATACTTTGTTTCTTATTTTTTTGAAATAGTATCTCCCTCAAAAATATTCTCTCCCCACACCTCTTATTTCTCCTATACTTCTTATTTCTCCCCCATTTTGACATTGATGTCAAAGGGTTGTACACTTATATTGTCTTTGTCCAAAAATGATTTCTTGACCTCAAGCATGATTTTGAATGTTCTAGCAAGGTGAATTAAGTGGAGTTAGAATGGAATGGATGCTTATCAATTTAGCCTTGCTATTTGCTTCATCTATGTGTAGCACAACTAACTAACTTCGGGAGTTGAGGATATTCCTAAAATGTTTCTCACTCTAAGCTAGAGACTTTGGAAAAGTTATACCCGATGATTGTATATGACTCTCCAAACTATGAATATGACTCCTTATTTCTTGTGTGAAGAGTGTTGCCTTACACAATTTGATGGAAAATGTTCTCTAGTACATTCTTCACACTTTCAATTTTTGTTTCTAACTCAACCTATAATAGTGTAATAAAACTTGATATATTTTCATCAACCTTATGTTGGAACTTTCTTTCAGACCATTCAAGTAGTTTGACATTTGAATCTAGGTCTATGTCATTTAGCTTCTCTATTAAGCTAGTTAGATGATCTTTGATCAAATTTGTTACTTCTACTGCTGGTAGGCTAAATGCATCAACAAAAATATCCTTCATATCTATCAATGCTTGCTTCTTCCTATGCTCCTGTCTAAGTAGTTCTTGGTTCTTCTTCTTTGCTAGAGCTTCTTGGAGCATACCCATCTGCTTAAAAGTGATAGTTGCCTAATACAACTTGGGAAACTCAATCACTTCATCCAAGTTTACATTAATTAATGATGTGACTTCATCTCCTTAGATGTGCTTGAGCTTAACCATGATGATTCTAGGGGTATAGCTTCTATGAAGAGCTTGACTAAGAGAAGTAGTAATTTTTGGTAAAGTTACCAAAGTTGTATTGCTAATTGCTCCTTAGGTTTGGCAGTCATACTTAGCTCTTTAGTCTTGTCCTTTTCCTTCCCTACGTTCACAAATGCATCTTGATCTTGTGCTATAGGTGCAGGAGTATCTACCTGACCTATTTGAAATTATGTTCCTTTAGTCTTTTATGTCTCATCTTTCCACTCTCCAACTGTCTCACCCTTGGCATGTTCACTCTCCTTTATAGTGATTGAGATTGAAGTAGTTTGTGTCAATGTACTAATGGTATAATTTTTCTCCTTCCTTTGGTATATGCACAAGGGGTAATGTAGGTTGTATAATAGAGAATTGAGGAGGGGTTGTAGGTGTAAGTTGTTTTTATACTTCCTCCCTTGTAGATACCTTGTCTGCCTTCTCAATTTCATTAATATTCACCAGTACAAGATTATCCAAAACTTTGGCCTAGGTAGTAGATTCCACTAGTATCTTCTTCAAGTCATCCTCTATAAGGGGATTTATTATTTGAGTGATAGTATCAAAAACATTCTTGATCTTTACTATATGACTTTCTATGTTTACCTCATCTTGAGGACTAGCACTGGACACTAGTGTATCTGGTACAGTCTATTCTATCTATTTCTCATCCTTAGTTGGTGCCTATATATTTTTATTTATTTTAGTGCCTTCCTCTTGTGTAACTATCTCAATGTCAATTGTGATTACCTCAGTTACCTATTGTTTCTCTTCTTTTTCCTCACCTATCTCAATAGGTGCCTGCATTATTGTCTTGGTTGTTGTCAAACCATATAGTGATTTCCAAATCAAAGTTGTCTTTTGTACAACATCCTCAACCTTGTTCTACAATATGTTGAATGTATTGTATTTTGGTGCAAATTTTCTAGTATGTTTCTTCAATGCCTTGGCCATTGTCTCTCTATCTAGTTCTGGCATCACTCTAGTAGGTGTAGTCTCTCTGATTTGTCTTTTTATGCTTAAAATATATTGTCATTTTTTCTCAACTCTATTAGATAATTCCTTAGATAGAGAGTTGGAAATATCAATTAGAGTTTAATAAATATTTCCATCATGGCATAAATTGATTGCTCTACTTGGTTCATCTCAATTTTCCCAAGTGTATCAAATTTAATATGTGAGAGACCAGATAAATCAGCATTGTTTCATATATTCTCACATATATTATCTAAATCTTAAGAAGTGTAGTGACTTGTCACTTGAAATTATTGTCATCAGATTTAGTCTTCTCTTCATCAAATTCAGCTGGAGCTATGTATTTTCTCCTTGTTTTCTATTCAAGCTCCTCTTTATTGCTAGCTGGTCTAGCTCTCTTCTTTTTTGGCTTGACTTCTTCTAGAGCCTTCTTTATAGTATCCCTTGTGCTTTCTCTTGTAGAAGAAATTGTAGGTTTAGGTTTTGTAACCTTCCTTGGTTTTCTAGCAACTCGTGTCTTAGCTTTCCTCTTCTTTTTCTCAGGTTATTCACTAGCTTCTTCTCCCTTGGCACCTTCTTTAATGTCCACTTCTTTTGCTTGGTCTTCTCCTTGACCTTGAGTCAATAACAATGGTGCTTGAGAAGGTATATCTACTTCTTCATCATCTTCCTCTTCTTCTTCTTCTTCTTCTTCATCTGTTCCTTCACCAAATGTCTCCTTTTAGCTTCCTAACAATTTTGTTCTTCCTCATGATGACTGAGTTAGTCCTCAAATCCATTGTTATCTTTGATTTGGCCATGTCATAATTTCCAAAGGCAATAGCCTTAGCATCTACATCTTCTATAAGTAATGTTGTTATTGTGTCAAAGGCTTCATCAACATTGATTTCCTAGCCTAATGGTCTTAGCCACCTTACCATTGGAACAACAAATTGAACATAAGTATAATTAGTGTCAAATAGAAAGAAAATGTCATTAAAATGTTTCTTAACTAGTGAAAATAGTATCCTCAGTCTCTTCTTCATTGATTTTTTCAAGTCCTCAAACACATAAAATAACATACATACAAGAATTTAGCCAAATTTACATTGTGCACCTTTGGTCTTCCTTATAGCTACCAATTTTTTTGGCAATTGTTGCATTTGCAACTCAACAAGGTCATAGGTATGATTATTCTTGACTATCCTATAGCCCATATCAACACTAATACATGGTACACTATTGAGACTACTAGATTGGTAAGTTTTATGTACTATTATCCTTACTACAAATGTAAATAGGGGGTCTAAAATAGTATTAATTTTCATGCCTCGTTTGTTCCACACTACCTCTGTGTTCTTCTCAATGACCTCTTTTGATTCACTTCTCATTGTTTTAGGTTGGTTAAGTGTTGGATACCCTACTACTCCATGTAAAATTTTATTTTTGATCTTCACCTATCCATTATCCAACCATATAGAATTATCATGGATTCTACTTAAGACTATCTTATTCCCTTCAGTCTTGAAAACATTTGCAAAATCTAGGGCACATGTCAACTCTTTTGTCTCTATGACTTTGAATTCATCCTTCAATGCTCTATTGTCATATAATTTCCCATAGGTTTCTCTAATCTCCATGTCTCCTATGTTAGCTTAAAGAATAAATTTGACAACTGAGTGTTAATACACTTAACCAAGATCAAGAGTAAGTGCCAAGTGCAACAGGTGCTGAGTGATAACAAGTGCCGAGTGCAATAGGTGCCGAGTGATAACAAGTGCCAAGTGATACAAGTGCCATGTGATAACAAATGCCAAGTGCAATAGGCGTCAAGTGATAACAAGTGCCGAGTGCAACAGGTGCCGAGTGATAACAAGTGTCGAGTGCAATAGGTGCCAAGTGATAATAAGTGTCGAGTGCAACATGTGCCGAGTGATACAGTTTTGTTCAAGTGTTGAGCTATCCAAGAAATAGCATGTGTCGAGTATTAGAAATACTTCAGGAGCTGAGTAACTTAGTAGAATAGTATAAAAATTTGGAATTGCACAAACTATGATGCAAACAGTTTTTGCAGCCGACAGAAGGTAAATCTCGAAGGATTTAATGATAAGATCAAATCTTTTATTTTTCCTATGCAATTCACATGCAGCCAATAAGAAAAATGCTAAAGGCATGCAACCAATCAGCAAAAGATAAGTATTAAGCGGGAAATTGAGATTCAGTATGGATCGTAGATCCAAAACAAACCCTAAGTCTTTGAAGTCTTTATAAGGAAGACAAAATTTCACTGTAAAAGAGAGAGATGAGATATATTGAAGGACATACAAGAGTGCATGAGAAAATCTATTTTCAAAAGCAAGAGTTATCAGATCACAAAGGATCAAGATCAAGAGAAGGTGGAAAAGGAGCCTGTATTCAACAATCAAGGATTGTAATCTATCAAGTTTATTGTATCTAATACTCTCTAGCAATTGTATTAGAATGAAAATCCTATGGTGATAGGTTAGCTTTACAACTATTTTGTAAGAACCTTTTGATTAGGTGATTAAAATCCTTTAACCAGGTGACACTTCATGTTAAGTGTTTGAAAATCCTCTAACCAGGTCACTATTAATATAGTGTAAAGCCTTTGACAGGGTAGGCCTTTAACAGGGCAAACCATTAGAAGTGGTTGAACAATATTGCTGCAGTAAATTTTTGTGGGTATCATCCCCACCCTAGTTTTACCTTCTTATTCCTGGAGGGTTTCTGGGTTACCAAATTCTGGTTTTATGTGTTATTGATGCATGAGTTTTGTTATATATTTATTTGATGTATTTACATGCATGCAACTTACTTTCAGTTAAAAATTTTATTGGCTAAAGTTTGGTACTATAGATTCACCCCACCCCCCCGCCCCTCTCATAAGTACTCTTTCCATATTTGAATATTCCAACAATTGGTATCAGAGCAGGTCAAGTTCTCACAAGGAAAAGCCTAACAACTTGGAGGAAAAGATCTAAAGATGGAAGCTTTCAAACTTGGAAAGATCATTGAGAATCAGGTGATAGATGTACAACTTGCTCTGCATAGCTTGGAGGAATTCAGAAAAAAATTGAGAAGCTCATTAAAAAAGAGGAAGGATCTAGCCATAGCTGAAAATGATATGCACTACAAGGAGATTGATACCACCAACATATTTTCCAGTGGAGACACTAAAGAGTTTGATGCAGCAATAGCAAAACTGATGGAGAAAAATAAAATTCAAGCAGATGAGATAAGAACTCTAAAGATGGAACATGAATCACAAGCTATAATGATATGTGAAATTACTGAACAAAGAAAAGAGCAGTTGATGATAAGGTCATGATGGAAAATGACAAAAGGAATCTTGCAAACAGACTTGAAGAAAAATGTACTGAACTGACAAGGATCTCAAACATGCAGATGAATACACTTGCCCAAATGATGAATCTTCATCATGAACTCAGTGTAAAGGATATTGAGATCTCTACCTTGAAGATGCAAAATGAACAAATGCAGAATGAATTGAACAGAGAAAAAGAGGTAGCAGAGAATCTCAATAAATCAAGTGAAGCAATCAAGTATTTTGAACAGTTGTTGAAATCACCAAAATCTGCCCATGATACATCAGGACTTGGATATAATAGCACTAAAGTTGGAGAATCATCAAAGAGTGTTGAACAAAGAAGTGATAAAGGTAAGAATTCAAAACCCACTTGTCATTTTTGTAATAAGAAGGGACATACAACTAATATGTGTAGGAGTAGAAGATTCAATCAATCAAACATACCCAAAAGTTTTTGTCACAAGTGCAACATGCAAGGACATATGACACAAAATTGAAAATCCAATGTCACAAGGACTCAAAGATTTGATGTACATGGGGCATTTGAATGCACATCAAAACCTATGTGGACAGTAAATCAACCAACAAAGACATCAAACCATGAATTTTGGGATTACAACACCAGGAACGGCTGTCACTATTGTTAAGAATATGGACATATCCCACAGAATTGCATAAGAAAACATTTTAGAGGGAACTACAAAAGATGGTTGAGTCAAACCACATGTTTTAGTTGCTTAAAAACTGGTCATATCAATAGGAATTGCCCAACAAGGTCAAAGGCATCAAGTTCTGAGTTCAGCAATGGAAAGGCAAAGATAGATGTTGGACATATAAAAAGTGAAATGAATAAGAAATGGAGAAAGAAAGATGAGTCTAGCACATCAAATATAGAGATCACTTCACCTAATAGGTCAAGTGATCACACTTCATCAAATTAAGTAAAGAATGAGTGTGAGGGATTGATAAACCAAATAACATCATAAATTAGTCCCAAGACATATAAGAACTGCAAAAATGAAATCAGCATTAAAAAAAAAGATTCTAAGTCAAAATTGAAAACTTTTTGAAGATATGTCAAAGTTGTCTTCAGGAGCCGAGTTGCTAACAACGACCGAGATTGATAGTTGATGCCAAGCTATGAAATATCAATAGGAGCTGAGTAAAGTAAAACATAATGGGAGCCGAGTTATAACAAAACCTTTCAAGAGCTGAGTAGATAGTTGGCAATGTACTAAGCATTTATTACTCTATTTTGAAGGGTACATAAATCCTATTTTAGATCATTTTCCCACCATTTGAGCAAGAAGCAAAGTCGAAAAAGGAGCGAAGAAGATCAAGAACAGCTCAGAAGCCATTCGTAAAAGATTTCAACAGTGATTCAAGACAAATTTCATCGATTTAAGGTATTTTACTTAAGTGCCGAGCTACATAAGACTCATAAACTTGTTTAAATTATAAACCCTAGTTTGGCAAACAATGGCATCTGGGTCAGGAACCACCAAGGGTTTAGAGAGTCATGAAGTTCAGTTGGTTAGCAACGAAGTAAAACAACCTAAATTTAAGCCCATTCCAGAAGTAGCATACAAGAATGATCCTGCAAGAGCATTATCAGTTATTCTGGATAAAGTTGTTATGGTACAAGATGTTCGTAGATGTTATAATTGCAAAATTGGAGCCATAGGAGACTTAGAAATTCATAATGCATATGATAAACTGTGTGAAAACAAAGTACTAAAAAATGAGTTTTCAATAATAGAAAGAAAAGGATTGACCAAAACTCTAACATTTTTGACTATTTTCAAAATAAAATGGGTACGGATAGTTTTGAGCTGAATACATGACAAAGCTTTTTGGTTAGAGTCTGGGCCAATAAAATTTACCAAGAAAATTGTTCATAGGGTTACTGGTATTCCAACCCTAGATCAGCCAAAGACCCTGCGAAGTGACAAAAGGGAAGTAATAGAGAAAAATACAGGTGCTAAATGGAACAATAGAGGAATGACTACCGACACAGTCACAGATCCCCTACTAGATTTTGCTGTGAGAATTATTTCACACAAATTCTATCAATCAAGTAGGTTGAATAGTGTACCTTGTATAGCAGTTGATGTTGCATACAAGATAATCAAAAGGGATCACACTTATGATCTGGCAGAGCTCATGTTTCAACAAATTAATGAAAATTTGGGAGCTATAAGGAAGAGCAAGGGAGCTCAATGAAAATTTGGATTAGTTTTGATGTGTATGTTTTTCTATCTTATGAAAGAATTTCCTTCTATGGGTAAAGTAAAATGGAATCCAGATAAAACAATTGTTGAACAAATTAATGGATACATTGAACAGATGGGTGAAAATTTTGATGCCCAAATGACTGGTTATTTTGAGGACTTCAAAAAGTCCATGAAACAAAGAATGAGAATTCTAGTCTCATTGACTGAGAAATATGAAAAAGATATTTGTTTTCTTGTAGATATAGATTATACTTATATACAAGCAGTTATACCTAGAATAAGATGGCTTAGGCCACTAGGTTATGAACTTGATGTTGATCAAGCCTCTGCAGCAATAACAACCTTACTTGCAGAAGAAGCAGATAAAAATGCAAAAAAATTTGGAACTTATGATGTTGTCAAATCAAAGGTAATAACAGATTTGAAGACTGCTTCAGCAATAAAGAAGAAAGAGAAAATGGTGAGACAAATCAAAAGAAAATTTGGTGTAGAAGAAGAAGGAATAGCAGAAGAAGGAGAAGACATTGAAGAAGAAGGAGATAAACTTCAAGGTCAGACTCAAGGGTCAGAAGGAGATAGAGAGGAAAGTGCTGAGGTAGAAGAAGCCAAGGAAGCACCAGTTAAGAGAAAGACCACAACTCCTTCTGCTCCTAAATCCAAGGGGAGGAAAGTAGCTGCCCCTGCACAAAAAGCCCAAGAGGAGGCAAAAGGAAAGAAGAAAGACTCAAAGAAGACTATTGTTGAGTCAAAGAAAAGGAAATTTATTCCCCAGCCTGAAACAAATGAGGAGAAAACAGAGTCAGAGGACAATAGTCAATTTCAAGTGGTAAGACACAAACTCCAGACTGCTGTTGATAAATTATGTTCAAAAATTAGAAATAATGATTTAAAAGGTCTAAAGAACTTGAATTTTTCTAAGCTCACCAAAGAAGAGCAAAATAAATTAGAGGAATCTGTGTATGCTATGATGGCTGAGTATAAGCACACACCTCTAGAATTAGATGAATCTATTCCAAGAGAACTATATAAAATTATAGAGGATAAATGGCATTTTTGTTTACAAATGGAAAAAGAAATAAGGGAGTCAAAATTGGCAAGATTGTTGCCTAATTTGACTAAAGATCAAATAATAAATGCCGTAAAAAGGCATAATAAAAAATTCACTCCCAAGTATAGAGCATTTAGTATATTGCAGAATAAAATTGAAGAGGTAGTTACCAAATCCACAAGATTGTGGAAAATAGTTTACAAGAAAATTGAAGATATATATAATGAAGAATATAAGGCAGAAGCAATTGCCAAGACAAAGGAAAAGAAAGCATCATAAAGAAAAGAGAAGAAACTAGTGGAGAAGGAGAGTAAAGAAGAAAAGGAAGAAGAGGCACACAATGAGGAGAAAGAAGAAGAGAAAGATACATCTGAGCCACAAGATCAAAGTATGCAAGACATACAGGTATCTCCTCCTAGTCCTCCTCATGCCACCATCACACCTGTAGATTTCATAAAAATAAAGGATGTTATAGACATTTCAAATCTAAACATCAATCCATTAACTATAGAGGATTTGGAAATCCTTTACCAATCATCACTAGTAGCAAAATTAAGTTCAAATCCTGTATTGGTTAGTGTTGATGAATTACAGAATCCAGAAGTCAAGGTAAAAGTACAAGTGCCACCTTTGACCACATAAACTACTGGTATTATGTTCCTTCCACCACCACCTCCACCAAGTATAATCATTGATACACATCAAGTGTCGAGTATAGCAGCAGGGGAAATCAAAGAAATATCTGAACAACTAACAAGTTCAACCCCACCTAGCATTCATAAAAGGGATATTCAAGTTGAAGAAAAAGAGACACAGAAAAAGGAGGAGACTGTAATAAAAACATTGGTTGCATTACCAAAATCTGGTACTCCAACACAAACTCTTCAGCAACCAAGCACAGATGGATTACAGCTGAAAATCAGAACACCAAGCTCGAGCTCATCAAAGGCAGTCAAGAGACTTCACTATGGAGTTCCTAAGCTTGATGAAGAAATAAAGATCCCATATTATGAATCTAGCACTCTTACTAAAGAAAAGATTAATGAAATTTAGAGTGCACTAGACAAAAGGAGACAAGAAGCACTAAGAAAGGAATACAAGCATAAGCTTACATTGAATGAAATTAAAGACATATTCACGAAAGCTTTTTGCTTACAATCTCCAGATGAGTCAAGACCAATCATGGAACAACTATCTGATATAGCTGACCTGGTGACTAATGAAGACTAGGAAACAAATGCTAGATTGCTTGAATGGTCAGAAAAGAAGTTCCAAGGAAAAGTAAATAGTAAAATATTCGGTGATATAGCACTGTTACAAGAAGAATTGGCAAAGAAAGTTATAACAGTTAAAATTGTACTAGGAAACATTTTTTCCCTGTACAACAAGTTGTGTGATTTTTCCACATTCACACAAGACACTAGCCAAAAAATACTGAGCTTGGAAAACAATCTGAAAACTTCTAGCATGCAACTCCCCACAGATCCAGCTCAGAGTGAGAAGCATTTTGTCCAATCACTTCACACACAAAGAGAGCTAGTTGTTTTAGCAGCAGAAGAGGCAACCACAAAAGCCAAATTGATACAAATGCAATCATCAATTACTCCTCATTTGGAATTACTTCACAAGGAGCAGATAAATGCAGAGACAGTCCTTGAGAAATACCACAACCTTTCTTCATCTGATGGACTTGTACACCTAGCAGTAGAGATTGCCATCCAACATAAGACATTAGATGTCGCATTAGCAAATTGGGATGCAGCTCTGAAGGTACTCCTTGAAGTAAATAACACATTTTTGGCCAAATATGGCATTTCATTGTAAAGACCATTGACATAAGTGTCAAAAAGGGGAAGAATAAGTAATAAAAGTTGAGTACAGGAATGAAATGATAAGTATAATAAAAGGGGGAGATAGCAGAGATAGCAAATTTTGAAATTTTGGGAGAGATAGCAAATTTTGGGAGCAAAGTTTGAATGAAGGATAAATTACTGAGTCACATGGATCTTAATTAAGTGTTTTTGCCACTCATGTCTAAGGGGGAGATTGTTAGCTTAAAGAATAAATTTGACAACTAAGTGTCAATACACTTAACCAAGATCAAGAATAAGTGCCGAGTGCAATAGGTGCTGAGTGATAACAAGTGCCGAGTGCAACAGGTGTTGAGTGATAACAAGTGCCAATGATAACAAGTGTCGAGTGATAACAAGTGTCAAGTGCAATAGGTTTTGAGTGATAACATGTGCTGAGTGCAACAAGTGCCGAGTGATAACAAGTGCCGAGTGCAACAAGTGCCGAGTGATAACAAGTGCCGAGTGCAACAGGTGCCGAGTGATAATAAGTGTCGAGTGCAACATGTGCTGAGTGATACAGTTTTGTTCAAGTGCCGAGCTATCCAGGAAACAGCATGTGATGAGTATCAGAAATACTTTAGGAGCTGAGTAACTCAGTAGAACAGTATAAAAGTTTGGAATTGCACAAACTATGATGCAAATAGTTTTTGCAGCCGACAGAAGGTAAATCTCGAAGGATTTAATGATAAGATCAAATCTTTTATTTTTCCTATGCAATTCGCATGCAGCCAATAAGAAAAATGCTAAAGGCATGCAACCAATCAGCAAAAGATAAGTATTAAGCGAGAAATTGAGATTCAATATGGATCGTAGATCCAAAACAAACCCTAAGTCTTTGAAGTCTTTATAAGGAAGACAAAATTTCACTGTAAAAGAGAGAGATGAGATATATTGAAGGACATACAAGGGTGCATAAGAAAATCTATTTTTAGAAGCAAGAGTTATCAGATCACAAAGGATCAAGATCAGGAGAAGGTAGAAAAGGAGCCTGTATTCAACAATCAAGGATTATAATCTATCAATTTTATTGTATCTAATACTCTCTAGCAATTGTATTAGAATGAAAATCCTATGGTGATAGGTTAGCTTTATAGCTATTTTGTAAGAACCTTTTGATTAGGTGATTAAAATCCTTTAACTAGGTGACACTTCATGTTAAGTGTTTGAAAATCCTCTAACCAAGTCACTATTAATACAGTGTAAAGCCTTTGACAGGGCAGGTCTTTAACAGGGAAAACCATTAGAAGTGGTTGAACAATATTGCTACAGTAAATTTTTGTGGCTATCATCCCCACCCTAGTTTTACCTTCTTATTCCTGGAGGGTTTTTGGGTTACCAAATTCTGGTGTTATTTGTTATTGATGCATGAGTTTTGTTATATATTTATTTGATGTATTTACATGCATGCAACTTACTTTCAGTTAAAAATTTTATTGGCTAAAGTTTGGTACTTATGATTCACCCCCCCCCCCCCCCCCATCTCATAAGTACTCTCTCCATATTTGAATATTCCAATATCCTATGCTACCAACCTTGCTTATTGTACAACTTCTTACATCTTGAATCATCTATCATCAAAACTTGAGGTGGTATCATCGATAATGCACCAGATGGATCTTTCTTATAAGCAATATCAGGTATGGTGCTAAATTTTTTTTTGTCTATTCTCATTGCTCATCAACTTCACATTAAAAACATATTTACCCTCTTTAACCTTAGCAACTAAAGAACTAGACACCATAATGTAAACTAGGGTTTGTGAAAATTCAAACTATGTAGCTTGGCACATGATAAATACATTTATGAATCTGTTGTTATGGTGTCGAGTGATTGTTGAGTTAAGCTTGCAAACACTAGTATGATCTCTTTCAATTCACCTTTCTCTCTTCATGATCACCTTCAAATTCAAATGATGTCAAATGAGTAGAAATTGATCATATAGACCTCAAAACCTTGCAATTAGTGCTTAGTGCTTACACATCTGTAAGCTTAGCTTTAATAAAGATTTTGACTCACTCTTCTTCCATGAAGTTTCCTTTTCAACTTAGAAACCACTACAAGCTTAGTCAACACTATCAACTTTTATAGCTCAAAATCAACTATCATTTCACTTGGAAACCATAGAGAAACTTTTCATCCTTGGCTGTAACATGAAAACTAAATTTTAAAGATTTTTTCTAGGTTATAATCAACACCTTGCATCTTTATTCATGCATATGTAATTCTTTTAGAAGTAAATATTTGGAACTAATGCATAGTATATCTTTTAGATATTAGTCCCACATACCTCTTGATTGCTTAATTGGAGGAGGTGTGATCACCTAATCCATTGGGTGAAGTGATCCCATCTACAACTTGATGTGTTGCAATCTTCCTTTTTCTTCCATCTCTTGTTTATCTCATCTTTGACATTCTCAACATCTGCCTTTGTTGAACTCACTATTTGGTACATTTGACCTTGTTGGACAATTCCTACTTATGTGACCAATCTTTAAAAAGCTAAAATATGTGGTTTGACTCAACAATCTATTGTAGTCATTTCTGAAATGTGTTCTTATGAAATTTTTAGCAACATGTCCATACTCTTGACAGTAGTGACAACTATACCTTGTATCATAAAATTCCAATTATGAGAGTGGTCATTGTGCTTTACCTTTGTCTACTTGTTTGATGACCATTTTAGCTTGGATCTGCACTCATATGCTCTATGTCCATACTTTTTACTATTATAGTAGTATCCTTAAAATCTATATGTGCTTATGGTCTTGGTTATGCATTCATGTGCCTGATGTCCTTGTTTAATGCATTTGTGGCAATGACCTATGAACTTCTGCTTAGGATTCTTATTTGCAATGTTGCTCCTACAATCATTAGTAGTATGACCCATCTTAGAACAATTATGAGAAGTAGATTTAGAGTTCTTACCTTTGTTGCTTCTTTCTTCACCACTTTTGGATGATTCTCCTTCTTCAGTACTAGTGTAACCCAATCCAAAAGTGTCACTATTGGACCTAGGGGATCTCATCAATTTTTCAAAGTACTTGATGGCTTCACTAGGCTTATTTAAACTATCAACAAACTTATTTTCTATTTTTAGATCATTTCTTAGTTGTGCACTCCACAACTTTAGTGTTGTGATCTCAATATCCTTTGCATTTAGTTCATGATTTGCAATCATCATTTGACCCAAAGTTTCTAATTGCATGTTTAAAATCCTAGTTACCTCTAATGTTCTCTCTTCCAGTCTATTGGTCATAATCCTTTTAACATCTTCAACCATGACTCTGTCCTCTTCATCTTTCTTTTTCTTCTTAGTCACCTCACATAGTGATATTGATTGGACTTCTTGTTCTCTTTTGATATTTTTGACCTCTTTAAATAGGGTTTCATTATTTTCCATCAGATCTACAACTACTTCATTAAATTCATTTATGTTTCCATCTACAAACAATTTAGTAGTGTCAATCTCTTAGTATTGTGTGCCATTCTCTTTAGTAGAAATTTTGTTCCTTCTCTTCAGTGATATCTTCAAATAATTTCTTGCTTTATTCAACTGATATAGGGAAAGTTGTATTTCAATCTTTTCATTCTCAATAGTCTTTCCTAACTTGTAGACTTCCATCTCCAAGATCTCTCCTCAAAGATGCAAAGCTTTACTTTCAAGAGAACTTTTTTCTTATACCAATTGTTGAAAATACAATGGGGAAGTAAACTTCGAGAGGGGGTTGAATCAACACTTAAAACTTTCAACCTCTAAAACTATTTACCATACATCCATCTCATAATCAATGCATATAAATTGAAATACCAAATTAAGCATATACATCCATAGCATGAATTAAAATATTCAACACATGTATGACATAAGATATTTGGTTACCCAAAAACCCTCCAAGGATAAAGTAAAACTAATGTAGTAATAAAGTGTATTAAATGAAGGTTACAATGTTTGATCATGAAACGTGATCTACCCTGTTAAAGGTCTACCCTATTAAAGGCTTACAAGATTGTTAGATCTTACCCTATCAAAGGATTTAAACACCCTACTAAAAGTTTTCCTCGTAAAAGTACTTTAACTTACAATGAAGTAAGCACCATGATAAAGGATTTACAATAGCCTATCAAGACTACTTTGTTAATACATTTAACTTATTCACCTATCAAAATGTCTTAGCAATGATGTTAGATCACCTCTATCCTAATGTATACTTGATCCTTTTTAATCAGATGTATCTCTTTTGTCCTCTGTTCCTTTCCTCTTTTCTCCTTTAACTAATTCTACAATGTAACTTAATACATATCACCTTAGTCACCATGAATGTTGTGTTTGCACATGAAAACTCTATACAATTCTCCTTAATAATTCTTAGAAAGTTTAGGGTTTTTCTTCATTAAGAAGACCTAGGTGACTTACGGTAAGGTATGAATAAACAGTTTTAATTCATCCACATTTCCACTTAAACCTTCCCATTTTCTTATTGGATGGATGTAATGCATAGGGATTCATAATTAAGATTCATTCATATCATCAAAGATCATAAATAAATTCTTAATTCAACTCAAAAATAGTTTACACAGAAGTTGGTGCCATTACAAACATCTATGTCAAAACTATGTAACTTGACACTTGAAGTCCCTGATGCTTGATATCAACTACAACTTCAATTTTTTAACTCAGCCTCTAAATGAATTGACATCCAATGATAACTCAACATCTAAATAGCTCAATACTTGAATAACTCAGCACTTACTAGTTATTTGGCTCACACTAAATATATAACACTTGGCATATACTATCTGACAACTTATGCTCAGCATGTATTACTTGTTTGGATGAACTTAGTAAATTAATTAAGTATATTCTCACTCATATGTCAAAATCAATCTAAGATTAACATCTACTAACATCTTGATATCCACATCCTCATGTTGAGGATTTACTACACCACAAACCTTATGGGAAGCACTTAAGTGTTGTTCTACAGAGGTGGTACCATCACCATTAAATCTTGGGAAGTTCTTCCTTGATGCTCTTGTAAAATTATTATTAGCTATAAGGGCAAGAGGAAAAATAGAATTTACCCATGGTTGTGTCATAAATGTTGCTATAGTGATTTGATTTGTCTAAAAATTAATAGAGAGTCGAAGTGTTGCACCAATCAATAACAAAGCACCACAAGTAGAAGGAATGGAAATCCTAGCAATAGGATAAGTAGAAAATTGAATTCTCTATGTTCTATTTGGAGGAACAATTACAAACAATAAAGTATCTTGAATTTTCTTGGTTATGGATTCCCTTGCCTATGTTCTTCCTCTTCTACAAAGGTCTTCTAGGATAGGAAAGTTAACCTTCTTGAGCTCTTCATATATTGGGTCAATCTTTCCTTTCTCCTTAACACTCCTAGTATACTTGGAATCTAGAGTGTATCAAATGTTCAAAAAATATTGTTTTGGGATTTATCTTACTAGTCTTCAACATTGAATTTTCTTCTTTTCTTTAGTACGTTAAGGCTATAAAATTGGTATCAAGTTCTTATGGCAAACACCTCACTATCACAAGTCCTTTCTTGCAACTCAAATATATTGTAATTAGATTGTAAATGATATGAAGAAGAATTCTTTAGAGCATTCATCTAAATCTCCCAAGTAGAGCCACCAAAAAATGTTGGTTAACATTTTGTTCTCTTATTAGATTTTATAATCTTGATTCTTTGATACCCCTTACTTGGAGAGACAAAAGGATGTTTACCAATAAATAGGCTAGTGTATGTACTCGATCACTATCCATATGATTTGCAATAATATACAATGAATATGTTTTTATTAGATCAAAAGTCTTAACATTATAATCTCTTAACCTAGGAGCAGTAAAGGATAACCAAATTATTCTTAAGCACAAACAATTTAGGCAAAATAGATTTAGACAACCTATCACACCCAATGGAATAATTGTAATAGATTATCTTGAGATTCTGGACTCTTACTTATATTATAAATGCAATGTTAACAATCTATATGTAAAAGAGGAAGAGAAGAAAAAATGCACATAAGGGAAAATAGAATTTCTTTGATTATTAGGCTTTGATGAAATGGAATTCAGAAAGTTACTAATAGATTCACACACATCTATCCTTCAATTCCCAATGAAACTATCTAACATAATATGTAATGAACAAGAGAGGAAGCAAAATCATATATGATAAAAGTAAATGGAATCACCTCTATTGAAAATATTAAAATGAAATGAAATTCACCTAATTTTCATAGGATCACATATAATTGTCCTTCAACTCTTAATGTAGAACTAATCTATCTATGGGTAATAAAGCATGACAAGAAAATAGGGTAAATGGAATTATAGACCAATTCACCATCAAGTTTTCCTACCTTTGTATTGTCAAATGAGGTTACATTTATAGTTTGTTGTTATCCCTTCATAATTCTGGTAGAGCAATAATCATATAATAGGAAAGAAAATGAGAATAAAATATAGAATTATCTAATCTATATCATGATATGAACACATGGTATCTCTTCTACTGATGATCCTAAATCCCTAGTATTCCTAAAAACACTACATGACTTTTCATTTTCATGCAACCTCATAAAATCTTATAGAAAAATCTTTTATTCTTTATCTTCGGTAGTGTCATGCCATACTGTGTATTTCATATTCTAAAGATCATCAAAAATTTGAATTCCCATTGTTGATCTCAAATCAATAGTCAAGATTAAGTTATTATAAACCTCCTTTGTCTTTTCCTTTATAATATCTACCATGGGTCCACCAAGTACACATGTTTTTACATCTATATGTTGCATAGATTATTTTTCTTGCAACTTTACATAGCAAGATGGCAACAGACATTGATCTTCCTTTTAATCTTATGACGATAATAAAATGATGTTGAGTCTCTTTTTTTTACGGCATGGGTCCATCTTTCCAAATAGGCACATCATGGTAGATAGATGGAAAAAATTTATTTTTTATAAAATATGACATCAAACTACTTTGCTTTATGGTACTACATAGAATATATTGGGCCCATCTAGACATGTGCCTTCACATTGCTTTGTTGCATAGATTATGAATTGGGCATTTTTTTATAATGACATAATGATCTTCATAGATCTTCTTTCATCTAATGATCAATGAAATGCATTGTTAGATGGTTTTTGATTATATCTTAAAATATTATCTATCTATTTGGTCTTCATCTAATGGTCGTGACTTATTTCCAAGATGACTGGACTATTCAACTTGACGATGTGGACATTTAGATGTGTTTTGATTTGTCGATTCAATTTTAACTCAGGTCTTCACCACCTTTGACTATGTTCTTCACAATTTCTACATTTTTAGTGTTCCTTTTACATTTAATTCAACTAATCTCACTTATATCTCATTCTCACAATTTGAATATTGTCTTTAAGCCTTAGTCCTTGATATTCATCACTACATTTTCTCTAAATATACCTATGATTTCTTTAAAATGTAATCTTCTTTAGATAGAAACCTTTGACCACAAAGTTAGAAATTCTTAGAGATCTAAAAATAAAATAAAATTCATGAAGAACTACTTCATAGCATGAATCCTTGTCTTCAACATGATTAGGAACAGATCAATAGAAGATCCAAACCTTCTTCTCATCGGGATGACGCATAACAAAACCTCCAAACCCTAATCACATAGCTTTGGACTGTTGTATTATTCACTTGATTTCCCACATTAGGTTAGCTCAAAGGAATGTTGAGAAGGAAGGTTATCTTATGGGAAATCTAGACTGAGACTCAAGAAATTGACTCTTGACTTGACTCAAATCCTAGAGAAAATGTTATGAACTAAAACTTGGGCAACACTGCCAAGTCACTCAAGTTTTCAGTAGATATTAAGTGTTGATTCATTTAGATATCTATTGATCAATCAATGTTAAGTCATTCAAAAGCTGAGTTAAAAAATTGAAGAGATAGTGGATGCCGAGCACTAGACACTTCAGATACCAAGTAAAATGTTTTGGACATTGTTATTTGCAATAGCACAAACTTCTATGTAAACCATTTTTGAGCTGATTTAAGGATTATTTTATGATTCTAAGATGATAAGGGTGAATCTATATTGTAGATCCATATGCAATACATGTAACCAATTAGTTAAAGAGATGTTTTGAGTGGCTAGATGGATGAATTACAATCATTGATGCATACGTAACCCTAAGTCACCTAGGTCTTCTTAAGGAGTACAAACCCTAAACTTTTTATGAATCTAGAAGGAGAAAAGAGATAAGTTTGCATGTGAAAATAGAGCATTCATGCTTACTATGGAGTTGTGAACTGAGATATATTGCATAATTAGTTAGAGGAGAACATAGCAAAGGAATTAGAGGATAGAAGAGATACATCTTAATAGTAAGGATCAAGTACACATCAAGAACAAGGTGATCGTTATCCAACAATAGAGTGCTAACCACAAGATCATTGCTAAGACATTCTAATAGGTGAATTAGTTAAATCTCTTAACAGAGTAGTCTTAATAGGTTATTTTAAATCCTTTAATAGGGCCCTTACTTCATTATATGTTAAATTCCTTTAATCAAGCACACTTCTAATAGGGTGTTGAAATCCTTTAACACGGTAAGATCTAACAATCTTGTAAGCCTTTAATAGGTTAGACCTTTCATAGAGTAGATAATGTTTCATGATCAAACATTGTAGCCTTCATTCGATACACTTTATTACTGTAGTAGTAGAGATTTGTGGGAATTATTCCAATACCAGTTTTACCTTCTCATTAGAGGGTTTCTATGTAACCAAATATCTTGTGTCATATGTTGAATTTTATTTGCTTTCATACTATGGATGAATATGTTAAACTAGCTATTTTAGTTTACATGAAAATTGTGAGATGGATGTGTGATCAATGAATTTATGGTTAAAGTCTTGAAAGACTAATTCCCTCCCCCCCCCCAACCTCCCAAAGTTTACTTTCCCTATTGTATTTCAAAGATTTGGATAGTGGGTTCATCTGTCTCCCTAACAAACTCCTAAAAGAGTTCTCATAGCTCCTAACAAGTTTGGAATTCACTATTAGGGATTCAAATTCTCCTAATAGGGATTGATATGTACTGAATGTATTTCATTGACACCAAAAAAGGTCCATTCTCTTACAAGGAACATTTATTTTAGCACATAATTTTATGGGTACCATCCCCACCAAAGTTTTCCTTCTAATCAATTGTTTCCCTAGTTAAAATATATGGTGTTATTATGTATGGTAATTTTTCTATGGTTGTTGTATCTATTATTTTGGAATTAATAAGGAGACTGAGAGTTTTTTTAACTGCACAATTTATTCACCCCCTCACCCTTCTTAGTTATGTTGGTGGACTTTACTTTCTAATAATTTTTATTAGAAAATTAGGTCCTTGAAAGAAAATTATAATAACTGAAGGAGATCTATGGTGCAATTCAGGAAAGAAAATTAGAAGTTTGATGGATTTAACTATGACAATTGGATGGATAAGATGAAGACATGTTTTCTATTAATAGTTCTAGGTTATTGGTTGATTACTAATATTAAGAAGGATGTGATTGAATAAAATAATCTTGAAACTTGTGTCAAAGCTAAAAAAGTTGTATTCATGCTCAATATGCTTGCAATAGAAATATTATTATCAACTCTTCCTAAAACTAAATTTTCTCAGGGAAAATCTTTAAGATTTTCTCACAAAATTTGTATTGCTTTTAAAAGTAAATTTGAAGGTGATAATCATGCTTAGAAGGTCAAAATATAAAATAGGATATACCTATATTAATATACTAAAATGATGGAAGATGAATCTGTAAGAATTTATTTTGGAAGGGTAGAAGAAATCATTGTAGGAATTAAAACTTGTGGAGGAGAAAAATCTGAAGATGAGGTTATATAGAAGATATTGAAGACTTTGACACCTATATATAGACAGACAACAAAAATGATTAAACAAGTAATTCCCATTTCAACAATTTAACAAGATGAACTCTTGTTGGAATACTACAATTGAAAAAAATGTGGATGAGACAAAGTGAATAATTTCCTAATATTGTGACTACTTTTAGCGCATTGAGTGTTTAGCCTATGTTTTCAAGGAGTGCTAGTACAATTGAAGACTATGCTAGTTGCAACCAAACAAGAGTGGAACAAGGAAAGAAGATTGACGAAGGAATTTCCTTTCTTATGAAGAGAGAACCTAAACATGAATAAATATTTAAATGCTGAACTTGTAATAAATGCGGTCATTATCCTTCTAAGTGTCCTCATAGAGTAAGAAAGACTAGAAATAACTTCATATCAAGAAATCCTAAGGAATATATTTTTTGAAATGATGAGAATGAATTAAATGATAAGGTAGAAGAAATCTTGACCAAAAGCTATGATGAAATTGGATTTGTTTCTATTAAGGAAGAAAGCCCTAGAAAAGAAGAAGTTAGAGGAGAAAATAATAAGTATTACAAGTTGAAAGAAGAAATCTAATTGGATTATTGATAGTCATTGTTCCCATCACATGACTAGATATATGAATAACTTTTTTGAAATTAATATCTATGATCAAGCAATCATTAGAGATGGAAATAATGTATCCTTTGATATAAAATAGAAATGGTCTATTACACTTAACGGAAAGACTAACATTGATGACGTCTACTTTGTTGATGTTTAGAAACAAAATATTTTTAGTCATGGATAGCTAGTGGCCAAGGGATATCAATTGGGTGAGGCCATAATAATGGTCTCCACTTTTCATCACAAAGAATTAGATGAAAAGTAGGAAAATTATCTTCTAGGTGCTTTGAATAAAACCTATGCTTTGAGTGAAGCCCACCTAGGGATTCATCAAGTCATGGCCCTAATATTTTCATTCAAATCCCTAGGCTTCATTTGAAAACCCTTGTGCCAACTAGCACGGGGGGCTTCAAATGAATCCTTATGGCTTCAAACAATGCCAATACATGGTTGAAAAATGAGCTACGAAGCTTCATTCGTATCCCCCCTAGGGAAACCCAAATTACCCATAGGGGGATTTGTATGAAGCCCTTCATTCAAAGATTGTCCAAGGGCTTCATACAAAAGTCCCAAAATAGGAATTTTTACAAAATTACTAAAATTGATGTAAAAGTTTTCCCTTTGGAGGGATCAAACAAAGGCTAAAGAGGTCCATACTCTAGAAATAAATATATAAATTTGTTGTACTCTGAATAAGGTTTCCAATTACTATATTTTTTGTATATATTTTTTTTATCATGATGTTTCATTTTTAGTTTTATTAATTATGGGTTCTTTAGCCATTTCACAAATCTTTGTTTGAAGCTTTGGGAAAAATAGAAAGTGAGAGAATAATTTTTTTCAAAAACATGTCCATCAAAGGTATGAGTGTTTCCTTTCTAGAAAATTAAGAAAATTTTCATTTTGATAAATAAAAATCAAAATGTATTCATAAAAAATAACCTATGTCTAAATTATAATTGGCACCACTTTGTCACTAAATAAAATCTATAATTTTTCATGAAATTGAATGAAACCAATTAAACTTGTTAGATATTGTGTTGGAAATGGAAAGGAGTAACTGAGAGGGGAGGGGTGAATTAGTTGCCACAATAAAAAATCCAAAAGTCCTTGTAAGATCTCAACACAATAAAAAACCAATAACTTTTTGTAACTCAGTTAACACCAAATATTCTGTTATAGCTTAGTTAACATTGAATATATTATTGTTACTTGGTTATCACTAATCATGCAGATCTTAAGATATTTAAATATGATTAACCTTACATAACTTAGTTGTAGAAACATAAAGAAAATAACATGAACACAATAGACACCAAGATTTAACATGGAAACCCAATTAGGTAAAACCACCAATTGAAACTAGTTATTATTGTTCACTCTTTTGAAGTGCGCCCTATTAAAAGCCAACCTAGTTAAAGGTAAAGAAATACACTTTTACATGTGACTTTGCTAGAGGATTCAATTCACCCTATTAGGAGTGGACTTGTTAGAGGTCTTCAGACACTTCAATCTAGAAATGCCAACTTGTTAAAGGATTTGGAAAATAGTTGTTAGGATAACTCTATTAAGAGATTTGATTTACTACTACAATTATTAGAAAGTAACAATGGCTTGACCTGATTGTTGATGCAACTACATTTGCTGATTTTAGATCTCTTTTCTGGCTTGAATACTTGATCCTCCTTGATCAAAATTGTAGTGCCTCTCCCATTTGACTTCTGTAAGTCATCCTGATGGATGCAACCTTGTTGATCTTTTGTTGTGATGGATCATGATTATGATCCTGAGTGGTCTACACCGTCGAGGTGCTTGGATTTATGCTTTTGTATCAGTTACTTTGATTATGCATTTGACTGATCTATGAGATTATGATTTGATTTATGGTTCACTGAGGTTTGTACTAGTGGTTACCAGGATCGATGTGGTATTATGAGGTTTTTCCATCATTACCTTGAGATGTGTGCAAAGATTGCACTATGTACTATTACCATGCTACATTGGACTAGGTTCCTATAGCAGTGGTTAGTCATGTTTATGACTATGGTTGTTTATGTGTTTTAAATGCCTTTTTTATGTAGAGTAATCAATCATTATTAAATTCTTAAGTAATTAGAATGGATTGTTCATGTTGGATTCTTTGGTTATCTATTGTAGACATTTACCTTGTTATATTTTGATCTGAGAGATATATGTTCTTATGTGATGCTTTATATTTGAGAGGACTCGAGGGTCAGATGTTACACCTTGATTCCAGTATCATAGATTTTAGACTACTATGTTGTTTAGTTAATCATATTGCATGATGATTCCATTTTGAGATGACAATGTGTTTTATGATGATATTTGGTTATCTAGTATTTGGACATACCTCTGACTATGTAATGTGATGGATTTAATGCTATGTTTATTTACTTCATTCATGCGTTGTTATGTAAATAGATTATTTTTAATATAATTAAATAAATGGTTAAATTAGGTGATTTAATGCATTTATTACTTCAGCTATGTTATTATATGCAATTGCACTTGATCGTGTTGTTTAGTGTGCATGATTTATATCCCTGGTAGTGACACATGGAGTTAGTGATTCAACCTTTCATATTTTACCAATGTCATCCTTATATGGTCGACATATCCTTAATTAAATGTTTAATTTAAACCTTTCAGTGATTACTAAATCCAAACTCATTTGCATTATGTGATTAGACCAGTGAGCGTGTTTGTGCATTTAGAGTTTCGCATTGTCGTGAAAGTGGTTAAGGAGATTTCTATGTTTTTGGGTTTTTGGCCTTTTTAATTATTTTATTTTATTTCTAGCATCTTTTCCATAAATGAATTCCTATTTATAGGAATAGTTTGTTTTCATTTGGGTCGATTTGGGTTTTAACTAGGTTGGTTGGTTAAATGCCCTAATCGATTATTCACCCAAAAAGTGAATAAGTATCCAAAAAGGAATTTAATTCCTCACTTCCCACTTTTGAATTGGAAAGTTTGAGAGTAAAACCCAAAATCCTCTTCATGAGGATTTACTGTTTTGTTCATTGTGGGAGCTATAGATGTGGGATCATTGCGAGATTGAGCTTGTTGGATCCAGCTCGGGGAAACCTTGGATTTTCACAATTTTTAGCCACTTTTGCGGGCGTTTTATTTTTTGGCTTAGATTCTCATTTTGCCCTTTTTTCTGTGAGGTAGGGCTTTCCCATTTTATTGTTTCTACTCTATTTCAGCTTCTATTTTTGGTAGCCATTTGTTTGGAGGCTGAGAACTAGTGTTTCCCTCCGTTTCTGTATGCTAGTTCTACCCAGTTGGGCGGGTATGAACATTTTCTTGTTTTACTAGATGAGGGTTTGGGATTTTGCACCATTATGCTGGTTGTTTTTTCATACGGTGTTCATTTTCAATTATTTTTGGATTTTTGGGGTTTTTGTGCCCAAAGGTCAAATGGGTTTTAATTTTGAAAGGTTTTCAAAATTTGGGGTTTTCACCTCATTTTATGTGCCACCCTATTTTCTCGAGTTTTCTTGGCATAACATGGGTCATGGACTTGGATGATCCATTTGGATATTATTTAGACCACTTTTGCATGTTTATGTTGCATTGGGATGCATGTTGCATTCATACTCCTGACATTGTGTTCGGTTGAGTGATTTTATAACTGATGTTATTGTTTCTTTTAGACCTTTGCTTTTGTTTCATAAATGCTAGGATTCATGTAGAATCCATACTCTCAAATTGAGGCCAGTGGAATGAGTTCATGACTTTTGGTCTTGTTGCATCATTGGGATTCGTGTAGAATCCATACTCTCGAATTGAGGTCGATTGAGTGCTTTTATGATGTATGGTTTTATTGGCTTTGGCATTCATGTAGAATCCATCCTTCCCGTGTTGCTTTTAGTTGGGTGTTTTCTTTGCATTGGGTTCTCATCATGTGCTTGTGTTGTGATCTTTGTGATGGTGGTGCGCCACACATGAGGACATGCGCGTACATTTTTTGGGTGACTTGTGAGGCCCAATCTTCTGTGATACTTTTGGAAGTTATGATCATTGGGGTTGGGATGGGAGTATGCATGCCCACGGGCACTTGTCATAGGATAAGCATGGGTAGGGTAGGGTAGCATATGGATGGGGCTTCTATCTCGTAGCCTGGTGACCTTAGTCCCATAGGGTTGGTGGAGGATAGCAAGCTTTAAATAAGTGATAACTAAATAAAATGTGTGTATGGTAATAAAACTTAAAGATAATAAAATGTTGTGCGGAGCCATTCTGTTGAAGGATGTTGAATCCGCACGATCTAAGCTTGGGCTTGTCAATGCCAAGTGACTCTCCATGATGTCAGCCCCTACTTAGTAGCCTATTGAGTGTCTAACCAAGACCTATACTCCTTGCATTGTCTTAGGTTCTTGGTTGCAGCCATCATACTATCTGGCATGAGTGTTAGCCTTGGATGTTGTGCTTTATGTGTGTTTGTGGTTGGATCATCATCTCCATCAGCATGGCAGGTGTGGACCTATGGGTTCCACATGGTTGAGAGATGTAGCTACCTTCACCACTGCTAGGGATCAATGTACAGAGATGATCTTTTGTCCTAGTGCAACTATTGCTGGATGTTTTCACTAGGTACTTTGGGTTCAGGAGTATTCTTTCTTGTGATTTATGCTTTCATTGGAATGCTTGGATATCATGTTTAGATGATGTTAGTTTATTTGATGCATTCCCATATTATGATGTTTAGCATATGATTAGATGATGTGAATTGCTATAGTAGCATATATATTGCTTATTGATGTTTAGCATATGATTAGATGATGTGAATTGTTGTAGTAGCATATCTATTTCTTATTGATGTTTAGCATGTGATAGGTGATGTTATCTATTGTAGGATTATCTTATGCTTTTCTTCTAGCATGTTAGATTTCCTTATGCTTATATTGTTGCATGTTTAGTAGTGATGTTCCTATTATGACAGTACTAATGATTTGGTCGGTGGCTTGGGATGTTATGTACGAGGGATGGCTAGGACCCACAATGGTCTTATGATGCTATTGATGGTTGGGAGGAACCATGTACTTAATTTGGTTGTTTTTTAATTGTGATATTATCTCTGTTCATTGTGATGTTTCTTATGTTCACTGTGATGTTGCTTTTAGTATATTCTTTTCTGATGTAGTTTTTAGATGGATAGATGTATCTCCTTCTTGGCATCTTTTTGTTTTTGCACTCGAGTGTTTGCTCCTTGATCTATGTGGATCCGATACTCCCCGGTGTGGAGGTTCTGCTTTGTTTGGCTTAACATTCTTCCTTTGTAGTTTTCTTATCTTTTCTTGGGCGACCATGTGTCAGCATGGTGTGATACAATAAGGTGTCACACCTCCATTTGAACTCTGTCATGCACACCCTGTTTGTGTCGCACGCCTCTTGGATTTTTTTCGTGTGATACTTCATAGTATCACACTCACTTTGAAGAAATGTCATATGATACACTTCCAGTATCGCACACCCTTTGGACAAGTATCGCCCAACCCCTAATTGTGTCACCCTCATTCTGGAGAAATGTCGCACAACACTAGTAAAGTATCGCACAATGCTGATAAAGTGTCGCACGATTTTTATGAAACTTGTGTGGGTGGGCAGCGGGCACTTTTTGATCTGATCTGAACTTTTTAGGGATGATTCAAGGTACCCTCTCAGGTGTTCTTCAATCCCTTGGTGTTGCCTTTTGATTTCCATTGTGTGTGTTTCTGTAGTCAGTCTCTTGGGTTTGAAATATATCATTTAAGTATAAGTCTTATACTTAAGATATATTTTAATATATGCAATGAATCTTTTGAGATAGGTTTCAGACCTCTTAGAAATAAGTTAAAGATTCTAGGAAATTTCAGGACTTCAAAAATCCAGACTTAGCTAATTTTCAGGGCTTCAAGATTTCAGGCTTAGCCAAATTTTAGGATTCTGCATTTTACCCTAGCTTGGTGTTTTGTTGATGAGTGGTCATTTCTTGAGCCCTCATCTTGTTGTGGTGGTTTTTGGCTTTTCTTCGCGTGTGTCAAATGGTAGTGGCATTCAGAGATCTGTTGGTTACCGAGATTGTGGTGAAGTCTTCCATTGCAATCTTTGTGATCCTTGTATGATGTTGTCATGTGCATTCATACTTGTAAAAAAAAAAAAATCTGGCTTGCATTTCATCCTTGTTTCCAAGGATCTCCAGGCAGGGCATTACAAAAATTTTCTTCACAACTTAGTCAACTTGGATACTCTGATATCCTTCCAATTTGCTTCCTTAATTTATCTTCTTCAATTCAATACTCAACTTGACCTTACTATTATATGGATAAAATTATGAAGTTGGCTTGAATGTAATTTTAATCAAGCAATTCTCATCCCTTAAGTCAACTTGAATTAACCATTAAATATATCAAATCAATATGTTGTCAAATGGCTAATATAGAATTGAGTACTCAGTCAACTTAGAGAAACCCTTCATATTATCAAGTCACCTTGAATATAATTTTAATCAAATAATTTTCATCCCTTAAGTCATCTTGAATTAACCATTAAATCTATCAAACTCAATATGTTGTCAAATGGCTAATATAGAATTGAGTACTTAGTCAACTTAGAGAAACTCTTCATTAACCAACCCAACTTGGTCATTACTAATTTTGAACTAACTTTCCTTTGGTAACAAAGTGAACTCAGTCAACAAAAGAAAGATGCCAACTTTCCTTTGGTAATCGAGTGAACCCAATTAATATAGGATCTGCCTTCAATGCCCGAGTGAGCTCAATAAGAAATAACTCTAGACTTAGTTATAGCTAGAACACTTAACATACATAAGAAACTATCCTTAATTCCCAAGTGAGCTTTTTAATCACTGACTTGCTTGGTAAGGCTTGACATTTTGTGTAACATCAAAGACAACATACAATTGCATAATTGTTTTCAACAATCTCCCTCTTTAGCATTGATGACAACACAACATGGCATAGTACAATATAAATTTAGAGAAAAAAATAAGTAGGGATAATATCCTTAGTTTCATTCTAATTCTCATCCATGAGAACTCCCTTTATCAGTGAGAACGCCCTTTGATATCAATCTCTTCCTCTAGAATGATTCTCTAATTTCCTTGGCTACAATTTTGCCTTCTAACATAAAACTCTCCTTCTTTAATGATACAAAAATTCTATGATATGACATCGAACTCTCCATCTTTGACATCTCATTCCAAAGATAATAATCAATGTATTTTTCATGCACCTGATGTACTAATTTATATGCAATCTTCTCTGACAATATTGCATCAACTCGTCTGATATACAAAGTGCTCAGTTGATGTAGATCACTAAAATCTAATTATTGAGATTTAGATAGGGGAATGGCCCCTAGCTTACCTATTAGATACAAAAATTCATCCTTAGGTAATGTGATGCGGATCACCAAGATGTCTGATTCCCACAGCTTCCCTTTGTATGTAGTTACAAAGACCAACCCAGGAACATGAGTCTTCAATGCTTTATTTGACATTTTACGGTGCAATCCAATTCCCATTCACCACAAAAAACTTGCACAATCAAGTGCTACAACTTCACAATCCTTTTTCCAAGTTTTGACACATTTGACAATTTTTTTCTTACTAGGAGGGCTATAAGGAAAACTACTAGAAAACTAAACTCTGGGGCTCCCAAGGACTTGACCAATCCCAATTCCAAGTTCAATAGGACCCAAACAAATACCCTCAAGTCTCCCCAAAAGAAAAACACTAGATCAATCTCCCAACACCACTTTTTCTTAAGATTGTCAATTAAAAACTAAGCATAATTAGGGCTTGTTAACAAAGGAAGTACCCAACCAAAAACCTCCTAGATATGAAAAGCACTTGGAACATGTCAAGGAACATGAAAAATTCTTAATTTTCTATTTTCAACACTAGATTCCAACCCCAACTCATTTCATGCACTCAAATGCACGCTTTTGGACACTCACATAGAGATGCATGTCCTAGGGTTTTATGAATTCCTCCCAAAACCTAAATTTCCATAGTTTGAAACCAATGGAATCTTTGAATACATTCACATATCATGCACAACAAGGTTTATCTTTTTAACATGGTTAGTTTGCAAGATATTGTCAAATTTCTCCTGAAACCATAGGTGTGCCCTATAATGTTGCAACTAGCACAAAAATTATTGTATCTTGCTTGATATAATAGATATTACCTTTCAAAAAAAAATTTAGTGAGGTTATTGAACCCTCTATCCAACCATGTCATTCCTACATAGTTATTCAACCGTATAGATCCATACAATGTCAACAACTAATATAAATGCTTCAAAAATATAATTTTCTTTATTGCAACAATGTTCCCTCCATACAACCAATCCTTTTCTCTATATTGGTACATCATTCCCATCTTCATTTTACATATCCTAGTATTTACTACAACCACAAAGTGGTTTGGATTAGGTTCTACACTTCATGCAACAAAAATTGCAAAATTGAAAAAATTGCTAATTTGCAACTTGACAACTTTTAGAAACTTTTTCCAAAAAGTTGTAAAAAAAAAAATTCCAAATGAATTTATTCTAGGATGATAAGAACATGTTTAAAACCTTATTAAGGTCTCCTAACAGCTACTTTCCTATTCCTAGGATGAAAATGCAAGAAAATGCCCTCTTGAACCAAGGTGGATGACAAGGCTTATAATTGCACCTTGTGTCCCTTGGTCCCACAAATTTGGGCTTATTACATAAATTAAATGGAGAGTTTGAGATTTCCTATTCCTTGGATGGTAATTTTTTAGAGTTTGCTCCTGCACCATTATGGGTTAGTGAATATGTTTGCAATTTGTTCCTTTGTATTGACGTATTCTAATCTCACCTCCTTTTCGTGCTCTAATTCTCTCAGAAAATGATATTTTATTGCAGGGTGCTTAGTCTTGGTATGCATCACTGGATTCTTGGAAATGTTAATTACAATAGTGTTATCAAAGAAGATAACTATTAGATCCTTGATTTCTTCCTTCATACCTACCAACAATTGCTTGAACCAAATGATGTTGGAACAATTAACTACTACTACAACATATTCTACTTTTATTATAGACTGAGAGATGCAATTCTATTTCTTTCTTTTCCAAGACACTAGCCTCTTTTTAAGAAACAATGCTCCACCACAATTATTTTTCCTATCATCAATATTTCCTACCCAATGAGAATTAGTGAGAGCTTTCAATTCAAATTTGGTTCATTTCTTATACCACAAACTATAATCTTCAGTACCTTTTAGATGCCTCATAATTATTTTTATTGGCATCATATGGTTTAAATTTGAATTATTAGAGAATATTGTGACCATACCAACTGCTAATGCAATACCAAGTCTTTTGTGTACCACATACTAAAGTTTTCCAATTTGACATTTTTTGCACATGCTTATATCATGTTTCTTTAGACTAGGAATGCCTCTCGATCTTTTGTTCTTTCTTATGTTGACCAAGCTATCAAAATTAGCATGACACAACTTTTTATACCATAACCAAATTTCCTCTACTTGAGCTAGGAAACATCAACTTTCAGTTACATATAGATAGAGTAGATTACCTTTTGTTTGATTGTCAATCCCACCTAGATTTCCTTTCCCATTCAGTAGCTTAGCCTTGCCATTCATGAATTCTACCTTGAATCCAATGTTGTTCAAATATGCCATACTAAGTAGAATGTGTTTTAGTCCTTCATCCCAGAAAGCATTGTTACATCTGATTTCATTAATCAATGCAATGCATACTTTTCCTTTTACATAACAAAGTTCATCATTTGCAAATCAGACACTCCCACCATCATAGTGTTTCAGGTGCTCAAATTTAGATTTATCACTAGTCATGTGGTGAGAAAAACCACTATCAATAATCCATGTGTCATTATTTTTTATATTACAAATGAGGGTCATTTTATAATTTTCATCATCTAATTCATCTTTTACAACAATGTAAACCATTTCATCTTCCTAACTACTATCAAAATCTTTAGCCATGTAACAAGATTTCTTACCTTTATCCTTGTAGTCTTTGTAGTTTTTGAAGTCTTTCTTGCCTTTCTACTTGTCATGCTTCTTTTCTTCTTTACATTCTTTGTGTGTACACCTTGTAGCAATGTGACCAAATTCTTCACGAGAAAAATAGATTAGATGTATTTTACCTTTCTGTTTTCCTTTGCCTTTAGGAAATCTTCTTGCAAGAAGAGATTCAATGACTTCAAGGTCATTATAAAAATTATATTCATCTTCACTTACAATTTTTTTTCTTTTGGATAATTCATATTTCTTCTTGAGCGATAGTTTAGCTTGAAATGCAAACTTGATGCTACCAAAGTTAGGAACATGATTATCAAATTTATTTGACTTAAAGGTTGTCAACCTTCCTGTTGGGGTTTGAAACTACTGAGCAACAAAATGCTCAATATCACAGTGAAATTACTCACACAATCTAAGGATTAGCCAATTCCTAGTAGCAATTACACGAATAAACCACCTTGACCCAACTTCAACAAAAAAGAAAATGGTTTTCTACTCTTTAGGCTCTACTAAACCAAGGTGGGTATACCTAGGGATGATTCTAATGCAAACTGTGGTATGGAATTATCTTAGTTTCATTCTGATTCTCATCTTTTACCCTCAAGCACATACACAGTTTATCAATTTTCTCTAAAACCTTCTCAAATCTATATGCATCCCCTATAAGAATATCTGGTTACAAATCTCCTATGGTTTACAAGTATTCCTAGAATTAGTGGCTATCTAAGACTCAGAGAACTATATGAAAATGAGCGGTAACCAACATTTGTAACTTTTAAAAAAAAATGGTTTTGATTTTTTAAAAATGATTTGATATGCAGTAGCAGAATTCACCCTTGTTCACTTCTGACTTATGTGACCAATGCCTTATCCATTGGGCAGAAAATTAACTATGGGTGGGAGACCTAATTCAAATAACTTGTAAATGAATTAATCAATTGTAATCACCCATTTCCATTCTTATGAAGTATCCTTTCTATAAACTCATAAACCCTATTGATTCATTGAAGCATTTCTATAATTCCTTGAATTAAAAGCAATAGTGATATCAACATACAATCCATCCAAATTGCATTCAACAAAGTTAAACCTTATTTAAAATGACTCCAAAGTAGAAAAACCCATAAAAAGGAGACAAAAATTGATGACATAAATATAGTGTAAATACCCCTTTGTATTATCCTTTCAGATGACTAATACAATGACCAATAGAAATCAATTGAAAGCCCATAACAAATTGCTATTTTTGTCATTCCAATGTGTCATTAGAGAGTAAAATTGGAAGCAAACTCAAAACAACTGCATACTATTGGACCAACTAAATGTACTTTTCTTGAAAGAAAACAAAATTTCTACAAGTTTTGGACCATCACATTGCCTTGAAAACACATTTATATAACATGAGTTGCAACAAGCAAAGGGAAAATGTGACTGAAAAGTGTCCCTCTAAAACAAATGAGTACAACAACTTTTACTTCAAAATATCTAGACACTTTTACTCAAAAAGAACAAAAAGGAAGAAGTCATAGATGATAGCAAGAGCATAAAACTTAAAATTTGTCCTTTTCTCTAACTACTCCCTTCTGGCAAACCCTTTATTTCTGTAATTGCTTGCCGAATAATGACTTCTCTTTTAGTGGGCCACTTGCATGTCTTGGCTATTGCTAATTCATTAACAGACTTTTGCCACCTAGCATCAGTAATCACTCTTCCTTCTACAGTAAAATTATTCAATTCTATTTCAATTTTGAATAAGGTATCAACCAACTCATTGAAAAGACATTCATCAATAACATCTTGGAAAATGGATACCACTTGTGGAAAGTCTACAACTTGATCAAAGGAATTAGATGACTCATTAAGATCCTTCACTTTTACATTAGAATTAATAACAGGAGGAATTAAAGAATAAAAACCGCTTGCCAAAATCTTCATTTTACGTTTTATTGCTAACAGCTTGCTTGTGAAGAATTGCAGTAAGTCTTTTACTTTGTCCATACCTTCTTTAACAATAATCACTTTATCTAGAAAATTTGGCTTTTTTTCTAACAAGGGGTATCAATCTATCAAAGAATTGCATATAGGGTCCCCACTATTAGAAGATCGAATCAAGCCATCCTATTGCATCCTTGCATACCTATTCAACAAATTGTAAATTGATGAAAGCATTATAGACATCTTGAGATATTCTTTTCAAAATACTTATCCTATGGCTCAATACATTCATCATAACACTTTTCCTGGTTTCATTATCAAGTGGACGAGTATTTGTTTCCACATTCATTACATGTACTAGTATTTTTTATTTTATAGGTACTTCCTTAGTTTGTATCTCTACTTCTGCGGTGTGCCTTTCTTTTTCCACCTGCCTTTGTAACTTTTCTGCCTTTGATGCAACTCTGAGTTATTGTTTGAGAGATGACACTTCTGTCTCCAAACTCAAAAAATTTTCCTCTAACTCTTCTATCCTTTTCTTCTATGCATGTTTTATTTTAAGCTCCTCTTCATACAACTTCTAGATATCTATACATTCATTGTACATAACAACTAACCTATATTCAATTTGATCAACTTTTGCCTCATTCATGAGTGCAAAATGTTTGCCCAAGCTAGAAATTTCTCTTCCAGAAGTATTATCTAATGTCCAATCAATCATATTACCCTAGGTAGTTTCTTGTATATCCATCATTTTTGGTTTCTTTGTATTAGGGGCAATACTCCAAACTACTAGGGTTTTTGTATCTACATTAAAACCTGACCCCCTCTTTAATCCCTCACTACCACTAGCCTCATAGCTAATAGCTTTTTCCTATCTTCTCATTTTATCAAGGACAAAAGCTCTCTCAATATCCTAGTTAAGTATCAAAATCATACCACTCTTGTGTACTAACTCCCTAGCCTTAGCAGGGGTCATTGTTTCAGTCTCAAGATCATATGCAAGTAGTTTGTCCACCAATTCTTTATTCTTCTCAGGGTATTCTCTTAGAATAAGGCTTAAAGAAAGCTCATTTTATTTTATTTTATACAAGAAAATTTTGAACTCTGATGATTTTATAAAATCATCATCTTCCATGAATTTTTCAGGTTAGATGAGCCTATCATCCAGTCTTGAAGCTGCAATTTGTAAATTAGTGGACGCCTTTACTACTTTAGTAGCTCATTGATATAGATAATTTTTCCTAATTTTAGAAAAATACTCATCATTTCCCAAGATTACCTACAAAGATCTCCTCACTACCTTCTTCAGGATATGCATTGTTTTTTGTCTTTTGTTTCCCTTAGGGACCTAGGCTGAGGTTGATGGTTGTTCTTTTCCTAACTCAACCTCTAGTTGCACATCTAGTTCAGTTCAATCCCTATTTACAGTGGCCTCTTCTTCTTCTAGTTCATGTGGCATTTGGGACATAATGTAGTCAAAATTATCCACCATTTTCTTTAAATTTTTAGCATAGGGCACTTCTATGTAAAAACACTTAAAATCAAGATTTGTTCTCCTCAAAGCCTCTTCCACCTTCCTAATTTCTTCATACTTTTCAAGTAGCTAATCAGCCTCCCCTGTTGCTACTATATTTCCAATCAAATCCTTGACAAGAATAGGTTTTTTTGTAGGCAAGACATATCCCCTAATGGCCTTGACCTCATTGGTAATATAATTTTTAGGGTCATACATCCTATATGGCCCAGTAGAAAATTTATATTTGCTCAAATACTCACTCAATTCCTCATATGCATCTTTCCCAATTTCAAAATCCCCTATTTTAAAAGTTCAACAAACAAATGTAGGCTTGTGTAAGGTAGGAGGGATCATTTCCTTGTTCATCAATAGAAATTGCCAAAAGAATTCAATAATGGCCAATCTGGGGGGTACATATTTGGGTAAAATATGAGGAGGCTATGGACATGCATATACCCTAATCAATGTGCATTCCTTAAACAAAAAGATGTCCCCCCAATTATGATACATCCTATTTTTCTCATCTAGGAGAGCAGGTCTAAGCAAAGGTCTTAAAAAATTTGGTGCTCTGAAAAACGTATGGTCTACCATCCTCATAATAATAGAACTAAACAAATTAAAAAACAAAAGCGAATTTGAATAATAGAAATCCTTATGCCAAATATAAGTCCAGAGTTACACACGTAACTCACCAAATTCATCAAAAGTTTGATCAATGAAGTCCCAACTAATGTATCCAATGTTGTTATATAGGATAAGGTGCATCAGTAGTGAATAATGGTGGAACTTCAAGTATTTCATCTCTCCCTTCTTTGCATTACAAATCTACATATGCATACTATCAATAATGAAGGCTACATAATCATACTCCTTGTGGTGGAAAGGGTCCTATTTATCACATGCCATCAGAAAAAGGGAACCATACACACAATCCTGTGCACCATCACTTCCCATCACTTTGTGCAACCCATAAATTGTGTTTTTGAAATAATTCTTAAATCTATTGAATGGTAGAAAATCCCCCACCTTTTTGGGAAGTAACCCTGCCTTTTTTACCCTGTAAGGAATATGTGGCAGCATAACATTGTTCACAAAGTATGTTTTATTCCTATCAAACTATCCCTACAAATCTTCAATGTCAATGGGTACATCCATTTGTCCCATTAATCCAAAGGCCTCAACAAAAGAAGTTATGTCCAATGTGCATAGTATACTCCCATTATGCCTATGGAATGTTTTGGTTATTGGATTGTAGGAATTCATCAGGGCTTTCAACAAATCAACATCAATGAACACTTCTAGAAATATCAATTTTTCAATATTTCTATTCCATGGGTTACACACTGGCACATTTTCTATTCTATTCTGATAGAAGTACATAAAAAGATCATAACCAATCACTCTAGGGCAATCAACATCTCAAACAAAAACATATGCATCTCAAAAAACATGATCATTTTTTGAAATTGCATTCGATAATCCTGGGAGAACTTTTAGCCAATCCTCAACATGCTTATTTGGTTTCCTGACCCTTGACTTCTTCTCAGTCTTAGCAAAAAATTTCTTCCTTTTTCCTTCAAGTGTGACCTCTACAACATCATTATCCTCATCTTCAACTTCAACTTCTTCTTCATGCATTTCTTCAACTTCCTTGTCCGCCATCTTCTCTACAGGTATGCTCTTGACTCTTTACACAAGATACACTAAACTCTGTAACTAGTAGATTTCAGAATGGAACGGAAAGTGAATTATTCAAAGTGGCAAATATTATTTCATTTAATTAAATATTTGATGTTTTAATCATGCAACTACCAGATTTTTCAATAAATTTAGCATGCACAAGCTTTAAAACCATTCATGCAAATTGTCATCAAGGTATATCAATCGTGAAATTTGATTCTAATGTACTTTTCAAAGCTCTATTTTACTTGGCTATGGAAATTTTTTCTTTATTGCTTACTTGGCATGACACATCAGTTGTTTTCTTTCAAATTGTGGTCTTCTACTCTTACAATGAGTCAAACCTTCAATTTTCATAACATGGGAGATACCCTTGATGAATTTCTACATTCACTCGAAGATGCTTCAGCATACCCTAGTTGCAGGAATGTCATAATGTATTGGCACTACATTGAAAATCCCTTTTACATTCTTATGATGCCCTTTACCCCATATGACCTCAAACCTTTTCACTTGATACTTATATTCTTATGATTTAGACTTTCATCGTCTAAGCATAAAACCTTTATCATAGCCTTCTTCACCCTTTATGCCTATACACAATTTAGTACTCGAAATATCACAAGACTTATCTCACCCATTCTCTGGTCTTACACTCAAAATCTACCCATGGTATGGTAATACCCTTTACCTTTTCTTCATTCCTCCTTTATGCTTATCCACTCAGGATCAAAGCGTATTAGTGGAAACAAAGTTTCAACAACCTTTTGCTCATATGCTCACCTTGAAACCACCAGAACGTAAAGCAAAAATCTTGCTTTAGCCTAGCAACAATCTAGATTCAACCTTAATAAATTTAGAGAAATCATAACTGTTGATTTAAAACACATGCAGATAGAAAAACTTAAGTCATGCGCCACATTGGCTGGGCCCACCTATTACATGTGATGTCTCATTACCGGATTTACTTGCATTAGGGCCCATTTGACAACTCATTAGGTCCCACCTGACACGTTCACATCATAATATAGCCTTTATGATTGTCTGGACGTCTTGCAAAGTGAAGGCACATAAACATTACTGATCAACACTTTCAGTCTTATGAGTCCCTTTACAACGTAAGATCGTAAAGGACTTTATGCCTTTTCATTGTGCAAAGCATTATGCTCTTACACTATCCCCTAGATCATAAGCTCGTAGATCAAGACCCAACACATTTCTGCTTATTTGCTCAAAGGCTCACCTATAACCATGTAAAACAATATAATATCTCCCTTTAAAACCTTTATGCTCACTTGCAAATCACTTTAAGCGTATGCCCGGGAATGCCTTTTAAAACCCTTTACGCTTGCCTACTCAACCCTATACCATGAGACCATAAAGGGGAAAATTTGAGTGCTTTTCCAAACCTTTTGAAAACTCAACAAGAAATTCAAGGTTCTTTTTATCCAGGGTATATTGGTAATTGCTCTGATAACAAACTTTAATAAATTAGAAAGAATGTAAACAACACAAAGCAATAATAGGGCATAATGACAAATAAAAATCATAAAGTTTGCAACCCTAATTTGCAAGAAATAAGGACCTAATTGATTTTTCACCAAAAAATTATTCAATCTCTACCTTGTGAAAAATCAAACCAACAATGGCTCTATTTGGGGATGATAGACTACTTGAGTCTATGCAAGAATTCAAAATCTTTGGGAGAGTAGACCACACACTTGGTACAGGGATGACAACTTTTTTGGAGAGCACAGAGCAACACATAGGAACAAGAAACAAGACACCAAATTGTATAGAGAAACTATTTACAAGGATTTACAAAATATATTGAATTTACAAGAAAACCAAGAGCCCTAAAACTATTGTTCATGGAAAACAGATACTTTTAAGAAAAGTACCTCTTCAAGAATTGTCCATGAACTAGAAATTCAAGAATACCTCTAGTTAAATCCTTTAGAAAATATGAATCTTCTCCATTTTTATCACAAATGTTATATGGGCCAAGCCAGATTGGGTCAAATTTACCATGCTTTCCTTTATCTTCCAATCCAACATTCCACATTAGTACCATGTCACCTATTTCAAATTTCCTATTACTAGCTCTTTTGTCATATAAATGCTTCATTTGTGATTGCAACTTGGCATTTTGAACAACAAATTCTCTCCTTGTTTCTTCTAGTTGCAATATATCATCCATTCTGAGTTGCATCTCATCAATGATATCATCTTCATATAATTGAACAAATCTATACATCTCTTTGAGGTTATTTTGTGGAAGTCTAACCTGTATACCATAGACCAAATAAAATGGGGCACATCTAATGGCCTTTTTCACAGTAACCCTATTAGGCCATAGAGCTAATGGAAACTTTAAGTCTTAAGCCTTCTTTTTTTTCTCCTAAGATCCTCTTGATGATTTTCAATATACTCTTATTACTAGATTTAGCCTGACCATTACCTTGAGGGTCGTAGGGTGATGATGTGTATTTTTAATTGCCATACTTTTTACAAAAATCTTTATATTCCTCTGATCTAAAACACATGGCATTATCAGTTACAATCTTTTGAGGATATCCAAACCTAATTATAATATTATTCAGGATGAAATTAATCACCACCTTGCTTGTTGCATTCCTAGTAGGGATTGCCTTAACCCACTTGGTGAAATAATCAGTAGCCACCAAGATCCAAGAATGACCTCCACTAGACTTGTTTGTGATTTTGCCTATAAAATCAATTCCCCATTGTTGGAAGGGTGGTTGCACCTCAAAAGGTCTTAAGGGTAGATTTCCAGAAAACTTTAACTTCCCACTAAATCTTTGACAAGTATCACATAATTTCACAAAGTTATGAGCATCTTTAAAAAGTGTTGGCCACCAAAACCCAGCCCTTAGAATCTTATGAGCAATAGTTTTAGCCATATAGTGACCACCACATACACCTTCATGCATATCTTTCAAAATTCTTCTAGACTTAGTTTCATCCACACATTTTAAGAGAACTCCTTACATGCTTCTCCACCACAACTATGCTTGGACTATAACATATCTTATAGCATGCAACTTAAGGGATGTCTTTTGATTATTAGTTAACTCTAATGGAGATTTTATAGTTTTCAAATAATAGATTACATCTTTGTACCAATTAGAGGTGTCCATATCACAGAGGTCTTCTCTGCAATTATCATCCAATTGATTAATTTGGTTCGCCTCTAGATTGGCTTCAATCATTAATTTTTCCAAACCTTGACCCCTAACCAATTTAGTGATCTGAATGTCAATATTGAACTCTTGTATCCTATTAACCCATCTACACCTCCTACCAGATACCTCTTGTTGTGAAAAGATGTCCTTCACAACAGCAGTAGGAAAAAAAGCAATGATAGTAGCTCCCATTAAGTAACATCTAAAAGCCTTAACTCCTTTCACTAGTGCATATGCCTATTTTTAATTGATGTCATACTTAAGTTCTGTTGGTTGCAAAGACTTATTGAAGAATGCAATAGGCTACTCATAACCTTCTTCATTTTTTTGTAACAATACTGCAACAACAGTGTGAAATGAAGCAAAAGAAAATATATGCATTGGTTTGTCATAATCGGGAGCTCTGAGAATAGGGGCATCTTTAATAGCTTGCTTAATTTTTTGAAATGCCATACCAGGTTCACCATTCTATTTTATCTCAGATCCTTTCTTTAGCATTCTTGATATAGGCCTACTAATCTCTATAAAGTTAGTCACAAACCTTCTGAGAAAATTAATTTTCCCAAAAAATGATTGAATTCCTTTAACACTTTTAGGCTTCTAAATCTTGTCTATTGCTTCTACCCTTTCAGGATCAATCCTTACTCCATGCTTGCCAACTAAATATCATAACAACTTTCCTTTAGTGACACCAAACTAACACTTTCTAGGATTTACAAAGACACCATACTTTAGGGCTCTGATAAAAACCTTTTCTAAATGCATGCAATGATCATTTTCATCCTTAGAATAAGTAGTTAAATCATCTTGATATACAATCAAGAATTTATTAATGATATCAGCAAAAGCCACATCCATTGCTCATTGAAATGTTGCCCCAGCATTGGTAAGCCCAAATGGCATTCTAACATAAAAATAAGTACCCCATGGAGTAGTGAAAGTAGTTTTAAATTGTTCTGATTCTTTAACAACCACTTGATTGTAACCTGAAAATCAATCCATCATTGACATAAGCTCTGAAGCAGTGACCCTTTGCAACATGGCTTCCATATTTGGCAAACCATAATTATCCTTTAATGAAGATATGATAAGATTTTTGCATTCAACACACAATCTTATATGTCCATTTTTCTTTCTTACAAGTACTAGATTGGATACCCAAGAAGAATGTCTAATAGGCTTTATAATCCCAGCATCTCTTAACCTAATCAATTCTTCTTGCATTTTGGGAGCCAGGTTTGGATTTATTGGCCTTTGTTTTTGTCTAAAAGGCTTAGCATTTGGTTTCAAAGGGACTTCATGTTGAAATAGATCTTCCCTATAGGCCTTTAGATCATCATATTACCATACAAACACATGTGTATACTTCTTTAGCAGGTCTATTAGATCTTTCCTAATTTTAGGAGGCAATTTCTTACCAATATATACCCTTTTAGGTGTTTCTTGAGTTCCCAACCTCACCTCCCCAAAATCCTTGGCATTATATCCACTAGTGTCCATTTGTGACCTATCTTGGTTGTCAAAAATAGTTTCTAAAACAACTAGACCCTTTGGAATTTTTTTTGTCTTCAATTGCACAACTTCCTGCCCAAAAATAGTATCCTTTCTATCTATATTTTCTACATAAGTTGCACAATCAATTTCTTGTCCTAACAACATATGCTCACAATTCAAAAATCTCAAAATATCCTTATCATCTTCAAACACTTGCCAATTTTTCAAATTATCAAAGACAGAAGGTCTAGTTTGAATCTCAATCTTAGACACACCAGAAAATGTGATATCATTCAGTTTTATTGCTATGTTTGCTAGTAAATCTGCCATTTTATTATTTTTCCTATCTTTCCAAATATTCCCAAATGCAGCAAAACATTCAATCATGTCCCACACTACATTTCTATACTATTTCAATCTTTTATTCTTTAACACATAAGAATTTCTTACTTGGGATACCACCAATTTAGAATCTCCTACAACATGTAAACACTTTATCCCATGCTTATGAGCTAATCTTGTTGGGATTAAATATAGTGCAACTGAAAGGGAGGGTGAATTAGTTACTAACAAAAATTAATCAAAAAATTCCCTTAGATGTCTTAAAGATTTGGTTACTACTGATACTTGGTAAACAAATGTTGTAACTCGGTAAATTAAACTATTTCTTTTTGTTCAAGTATTCATGCATGTAACTGAAAATAAAGTGAACACAAGAGACACTAGATTTAACGTGGAAACCCAATATGGGAAAAACTACCAAGTAACTAGTCACCAATTTTTCACTCTTCTGAAGTGAGCCCTATTAGGAGCCAACCTTATTAAAGGTTACAATACACACTCTTAGGTGTGACCCTATTAGAGGATTTAATCACCTTGTTAGGATTGGCCTTGCTAGAGGTCTTTATAACAATTCAACTAAATTGTCACCTTGTTAGAGGATTTACAAAATGGCTATTAAACCAACTCTATTAAGAGATTTGAAATCACTGCTACAATGGTTAGAAAGCAACAATGAATTGACCTGAATAAGATACAACTTAATTTTGCTAGATACAAGTCTCTGTTCAGCATCATTAGATCCTCCTTGATCAAATATGACTCCACTCCTCAATGATCTCTGATCATCCTTCAAATTCACTTTTACAATAATCAGTCTTTATATCACATTAACTTCTCATATCTTTTCATCATTTCTTTTTGAATTCGTAACTTGACCTCTTACTTATATCATTCAAATTGTCAAGTCAGCCCATTTACATGTTACATTTACCAATAAACCATTCATTAGTCAGCTACATATATTACTCTTAAACAAATAAATGTTATTTCAAAAGACAATGAAATCCTTTACTGGCCAACCTTGCTCGGTAAATACTGCTCTCAAGAATTTCTAGAGTTAACCTTCTTGACTCGGTTAACATTACAATATCCTTAAAATCCCTTTGCTAATGAGTTTACTCAGTAAGAACTACTTTTACAAAATTACCTTTGATGACTGAATGAACTCGATAAGAACTGTTTTTATCAAATTACCTTTGATGACCGAGTGAACTCGGTAAGAACTATTTTTACCAAATTACCTTTGATGACCAAGTGAACTCAGTAAGAATTATTTCTATCACATTTTCTTTGATTACCGAGTGAGCTCGGTAAGAACTAAATTTCTTTGATTACCTTGAAATATTGATAACCATCTACTCGGTAGTCACTACAAACTATCTTTACTAACCTTTTGGGCTCGGTAGACCCTGTCTATTACCTTGTTGACCTTCTGAGCTTGACAGACATTGTCCTTTGTCTTGCTGACCTTCTGAGTTTGGTAGACACTATGTGATGACTGATATGACATTTGTGTGACATCAAAGACAACACACAATTGAACAATTGTATCCAACAATCTCCCTCTTTGGCATTGATGGCAACACAACATGTCATAGTCGAATAAAATTTGAAAAAAAGTCTTTTAATGAAAGAATACAAAACTCCCTCTTACATATAATCTCTCCCTCTTACACAAACTTTTATTATTTGCAAATTTTAGAAAGATATGATAGTATTTTTCCCTCTTTGACAACACATGCCAAAGACAACTCAAAACAACTAAATAGCATTGTACCTGATGTACTAATTCATATGCAATGTCTTCATTGGTTTGCTGCATCAACTGATAGATCTTCAATTTGGTTCTTGTTGATGCATCACTAAAACTATATTTTAGTGAGCTTTAGATAGGGGAATGATCCCTAACTTACCTCTTAGATACAATTATGCATCCTTAGGTAAAGGCATTGTGAATATGTCAGCAATTTGTTCCTTTGTATGGACATATTCCAATCTTATTTCTGTTTCTTGTACCAATTCTCTAACAAAGTGATACTTTATGGCAATATGTTTGGTTTTTGAATGCATTATTGGATTCTTGAAAATGTTAATTGCACTTTTGTTATCACAAAACATAACAACAAGTTCTTTGATTTATTCCTTCATACCTTCCAATAATTGTTTGAACCACACAATGTTAGAACAATTTACTATTGCTGCAACATATTCAACTTCTATTGTGGATTGAGATGTTTAATTCTGCTTTTTGCTTTTCCAAGATACCAACCTTATTCCAAGAAAGAAAGCTCCTCCACTTGTGCTCTTCCTATCATCAATATTTTCTACCCAATCTGCATTAGTAAAAAACCCATTTTTCCTCCAAGTTTATACCATAATCCATATTCTTCAATTTCTTTTAAGTATCTCATGATCCTTTTGATTACCATCATGTGATTTTCTTTTAGTTTTGCTAAGAATCTTGCTACAATTCCTACTGCAAGGGCAATCTCTGGTATTGTGTGCACTACATATTGCAACTTACCAATCATAGATCTATACAATGTCTGATCCACTTCCTTTGATTCATCATCCTTGGTGAGTTTTAATCCAATACACATAGGATTCCCAACTGGTTTGCAGTCTTCCATACCAAACCTTTTCAGTATCTCCTTGATGTTTTAGATTGAGTGATATAGATGCCATTCTTATTCTGTTCAATTTGAAGACCAAAAAAGAATTTAATTTCACCAAACATTGACATTTCAAATTCCTTGTTCATTTGTTCTAAAAATTCTTTGCAAAGATCATCATTTCCTGTGAACAAAGTATCATCTACAAATATTTCTGCCAAAACAATCTTATTATCTGGTCCTTCTTTTATGTAAAAACTGTTATTGTCATTAGTTCTTTGAAAACTAATCTGAATAAGATAGTTATGCAATCTTTCATACCATGCTCTAGGGGCTTGTTTCAGACCATATAATGCTTTATGCAATTTGCAAACCATGTCCTTCTTGACTGGATCAACAAAACCCTTAAGCTGTTGAATATAACCTCTTCATCCAATATGTCATTGAGAAATGCTGACTTGACATCCATTTGATAAACTTTGTATCCTTTGAATGTAGCATATGCAAGTAAGGTTCTGACACCTTCCAATCTTGCAATAGGAGCAAAAGTCTCTCAATAGTCTACACCTTCTTCTTGAGAGTATGCTTTACATACTAGTCTAGCTTTGTTCCTTGATACCTTACCATCTTCATTTAGTTTGTTTTTGAATACCCACTTTGTTTCAATCACATTCTTGTCTTTGGGTCTAGGTACAAGAGTCCATGTTTTGTTTTTCTCTATCTATTCTATCTCTTCATTCATAGCCTCAATCCAACTTTCATTGTCTAGTGCATCTTTGAAATTTCTAGGTTCAAAATCAGCAAGTAAACAAGTGCCTTTCAACTTACTTCTTGTCATTGTTCCTTCTTATTTATCACCAATGATCTAATCTGGTGCATGATACTTTCTAACATACTTGGCTCACATGGGCTCCTTTCCTTTTGAATGACTTGCATTTTTATCCTTTTGTATCTCAACTTTTGGTTCTAATTCTGGTTGCTCGAGCTCAGTAGATGCTAATTAGGTAGCTTCTATTTGCAATTCAGGTTCTTGCAGATCGGTAGTTGCTGACTCAGTTTGAACTTCTTGTAACTCGATTAATGAAGACTCTGGAGTTGAGGATTCCTGATTGATAGGTATACTTGGTATTGTATCAGGTTCAATATAAACAAATATTCTGTAGCCTTTAGGTTCCTTCTTGCTTTCTTCTTCTATTCTTTCTGTAAACTCATCAACTTTCACATGATCACTTTCTATGACTTTGTGAGTAGATAAGTTCAAACATCTATATGCTTTGCTTTTGCAAGAGTATCCCAAAAATATTCCTTCATCACTTTTTACATCAAATTTACCTTTTCTAGATTCTTTCAAAATGTAATATTTTCTTCCAAATACTTTTAGATAACTTGCATTGGGTTTGTAGCCATACCGCAACTCATAGGGTGTTTTGAATGAGTCCTTTTTCAGCTATACTCAATTCAAGGTATGAACTACAGTACTGATAGCTTCCTTCCAGTATTTGATAGCAATGCCTTTCTCAATCATTAAGGTTCTTGCACAATCCATTATAGATCTATTCCTTCTTTTTGCTATTCCATTTTGTTTAGGAGTTCTAGGTGCTGAAACCTATCTTTTGATTCCCCTTTCAATGCAAAAGTTATTGAACTCATGTGAAATGAATTCACCACCTCTGTCAAACCTTGAGCATTTCAGTCTTTTGCCTGCTTCCTTTTTTGTGCTGGCCAAATACCATTTGAACTTTTCAAATGCTTCTGATTTCTCTCTAAGTTACATGAAAGTCATCATTCTTGAATAATCATCAACAAATAGAATGAAGAATTTTTCACTAGTATAACTTTCAATGCCAATAGGTCCACATGAATTAGTGTGTACAATTTCTATAATTTCTTCAGTTTGATAGTTCTTGCTTTTAAAACTAGTCTTTCCCATTTTACCAACTTGACAATTCTTGCATAAACCAACCTCAGGTTTCTTTATGTCAAGAATACCTCTTACTTTCTTGAATTTATTGATCTTTATTAAGTTGTCAAATTTTACATGACACAACCTCCTATTCCATAACCAACTTTCTTCAATTTGAGCAATGAAACATGAACATTCACCAAGTTCAAGATAAAATAAGTTACCTTTTGTTTGAGTGCCTGATCCAATCAATTTTCCTTTTACATCTAGCAATCTTTCTTTTCCATGCATAAATTCTACTTTGAATCCATTATTGAGTAGTTGTGCCACACTCAAAAAATTATGCTTTAGTCCTTCTACCCAATATGCATTATCACATACAAGTTCCTTGGTTAGTGAGATTCTTCCTTTTCCTTTTATACAACAAGGTTCATTGTTACCAAATCTTACACTACCACCATCATAGTCTTCAAAGTATTCAAATTTAGTTTTATCACTAGTCATGTGATGAGAACAACCACTATCTATGATCCATGTATCATTTTTGCTCATATGAGAAATAAGTGTTATTTCCTCATCATTATCAAACTTATCTTTCACAACAATGCAGATAATTTCATTTTCTTCTTCATCATCAGAATCATTAGAATCTTTAGCCATAAAACATGTTTTCTTACCTTTATCCTTGAATGATTTGAAGTATTTCTTGCCATTGTACTTGTGACCTTTCTTCTCATCTTTGTTCTACTTATTTGGGCACCTAGCAGCAATATGTTTAATTTCTTTAGAAGAGAAATAGATTAGAGGAACCTTACCTTTGTATTTTCCTTTGCCTCTTGAATATTTTCTTGCTAGTAGAGCTTCAACCACTTCAAGATCACTGTCTGAACTTTGTTTTCATTCTTCATCACTTTCTGATTATGTTTCCTTCATCTTTTTCCCTTTTTCTTTGAGTGAAAGCTTAGCTTCAAATGCTGATTTTACATTCTTGGCAATTGGAACATAGTTGTCATAGTTGTTTAACTCAAATGCAGTCAATCTTCCAACTACGGCTTCTAAATTTATTTTATGATTTGCTTCAAATCTCCTTTTTTGAATTGCAGAGACTCTCATTGCATAAATGAGTAGAGTTCTAAGAACTTTACTTATAATTGTTTCCTCACTGATATCTCCTCTAGATGCTTTGATTGCACTAACATAGGCTTTAACTCTTTCAACATAGTTTGCAATGTTTTCATCCTCTCTAATCCTCATTTGATCAAATTGTATTCTCAAACTTTCTAGTTTGGCTCTTCTCACATTATCATCTCCTCTACAGATTTCTTTCAGATTGTTCCACATTTCAAAGGTAGTTTTGCAATCCTTGATGTCATCAAAATCTTCATAACTCAGAGTAGATGCTATATCTATCATCATGTTATTGTGAGTCTTCTTTTCAACAATATCATTGACAGATAATGTACCAAAAGGTTCTTCATATTTTTCATCAAGGTACTGCAGCCCTATATCACCAATGGAAGCCAGATGAAGCCTCATCAATCCTTGCCATGCTAAGAAGTTGTCCTCGTTAAGTCTTGGAATTTCCCTTTTGTAAGACATTCTAATCTTTAGCTTAGATCCTTGAAATCCTTTCCTGTAAGCACCAATAGCTCTGATGCCAATTGTTGGGATTAAAGATAATGTAATTGAGAGGGGAGGTGAATCAGTTACTCACAAAAATTAATCCACAAATCCCTTAGATGTCTTAAAGATTTGGTTACTGCTGATACTTGGTAAACAAATGTTGTAACTCAATAAATTAAACTAGTTCTTTCTGTTCAAGCATTCATCCATGTAACTAAAAATAAAGTGAACACAAGAGACACAAGATTTAATGTGGAAACCAAATATGGGAAAAACCACCAAGTAACTAATCACCAATTTTTCACTCTTCTGAAGTGAGCCCTGTTAGGAGCCAACTCTGTTAAAGGTTACAATACACACTCTTAGGTGTGACCCTATTTGAGGATTTAATCACCTTGTTAGGAGTGGCCTTGCTAGAGGTCTTTATAACAATTCAACTGAGTTGTCACCTTGTTAGAGGATTTACAAAATGGCTGTTAAACCAACTCTGTTAAGAGATTTGAAATCACTGCTATAATGGTTAGAAAGCAAAAATGAATTGACCTGAACAAGATGGAACTGAACTTTTCTTGATATAGGTCTTTGTTCAACATCATTAGATACTCCTTGATCAAATATGACTCTACTACTCCTTAATGATCTTTGATCATCCTTCAAATTTTCTTTCACAATAATCAGTCTTCATATCACATTAACTTCTCATATCTTTTCATCATTTTTTTTTGAATTCACAACTTGACCTCTTACTTATATCATTCAGATTGTCAAGTTAGCCCATTTACATGTTACATTTACCAATAAACTATTCATTAGTCCACTATGAATATTAATCTTAAACAAATAAACATTATTTTAAAAGATAATGAAATCCTTTACAGGCCAACCCTGCTCAGTAAATATTGCTTCTAGGAATTTCCATAGTTAACCTTCTTGACTCGGTTAACATTACAATATCCTTAAAATCTTTTGACTGCCAAGTTTACTTGATAAGAACTACTTTTACCAAATTACCTTTGATGACTGACTGAACTCGGTAAGAACTATTTTTACCAAATTATCTTTGATGACCGAGTGAACTTGGTAAGAATTGTTTTTACCAAATTACCTATGATGATCGAGTGAACTCGGTAAGAATTGTTTCTATCACATTTTCTTTCATTACCAAGTGAGCTCGGTAAAAACAAAATTTCTTTTATTACCTTGAAAGCTCCATAACCAATTCTCTACTCGGTAGTCATTGTAAACTATCTTTACTCACCTTTTGGGCTCGGTAGACACTATCTATTGCCTTTCTGACCTTCTAAGCTTGGTAGACACTATCCTTTGCCTTTTTGACCTTTTGAGTTTGGTGGACATATCTGATGACTGATATGATATTTGTGTGACATCAAAGACAACACACAATTGAACAATTGTATCCAAAAAATCTAAGGCCTAACAATAAAGCCTCATACTCTGATATATTGTTAGTACAAGGGAAACTTAAAGTGAAGGTGAGTTATTATGTTACCCCTATTGGAGATATTAGCAAAATGCACCATAAAAAAACATAGTACATAAATCACCCTTGTCTATTTTTGTGTCAACTTCCATTTCCATCTGAGACTTATGCTTAGATTTTTTCAAAGTCAGGACCTCAACTCTGAATGCATTAATATCTGTATCTACAAAATTTGTCATATTGTCTTCTACATCTTTCTCTATCATGTATATACTCTTATGCTCCCTATTTACTTTTATCAAGTTTCCCTCAATATTAAAAGTAGCAAATGACAAATCACACTATAGACTCCCACCCATGGCAACACTCAATTTTCTTGATAATAACATGCCATATTGAAGTGGAATGTCAACAACCAATACACTCATAGTAAGTTCTCTGTCAGGGAAAGTTGTTAATCTATACGACAAAGAGTTTATAGTGCCTATGACTATCACTTCCCTTTTATCCATAGCACAACATCTCCCTTGAGTGGTATCCACCTTTAAGCCTAATTCTTTCATTATTTCAAAAGGCATCACAGTATCGGAAGCACTAGAATCAATCATGTAGTTTTTAAATTTTTTACCATTTACTAAAATACTCAAGAAAAATGGTTCAACATTCCCCAAACACTGACTTACAAAATTATCCAAAAACATTTGAGGAATTTGGGAGACAACTACTTCAACTTCATTGTCCCTTATCTTTTCTTTATTGCTTTCTTTGGGTCTGTGATTTTCATTACAATCCTCACTCACCTTTACATTAGTACTTCTCAACCATGCTATGGCTTTATTTCAGTGCTCAAGAATTCTTAGCAATTTAGAAAAAGGAACCTTAACAGTAATCTGAGATAAAACAGCAAGCATATCTATGGAAGAATCAAAAAAATTATCATTAGTCAAATTCCTTTTTTCATCTAATTTATCCACAATGTCCAGAGTGTTTTGATAATTCTTATCATGTTTTGTGATAATCTTTAATACTTTCTCATCTATTTTTCTAGGGACATTATTTAAAAACTCCACATCTTTAAGATTTCCTCCTTTCTTTTGTTCCCACCTTCTATTAGTAATTTTAACCTTCACAGTAGGAGCTTCTTTAGGTTTCACAATTTGCCCCTTTTTAGGATCAACCCCTTTTATAAAGATACTAGCTACCTTATTACTTTCATCTTTCTGAGCCATGTTTCTAGTTTGAACCTGAGCTATCATATTGGCAATAATTTGATCAATTTCTTCCCTAGAAGGTTTTCTTAGTGTTATTTCTTCCTTTGCATTTATCATGTTACACACATTGTCCTCCACATCACTTTCATCAGAAAATACTTCTTTTTGTATGACATTCTAAAACTTTCTTTGGTCATACACATCTCTGTCATAATCCTCACAGTCAAAATAGTGTGATTCAAACATATTGCATCCTACATCATCATTATTTTCTTCTTTCTCATGACTTCTTTCTACTACAACTTGATTTCCTGGGAATGACAATCCTACTACACAAGATTCAAGGGAATGGGGTAATTGACATGCAAAACACCATGTAGGTTTAGCAACAAACTTAGGATCATCTACCAAATTTATAAAAAAAATTGACAAAGGATCAAGGGCCACCTTGTTGTTGTTGTTCTTGGGAGGAGGGATACTAGATTGACCATCCTTCCAAGTAGTGTTAAAGGGGAAATTTTTTAGCCTATTTTTTCTATTGAAATTTGATTGATAGGGGGACCTATTATCAATTGGGTTCCTATCATTCTTCATCTGAGGAAGGTTCAGACCTTTTATAGCATTTAGAATCTAACTCATTTCACTAGGCTCTTTCTTTTTTCCTCCTATAGCTTTATTTTCTTCCTTTCTATTTCTCTTCTTCCCAAATAATCTAGGATAATCTCTTTTTCTTTCTAATCTCCCTGAAATCCTCAAATTAGTTTCTATATTAATGGCAATTCTAAAAGCATCTATTAAGGTCCTAGGCTATTTATCCCTAAGTTGGTATGTCACTTTACCATCAAAAGCATTCAGCTAAGCGATCATACATACCCTGTCATCAATTCACATGGCTTCCATTAGCCTATACATCTTTTTCTGAAATTGAGTGTTACATTCAGTAACAAATTCATTAGGCAACCTCTTAATATTATTGAATTCACTCAAGATATAGCTCTAATTTTTCTTTTCACCATATTGCTCTTTGAAACAATACTCAATATCTTTCCAATCAACAATAGACAATTTAGGAAGTCTCTTGAACCATTCTCTAGCATCTTTAGTTAAAGACTGAACAAACAACTTCATAATGACATCTTCAGCTTCAACCTCATAATCGCTCATCATATCAAGAAAACTCCTCAAATGGTCCTCACAAGAAATAGCATCATTTCCATCAAATTTAGGCAATCTTTTCCTCATTTCTTGTGGGATAGGATTTGGAAAACCAGGGATTCTATCAAAAAATATTTTCCTATAGCCTTCTAATTGAACAAGTCTTCTTTGTAAATCAATCTTGGGGTGATTAGCACTATCTTTCTTAGTAGTATTCATAGTATTACTAGTGCTAGCATCACCAACATATTTGTTAAGATCTAATTTTAGTGAAGATGAAGAAAAGAAAGAAGTATGTACCTTAGTATTATTCTTATTTACATCATTAGACCCATCATCATCTTTAGGCATAGCTGCAGACTGCTTCTTGGTATTTTTGAAGAACTAAATCTTGTTGTTGATCTCAGCTATAGCACCCTCATTTTCAACAATCTCCAATATCTTAGCTAAAGCATCTCTTTATTTACTTCTCTTCTCCAATTCAATATCAGAAAGTGACATAGAATCACGCATCTGAACAATCTTCACTAGCTCATTGATCTTAATACCAATCTCCTTTTGTTTTCCTTTGTCCTTAGCCCCTACAATAGGTTCCACATTTTTAACTCTATTGTTATCAACTTCTAGAATAGTATAGTTCTTAATCTACTATATTACAGAACTTCTAGAATAGTATAGTTCTTAATCTGCTATATTACAGGTCCCTCTAGATTCATTTTTTGAGTCTCTAGCAAATTTTTCTCTTGCCTCTTAAGTTGTTAAACTTGTCCCACAATCTCAGGGTACCAAGCACTAGCTGCTATCTCAGTTTTCTTCTTCAGAGTAACAATTCACCTTAGTAATTCTTGTTTTTCTTCATAGTTCTTCATAATCACTTCTTCCCTTTCCTTTTGAAATCTCCTATTAATAGCTTGTTGCTCAACAAGCTATGCTTTCAAAATTTCATTCTCATCAGGATCAGGGGTAGTGAACTCAAACCCAGATGTTTTCTCATCATTAAAACTTTCCAGTTCTAAGTGTCTAGGTCTAACCTTTTTGGGGGAATAATTTGACATGACAGGGTTTGTACTATAGTGGAAAATATTGTTACTAGTCCTATCCTCAAGACTAAATACATGTGGTTGCACAATCTTCTCCTGGCATATCATTTCAAGGGAATTATAGAAATTGTCATCAGACAAAACTGGATAAGATCTCGGAACTTTGGATAAAAGCACCTTTTCAATAGTAGAATGGTGAGCATTATTTTTCCCTACTATTTGCTCCTGTGAATAGCTTCCTTTCTACATCGGGTTTCCCTTCATAGCCCAATTCTATCTTCCTCTAGGAGGGAGATTAGTTTGTAATTTGATTCTTGGGTTTTTCCTCACATTTTCCCATGTATTTCTTTTATTCTCCATAATTTGGGACAACAATTTTCAAAAAATTTACATTGGTTAAGCGTTTAAGTAGCCACCCACCCTATCAGAATGGGAATACATTTGTTGAGTGGATAATCATCAATTACTTCACTTAATAGTTTCAAGAAAAATGTAAACAACTTTCAAACCCATGGGAATCTTCTCATGAAATATCTATAATTCTACCCAAGGGGACACAGATCTCTAATAATTCACTATTTATGACAACACTAAGTGTAATTCCCCAATAGAGTCACCATTTTGTTGTCTTTTGAAACTACTAAGCAACAAAATTCTCAATATCATAGTGAAATTACTCACACAATCTAAGGATTAGCCAATTCCTAGTAGCAATTACATGAATAAACCACCTTGACCCAACTTCAACAAAATAGAAAATGGTTTTCTACTCTTTAGGCTTTCCTAAACCAAGGCAGGTATACCTAGGGATGATTCTAATGCAAATTGTGGTATGAAATTATCAAAGTTTCATTCTGATTCTCATCTTTTACCCTTAGGCACATACACAGTTTATCATTTTTCTCTAAAAGCTTCTCAAATCTATATGCATCCCCTATAAGAAGATCTAGTTATAAATCTCCTATGGTTTACAAGTATTCTTGGAATTACTTGCTATCTAAGACTTAGAAAACTATATGCAAATGAGTGGTAAGTAGCATTTGTAACTTTAAACAAAATGGAATGAAATGGTTTTGATTTTTTTAAAATGATTTGATATGCAGCAACAAAATTAACCCTTGCTCACTTCTGACTTATGTCACCAATGCCTTATCCATTGGGCAGAAAATTAACTATTGGTGGGAGATCTAATTCAAATAACTTGTAAATGAATTAATTAATTGTAATCACCCATTTCCATTCTTATGAAGTATCCTTTCTATAAAGTCATAAACCCTACTAATTCATTGAAGCATTTCTATAATTCCTTGAATTAAAAGCAATAGTGATATCAGCATACAACCCATCTAGATTGCATTTAGCCAAGTTAAACCTTATTTAAAATGACTTCAAAATAGACAAACCCACAAAAAGGAGACAAAAATTGATCACACAAATATAGTGTAAATACCCCTTTGTATTATCCTTTTAGATGACTAATACAATGGCCAATAGAAATCAATTGAAAGCCTAGAATAGATTGCTATTTCTGTCATTCCAATGTGTCATCAGAGAGTACAATTGGAAGAAAAATCAAAACAACTACATACTATTGGACTGACTGAATGTACTTTTCTTGAAAGAAAACAAAATTTCTACAAGTTTCAGATGACCACATTGCCTTGAAAACTCATTTATATAACCCGAGTTGCAACAAGAAAAGGGAAAATGTGACTAACAAGTGTCCCTCTACAATAAATGAGTACAACAAATTTTTCCCCAAAATATTTGGACACTTTTAATCAAAAATAACAAAAAGGAAGAAGTTATAGATGACAACAAGAGCATAAAACTTCAAATTTGTCTTTTTCTCTAACTGCTCCCTACTGGCAAAGCCTTTATTTTTGCAATTGCTTCCCAAAAAATGACTTCTCTTTTAGTGGGCCACTTGCATGTCTTGGCTATTGCTAATTCATTAACAAACTTTTGCCACCTGGCATCAGTAATCATTCTTCCTTCTATAGTAAACCTATTCAATTTAGTTTTAATTTTGAATAAGGTATCAACCAACTCATTGAAAATACATTCATCAATACCATCTTGGGAAATGGATACCACTTGTGGCAACTCTACAATGTGATCAAAGGAATTAGACCACTCATTAAGATCCTTCACTTTTCCATCAGAATCAATAATAGGAAGAATTAAAGAATAAAAACCATTTGTCAAAATATTCATTTAACTTTGTATTGCTAATAGCTTACCTGTGAAGAATTGCAATAGTTCTTTTACTTTGTCCATACCTTCTTTCACAATAATCACTTTATCTGGAAAATCCCCTTTTTTTCCTAAGAAGGGTATCAATCTTTCAAAGAATTGCATATAGGGTCCCCACTGCTAGAAGATCAAATCAAGCCATCCTATTGCATCCTTGCGTACCTATTTAGCAAATTGTAAATTGATGAAAGCATTATAGGCATCTTGAGATATTCTTTTCAAAATACTTATCCTATGGCTCAATACATTCATCATAACACTTTTCCTAGTTTCATTATCAGGTTGAGGAGTCTCTGTTTCCACATTCATTACAAGCACTGGTATTGTTGCTCTTATAGGTACTTCCTTAGTATGTATCTCTGCTTTTGCAGTGTACCTTTCTTATTCCACCTACCTTGGTACCTTTTCTACCTCTAATGCAGCTCTGAGTTGTTCTTTGAGAGATGACACTTTTGTCTCCAAAATTTGAATTTTTTCCTCTAACTCTTATGTCCTCTGCTTCTATATATGTTTTATTTTAAGCTCCTCCTCATCCAACTTTCGGATATCTATACATTCATTATACATAACAGCTAACCTATCTTTAATTTGATCAACTTTTGCCTCATTCATGAGTGCAAAATGTTTGACTAGGCTAGAAATTTCTCTTCTAGAAGTATTATCTAATGTCCAAACAATCATATTACCCTACGTAGTTTCTTATATATCCATCTTTTTTGGTTTCTTTGTATCCGAGGTAATACTCGAAACTACTAGGGTTTTTGTTTCTACATTAAAACTTGACCCCCTCTTCAATCCCTCACTACCACTACCCTCATAGCTAATAGCTTTGTCCTGTCTTCTCATTTGATCAAGGAAAAAAGCTCTCTCAATATCCCAGTTAGGTATCAAAATCATACCACTCCTGTGTACTAACTCCCTAGCCTCAAAAGGGGTCATTGTTTCAGTCTCAGGATCATATGCAAGCAGTTTGTCCACCGGTTTTTATTCTTCTTAGGGTCTTCTCATGGCATAAGGTTAAAGTGAGCTCATTTTTTTTAAATTTATACAAGAAACTTTTAAACTTTGATGATTTAATAAAATCATCATCTTCCATGAATTTTTTAGATTGGATGAGCCTATCATCTAGTCTTGAAGCTACAATTTGTAAATCAGTGGAAGCCTTTCCTACTTTAGTAGCTCATTGATATAGATAATTTTCCCTAATTTTAGCAAAATACTCATCATTTCTCGGGATTACCTGCAAAGCTCTACTCAATACCTTCTCTGAGATATGCAATTTTTTTTTGTCTTTTATTTCCCTTAGGGACACAAGCTGAGGTTGATGGTTGTTCTTCTTCTAACTCAACCTCTAGCTGCAAATCTGGTTTAGGTGAATCCCTATTTACAGTGGCCTCTTCTCCTTCTGGTTCATGTCACATTTGGGACATAATGTAGTCAAAATTCTCCACCATTTTCTTTAAATTTTTAGGATAGGGCACTTCTATGTAAAAACCCTTAAAATTAGGATTTGTTCTCCTCAAAGCCTCTTCCACCTTCCTAATTTCACCATACCTTTCAAGTAGCTCATCAGCCTCCCCTGTTGCTACTATATTTGCAATCAAATCCTCGATAAGAATAGGTTTTCTTGGAGGCAGGACATATCTCCTAATGGCCTTGACCTCATTGGTAATATAATTTTTAGGGTCATACATCCTATATGGCCCAGTAGAAAATTTATATTGGCTCAAATTCTTACTCAATTCTTCATATGCATTTTTCCCAATTTCAAAATCCCCTATTTTAAAAGTTCTACAAACAAATGCAGGCTTGTGTAAGGTAGGAGGGATCATTTTCTTGCTCATTAATAGAAATCGCCAAAAGAATTCAATAATGGCCAATCTGGGGGGTAAATATTTGGGTAAAATATGAGGAGGCTGTGAACATGCATATACCCTAATTAATGTGCATTCCTTAAACAAAAAGATGTCCCCCCAATTATGATCTATCCTATTTTTCTCATCTAGGAAAGTAGTTCTAAGAAAAGGTCTTAAAACATTTGGTGCTCTGAAAAAGGTATGGTCTACCATCTTCATAATAACAAAACTAAAAAAATTAAAGAACACAAGGGCATTTGAATAATAGAAATTCTTATGCCAAATATGAGTCTAGAGTTGCACAGGTAACTCAAAAAATTCATCAAAAGTTTGATCAATGAAGTCCCCGCCAATGTATCCAATGTTGTTATATAGGATAAGGTGAATCAGTAGTGAATAATGGTGGAACTTGAAGTCTTTCATCTCTCCCTTCTTTGCGTTACAAATCTACATAAGCATACTATCAATGATGAAGTCTACATAATCATACTATTTGTGGTGGAAAGGGTCTTGTATATCACATGCCATTAAAAAAAGGGAACCATACACACAATCCTTTGTACCATCACTTCCCATCACTTTGTGCAACCCATATACTATGTTTTTGAAATAATTCTTAAATCTACTCAAAGGTAGAAAATCCCCTACCATTTTTTGAAGTAACTCTACCTTTTTTACCCTGTAAGGAATATGTGGTAGCATAACATTGTTCACAAGGTATGTTTTATTCCTCTCAAAGTTTCCCTGCAAATCTGTAATGTCAATAGGTACATCCATTTGTCCCATTAATCCAAAGGCCTCAACAAAAGAAGTTTTGTCCAATGTCCATAGTATACTCCCATTATGCCTATGGAATGTTCTGGTTATTAGATTGTAGGAATTCATCACGGCTTTCAACAAATCAACATCAATGAACACTTCTAGAAATATCAATTTTTCCATATTTTTGTTCCATGGGTTACACACTGGCACATTTTCTATTCTATTATGATAGAAGTACATAAAAAGATCATAACCAGTCACTCTAGGACATTCAACATCTCGAACAAAAACATATGGGTCTCGAAAAACATGATCATTTACTGAAATTGCATTTGATGATCCTGTGAGAAATTTCAGCCAATCCTTAACATGCTTATTTGGTTATCTAACCCTTGACTTCTTCTTAGTCTTAGCAGTAGATTTCTTCCTTTTTCCTTCAAGTGTGACCTCTACAACATCGTCATCCTTGTCTTCAACTTTGACTTCTTCTTCATGCATTTCTTCAACTTCCTTGTCCACCATCTTCTCTACAAGTATGTTCTTGACTCTTTACACAGGATACACAAAACTCTGCAACTAGTAGATTTCATAATGGAACAGGAAACAAATTCTTCAAAGTGGTGAATATTATGTCATCTAATTAAATCTTTGATGTTTTAATCATGAAACTACCCACTTTTTCAATAAATTTAGCATGCATGAGCTTTAAAACCATTCATGCAAGTTGTCATCAAGGTATATCAACTACAAAATTTGATTCTGATGTGCTTTTCAAAGCTCTATTTTACTTGGCTATGGCAATTTTTTCTTTCCTACTTACCTAGCATGACACATCAACTGCTTTCTTTCAAATTGTGGTCTTTCGCTCTTACATTGAGTCAAACCTTCAATTTTTGTAACATTGGAGATACCCTTGATGAATTTCTATGTTCACTCAGAGACACTTCAGCATACCCTAATCGTAAGAACATAATGATGTCTTGGCACTGTATTGAAAATCCCTTTTACATTCTTATGATGCCCTTTACCTTGTATGACCTCAAACCTTTTCACTTGATACTTCCATTCTTATGATTTAGACTTTTTTCGTATAAGTGTAAAACCTTTATCAGAGCCTTCTTCACCCTTTACACCTATATGCAATTCAGTACTCAAAATACCACAACACTTATCTCACCCATTCTTTGGTCTTATGCTCAAAATCTACCCATGGTATCATGATACCCTTTACCTTTTCTTCATTCCTCCTTTATGATTACATGCTCACAATCAAAGTGTATTAGTGGAAACGAAGTTTCAACAACCTTTCTCTCATATGCTTACCTTGAAACTGCCAGAACATAAAGTGAAAATTTTGCTTTAGCCCAGCAACAATCTAGATTCAACCTTAACAGATTTCAAGAAATCAGAACCGTTGATTTAAAACACATACAGATAGAAAAACTTAAGTCATGGGCCACATTGGATGGGCCCATTTGTTACATGTGATGTGTCATTACTGAATTTGCTTGCATCAAGGCTCATTTGACAAATCATTAGGTTCCACCCGACACATTCACATCATAATATAGCCTTTACGATTGTCCACACATCTTGCAAAGTGAAGGAACGTAAACATTATTGATCAACAGTTTCGATCTTATGAGTCCCTTTCAAACATAAGACCATAAAGGATTTTATGCCTTTTCATTGTGCAAAGCATTATGCTCTTACGCTATCCCTTAGATCATAAGCACCTACATCAAGACCCAACACATTTCCACTTATTCACTCAAAGGCTCACCCATAACCATGTAAACCAAAATAATATCTCCCTTTAAAACCTTTAGGGTCACTCGCAAATCACTTTAAGTGTATGCTCGAGAATGCCTTTTCAAACCCTTTGTGCTCACCCACTCAACCCTACACTGTGAGATCATAAAGGGGTAGATTTGAGTGCTTTTCCAAACCTTTTGAAAATTCAATAGGAAATTCAGGGTTCTTTTTATCTAGGGTATTTCGGTAATTGCTCTAATAACAAACCTTAAGAAATTAGAAATAATTTAAACAATAGAGAGCAATAATAGGGCATAATGACAAATAAAAATCATAAAGTTCGCAACCCTAATTTGCAAGAAATAAGGACCTAATTGATTTTTCACCAAAAATTTATTCAATCTCTGCCCTGTGAAAAATTAGACCAACACTTCCCATTAGTGCACCCAAAGTTATATCATTTTTAGGATCACATCTCATCTCTTGAATAGCTTACACTCTAATTGCATCAACAAGAAGTAGATTTCTAAGTATCTTGCTAACTACTGTCACATCATCTATTTTCCCTCCCGAGGCTCTGATTGCACTTTTGCTTGCTTTTATTCTTTCACTATATTGTGAAAGTTTTTCATATTCTCTCATCTTCATCTGATCAAATTGACCTCTTAGATTTTCTACCTTAGCTCTCCTCACATTTTCATCTCCTTGATAGATATCTTTTAGCTTGTTCAACATTTCATGAGTAGTAGGACAATCTAAGACTTCATCAAATTTAGCATAATTGAGAGTAGAGGCAATGTCAATCATCATTATGTTATGATTCTTCTTTTCCACAATTTGATCCATAGACAAAGGTCCAGTAGGTGTTACATATTTTTTATCCAGTTATTTTAGGCATGTGTCTATAGTGGTTTCTAGATATAGCTTTATGAGTTCCTTCCATACTTGGAAGTTATCTTTGTTCACTTTAGGAATCTCCCTTCTAGAAGACATCTAGAAATTTAGCTTAGGTCCTTGAAACCTTATCTACAAGCACCAAAGGATCTAATAAAAATTGATGGAAATGAAAAGGAGTAATTGAGAGAGGAGGGGTAAATCAATTACCTCAAAAATAAATCCAAAAGTCCCTTTAGAATGTCAACACAGTATAAAACAAATAACTTTTTATAACTTGGTTAACACTAAATATTTTGATGTAGCTTAGTTAACACTAAATATATTATTGTTACTCGGTTATCAATGAACATGCAAATCATAAGATATATGAATGTGACTAACCTTACTTAACTTAATTTCTGAAACATAAAGAAAATAAAATGGAACACAAGAGACACCAAGGTTTAACGTGGAAACCCAATTTTGGAAAACCACTAATTGCAACTAGTTACTATTTTTAACTCTTATGAAGTGAGACCTATTAGGAGCCAACCCAATTAAAGGGTACAAAATACATTATTAGGTGTGATCTTAATAGAGGATTTAATTCATCCTATTAGGAGTGGCCTTGTAAGAGGTCTATAAACACTTTAATCTAAAAATGCCACCTTGTTAAAGGATTTGGCAAATAGCTATTAGGCTAACTCTATTAGGAAATTTGATTCATTACTAAAATTATTAGAGAGAAACAAGGACTTGACCTAATTTATGATACAACTAAGTTTACTAATTTCATATCTTTGGTCTAGCTTGAATACTTGATCCTCCTTGATCAAAATGTTCTTTGCAACTCGAATAACTCGAATACTCTAATATCCTTCCAATTTGCTTCCTTAATTTATCTTATTCAATTTCATTCTTCCTCAATTCAATAATCAAATTAACCTTATAATTATATGAATAAACTTGTCAAATTGGCTTGAATATACTTTTAATCAAACAATTTTAATCCCTTATGTTAGCTTGAATTAACAGATAAATCTATTAGACTCAATATGTTGTCAGTCGGCTAATATAGAGCTGAGTACTTGATAAAACTTAGAGAAACTCTTCTTTAACTGACCCAACTTGGTTAATATTGATTATGAACTAACTTTCCTTTGTGAATTGATTGAACCCAGTGAACATGAAATCCATGTCAACTTTTCTTTGGTAATCAAGTGAACTCAATTAACACAAGATCTTCCTTCGATGCCTGTGTGAGCTCCATAAGGACTAACTCTAGACTTGGTTATAGTTGCAACACTTAGTATATATAAGAAATTGTCTCCAATTACTGAGTGATTTTGGCAATCACTAACTTTCTCGATAAGGCTTCACATTTTTTGTAAAATCAAAGACAACATATTGATGAACTACTAGTCTAGCCTTAAAAGAATGTCAATTTTCATATGTACCACTTCACAAAGGAGATGAAAAAATGGATTTCAAATGAATTTTTTTTAAAAATTAAAATAATTGTTACAAACTAGAAAGAAAATTCTAAAAACCACTAGTTTAAATAATCCTCAAATTCTTTATGGATTTTTAGTAATATGCATCTGAAAAAAAAAATTTATTTTAAAAAGTATCCATTTCAGTGTCAAAGTTGGCCAAAAAGTGGAAACCAATACTATAGCCTGACCCAATTGCAATTTATAGACAAGGTGTGCATTATCAAAGACAAATATGAAACAGTCATTGGTATAATGCATTTTAGTTGAATCAAACTGAGATGAAACACTTAGTTTCTAAGGTAGATGATAGCTAGTTGTGCAAGAAGATATTGTGTCATATAAACTTTGATAATATTGCAAAGGTCAATACTGCGTTTGCAGCTAGAGATTTGCCTAAAATTGTGAAACCTACTAACATGGTGTGTAAGGAATTTGCGATGGCAAAATAGAGGAAAAGCTCATTTCCAAGAAATAAATTTAATACATCTTTAAATTTGGAAATTGTGCACATAGATTTGACTAGTCCTACAAAGACAAGATAATTTTATGGTGAAAGGTATTTTATGGTTCTTGTCAATGATTTCACTAGAATTATACGGGTAGCATTTCTTGGAGAAAAATATAAATATTTCGAGAAGTTCAAGATATTTATGAATAGAGTTGAAAATGAATTTTCCTTGAAGATTAAATGTTTTAGATCAGATAGAGGTGGAGAATTTACTTCAAATGAGTTAAAAAAAATAGAGAAGAAAATGGAATTAAAAGACAACTTTCATCCCCTAAGACATGTGAACTAAATGGGATAAAAGAAAGTAGGAACATAACAATGACATAAGGGGAAGGATAAATGATGCTTGAGAACAATGTATATAAGATATTTTGGAGAGAAGTAGTAAATAAAACAATGTACAATAAGAATAGAGTACAAATCAGACAAAACACTAGTAAGACACCTTATGAACTTTGTTTTGGATAGACATTCTTAGTAAACTATTTCACAATCTTTAGAAGTAAATGTTGTTATAAATACTTTAGAATAACTGAGAAGGGGTGGGGGGGGGTGGGGGGAGTGGTGAATCAGTTATTCAAGGTCCAAATGTCCAATTAAAATTTTTTATCAAGTAAAGTGAGCCCATTAAACTATTCATGCATCCAAGCTTAAACTTTCCTACTTAGCAAGTTACTGTAAAATTAGCATGCAAGCATAACACATGAAAAGATCAACACATAACACAATGATTTATGTGGAAACCCAATTTGGAAAAAACCACTAGTAACATGCTACTCAATTCTCACTCTTTTGAAGTGATGCCCTATGAAAGGCCTACCATGTTGAAGGCTACAACACACTGTTGAATGTGACTCAATTAAAGGATTTAACCACCCTGTTAGAAGTGGGCCTGGTTAGTGGATTTTAGAACATTGACTTGGAATGTCACCCTATTAAAGGATTTACAACTAGATGTTAAACCAACCTAAGTCTATAGGATTTTACACTAGCTGACACAATTGTTAGAGAGTAACAATAAGGGCATTTGACCTGATACAACTCATAACTTATCTTGCAAATTTAAAATCTCTATTCAGTTCTTCATAATTTTCCTAGCTTTTAGTCTCTGTAGCTCTGACAGCTTGTCCTCTTTTCAAGCTCTATTTCCTTAAGTCTTCATGCTCGATGTACTAATACAATCTCCTATATGGCCACTTATTGATGTAGAGTCTCTATGCTCTGTTCTTCCTTCTCAATACCTTCTCCTTGACATCCTTCAACAACTTCACATTTTGGCACCTCAGCCTCTAACTTCTTAGCCCATGACTCCTTAAATAGAAGTTTGGAAATGCTTTTCCTACTTGATTCTTCCCTTCTTTAATTTCAGTTTGAATGGATTAGGTAGTATTTAATGAATCTACCCCATATCTTGTTTCTTCTAAAATCATCATAAAGAATCCTCTTGAATTTGCTAAAAAATGGTTTACCTAAAATTCTGTGCCACTAGCTCATCATCCTTATCCTCCATTTGGTTCACAAAATTCAAGGTAACAAACTTGTCGGCTTAGATTTGACAAATCTCTAACTTTTCAAATAATGTAGTAGCTCAGCACTATTGAAATTTTGGTACTTGGCACATACTTTGTTACTCAGCACCAACTACATTTTACTAATGCTTGGCACCTGAAGTCTTCTCGTGTCCTTCTGTATCACTTGGCACACACTAGATTTTTCATTTTCTTAGCACTAACTAAAAATCTAGTCGTCATAAACTAGCTTTCTCAACACTCACTAATAAACTAAGTTATGCTTTTCAGCCAACTTTGTTGCAACTTATTCTTCTAGTGTTTCTAAGTGTGGCCAACCTCTATATCTTCAAGTATATTATCAATACATCATTCTACCATTGTCTTAACTGATCCTTGTACTTCATTACAAAACCATAACTCAACCTTTCCCTTAGGTACTTTTGTTACATCTTGTTGATTAAATCCTCTTCATCAATCAACTAAGTGATAGTACTTAGATCTTATAAGTAATGTCATTCTAGCAAATAGCAGGTTTGACATCAATGACAAAAAAATGATTGAAAACATTTTTATCAACAATCTCCCTCTTTGTAAACAATCTTCTTCATTCTTCAACAATGATCTTTTTAATCAGATTTCCAATAGATGTTACATTAAAGAGTTGATGATGTTGGAAAGTTTCATTCAATGATTGATGAAGGTATGTTTTCTGGATATTTATTGAAAATTAAGGCATATAGAGCTTTTAATTGAAGAACTAAGACTATTATTAAAACTATAGATGTAAGAGTTGATGACAATTTTAGAATCTAGGAAAGGATACTTGATTATAATTTTGATGAAGAAACTAATCCAAGGCCTAACAAACAACATGTTGATCAAGAATTATTCTATGAGACTAACATTGATTTGTAGATAAAATTCAAAAAGAAGTACAAGTGAAAGAACAAAGAGGAGAACCAAAATTTGAACCTAGAGTTAAAATAAGAGTTGAAGTGTTAACACCTAATAGAATTTTGATAAAGAATCAACCTCCTAATCATATTATTTGCATCAAAGACAGAGGAGTTATGACAATAAATAAGGTAGAAGAAGAACTATGTTTGATTTCTCCAATTGAACTTAAAAGTTTTGATGAAGCTAGTAAAGATGATTTTTGAATTAAATCTATGAAAGAATAGCTAGAGAAGATTGAAAAGAACAATACATGGCCCAAACCAGTTCCTAGACCTAAGGATAAGAACCTTATTAGAACTAAGTGGGTATTTAGAAACAAGATAAATGAACAAGATCAAAGAGATATGGTCTACAAATTGAAGTAGGCATTTTATGGATTGAAACAGGTACCTAAAGCCTAATATGCAAGATTGGATAAGTATTTGATAAGTCTAGGATTCACAAAAGGTAATGCTGATAGTAATTTATATTTGAAGAAGATTGAAAATGGCTTACTAATTGCTAAGGCATTTGTGGATGACATAATATTTGAAGTAGATGATAATGCAAGTGAAGCATTTGTAGTAGAAATAAAGAAGAAATGTTAGATGAGTATGAGTGGTGAGGTGAAGCATTTCATGGGATGCAGATTGTTTAGAACAAATAAGGTATTTTATATTACAAGATTAGTATCTTAAGGATTTTTTCAAAAGATTTGGTTTAGAAGTTGTAAACCTGTTGAAATACCTATGATAACTAGTCATAAGTTATCTCGCAAAGATGAAACCCCTCCTATTGAGTAAAACTATAGATCTATGATTGGATGATTAAAATATCTAACAAACACTAGACATTATACATCTAATTTAGTTGGAATTGTGACTAGATTTTAAGTTGATCCTAAAGAGTAATATTATGCAATAATAAAAATAATTTTCAGATATTTGAAGGGTACACCTAATTTTCTATGGTATGATGGATCACATAATTTTACTTTATATGCATAAATTGATGTGGATTGGGAAGGAAGTGTAGATGATAGGAAAAGTACTACTGGTGGAGAATTCTTCTTGAGAGGAAGATTGATTTCTTGGTTGAGCAAGAAATAATATTGTATTTCACAAAGTATGGTAGGAGAAGAGTATGTAAGAATAGAAAATAGTTGTAATTACATTATATGGATGAAACAAATATTTATAGACATTGAGATTGATTTTACATAGAATGTTATGATACATTGTGATAAAAAAAGTGTAGTGATTATGTCAAAGAATCAATTTTCACATTCAAATACAAAGCATGTATCTATTATAAAGTATCACATTTTGAGAGAGAAAGTTGTACATAAAGAGATTTAATTGGAATATATTATAACAAAGGAGAAGATAGTTGACATATTCACAAAACCTTTTCCAAAGGACACATTTGATTGCTTAAGAGGTATGCTTGGTGTTATTCCTAGCCTACTTTTGAGTACTTGATGTAGAGATTGCATCAATCTAGTGGTAACATAGACTATTTCTTTTATCTGGATTGGATGCTTCATACTCCCTCTATGGGGGAGTATCTATGTTTGAACTAAGTCATGAAGGACTCTTGGTAACTAGTAGTTAACAATATATTTGGACACTCAATATTGTTGCATATGTTATCAAGAGAATTGACATAATGATACATTTTTCATTAATGTCAATGGGTGAGAGTTGCACATGAAAGATGACCTTTGATATGAATGTTTTGAGATACCTTATAGGGGAGAGAATAATAAATGAAACATTATTTTGTATGTATGTTTGTAGAGAGTAATGGATCAAATATCTTTGTATAGTAACTGATGTCAATAGGGGAGAATTGTATATTGATTGATGGAGAGGATTTGAAATGATTGATGTAGAGGATTTACAAATTTGATTGATGGAGATGATATATGAAATATTTTTTTATATGGAAGATATTAACATCTTCCTTATAATTTTTGGTTACATTATAGTGGACATTCATGCTCAACATGAATGAGGGAGAAGTTGCAATAGATATATTTGGTATTCCTGGAACTTAGAACATCTTAATCTATCTTTCCATAATTACCAAAGGGGGATAATTTTATGAATGAATTCTAATGGTATCTCTAAGGGGAAGTCTCCTAGAATTGTTAGACAGGTGATTTAGAGGTTATTTGTTGCATTCATGATAGATTTTTTCATTGATGTCAACATATTGGTTAGTTGTGATATCTAGCAATCCAACAAAAAGAGTTTGGCTTGGTGACATTTGAGGAATGAAGAGGTGATTATACAGTCTTGGGATAATGTTATATTGAGTTTCTTGATTCTATTGTTAAGAGTGCATGAAGAAATATGATGATAGTACTATTGACATTCCAATCATGTTTGTTATTAGTGACATACACTTATTCAGATTGTGAGTTCATACTAAGCTTATTGCATAGTTAACAGTGTTGACCAAGCAATTTAGTTGTTACTGAGTAATACAGTTGCTACCAAGTCATTTGGAAAAGTTCTAGTGTATGCCAAGTAGTTACAACTATTGTAAAGATTAGTAGTGTAAACCAAGCATCTCAGTGTATGCTAAGTTTACCAATGCAAACCAAGTTGTGCAGTGGTTATCGAGTTTGCAGTTGATGTGATGTGAGTCTAGTGTTGAATGAGCTACTTAGTGATAACCAAGAGACTCAATTTATATTGAGCTTGAGATGATAGTGTTTACGAAGCTATGTAGTTGTAACCAAGTGATTTAGTTTATATGACAAGTTTCATAGTATTCGCCAAGTCACCAATGTAAACTAAGTTCAAGACTACTTAGAAGTGATCAATATGGACTGAGCTTCTATGTCTATTGAGTGCATAATGATGCTAAGTAGTGATAGTGGATGTTGAGAATCAAAACCTCACTGAGTCAGTCTTCAGAGCTTGAGTTTCTACACTTTGGCTGACTTTGTAATGTTTTGCATAAACTTGTATTGTGGTCGACTTTGTAATTGTGTAATTGTGTGTGTGTGTCTATATATATATATATATATATATATATAATTTATTCTATCACATCCAATGTATGTGTATGAAATTGAAAAACAAGTAATATAATCATTACAAAAGAGCAAATTACAAAGGCTGCAATAGTATAAGGAGCAACAAAGATTCATCTATCACAACAAGGTGATTTGTACACTTAAGGGAATCTCATTCAGCAAACCAAGTTGTAGATCAAAGATCACCTACTACTTCATCCTAACAGGTGGATTAGTCAAATCCTTTAATAAGGTAGACCTAACAGCCTTATATAAATCTCTTTACTGAGTGCATACTATTAGAAATGCTTTAGAATAACTGAGAGGGGAGGTGAATCAATTATTCAAAGTCCAAATGTACTAATAAAATCTTTTTCAATAAGTATTATATGCTCAATTATACTCACCATGCATCCAAGCTAAATATACATCTTAGCAAGTTACTAAAAAATAAACATGCAAGAATAAGACATGAAAGATCAACACATAACACAGTGATTTACGTGGAAACCCAATTTGGGAAAAAACACCAGTAACATGCTACTCAATTCTCACTCTTTTGAAGTGATGCCCTATGAAAGGCCTGCCCAGTCAAAGGCTACAACAGACTATTAAATGTGACATGGTTAAAGGATTTCAACCACCCTATTAGAAGTGGGCCTAGTTAAAGGACTTTAGAACATTCACTTGGAATGTAACCTTGTTAAAAGATTTACACAATGGTTGTTAAACCAACCTAACTGCATAGGACTTTACCCTAACTAATACAATTGTTAGCGAGTGACAATAAGGGCTTTTGATCTAATACAACACATAACATAACTTGTAGATTTTAGATCTCAATTCAGCTCACAAATTTGCATGGCTTTCAGTTTCTACATCTCATGACAACTTGTCCTCCTTTCAAGCTTTGTCTCCTTGAATCTCCATACTCATTATGCCAGTGCAATCTCCTTTATGGCCACTTATCAAAGTAGAGTCTCTATACTTTTTTCTTCCCTTATGATGTCTTCTCCTAGATACCACAACCAACCACTTAACAATTCTTGCTTCTTGACTTGTAACTCCTAAAATAAAAGTCTAGAATACTTTTCCCACTCTAATCCTTCCATTCTTAATTTTTGGTTTGAATGGATTAGGTAAGATTCAATGAATCTACCCCTTATCTTGTTTCTTCTAGAAACATCATGAAGAATCCACCTATATTTGTCTAAAAATGGTTAACCTAAAATTTTGTGCCACTAGCTCATCATCCTTATCTTCCATATCATTCACAAACTTCAAGGTAACAAACTTGTTAGCTCAAATCTAGTGAACCTTTAACTTTTCAAATAATGCAGTAGCTTGACACTATTGAAATTTTGTTGCTCAACACCCATAGTGTTACTCGACACCTATTATGTTTTACTAATTCTTGACACAAAACTGTGGATTTGCTTGGCATCAACTAAGTTTTATTGATGCATTGCACCTATTACTTTCTCGGCTCCATTTGTTTCACTCGGTAAACACTGAATTTTGCATTTTCTCAACACTTACTAATGAACAACTTTGTTACAACTGATTCTTTTAGAGTTTTTAAGTGTAGCCAACCTCTATATCTTCAAGTATATTATCAATACATTATTTTATCATTGTCTTAACTGATCATTGTACTTCATTACAAAACCATAACTCAACCTTTCCCTTAGGTGCTTTTGTTACATCTTATTGATTAAATCCTCTTCATCAATCAACTAATTGATAGTACTTGGATCTTATAAGCAATTTCCATTCTAGCAAATAGAAGGTTTGACATCAATGACAAAACCATGATTGAAAACATTCTTTATCAACAATCTCCATCTTTGCAACAATCTTTGTTTTTCAATAATGATCTTTTCAATCAGATTTCAACAATCTCCCTATTTGGCATTGATGGAAAACCAAACTAATCAACCAAGTTATCAAAATGCTAACTAGGTTAATAATAGTAAGTCATATGCCAAAAGAAAAAACTTTGTATCCAAAATTGTTCATTTTATTAGCAACTTTGAATTTCTTATAACTTCCTCAAAATTCTATAAGTAACTTTCTCTTTGGAAGTATTAGGGATATCTCTTTTGTCAATACATTGTCTACTCCTTGTTGTTCTACTTCCTCTCTAATCTTGTCATCCTAATTGATTCTTGTCTATGCTATTTTCTCCCTCTGAGCTGCTATTTCTCCCTCTACATGTCAAATCTATGTTGTTTTCTCCCTCTAAGTTGCTATTTCTCCCTCTACATGTCAGATCAGTTTCTACTATTTCTCCCTCTTTGAAAAAATGCAAAAGACATACTATTTCAACATCTTATCATGCAAGTGTAGCATTTGTAAGAGCTCCAATTTCTCCCTTGGTCACCTTGCTTGTGACTGATTTAGAATTTCAATATAGTAATTACTTTAGGTAAAACCTAAAGTAAGTATCCTCTACATCAATTTATAACATTTCAGCAATCAACTCATTTGATGCAAGGCAATCTTGCTATTACTCAAACAACCTTGGATAGGAGTACCACCCCTAACTTACCTCTAAGATACTCAAATGCATCTCTACATAGTGCTTTTGTGAAGATGTTAGCAATTTCTTCCTTTGAGCTGACATATTCCATCTTCACTTGTTTGTCTTCCAACAATTCTTTTACATAGTGATAATTAATTGCAATGTGCTTTGTTTTAGCATGCATCATATGATTATTTGATATGTTAATGGAACTTGTATTATCAAAATAGATTATCATAGGTTCAATTACCTCTTCCTTCATACCTTTCAACAGATGTTTGATCCATACAATATTGGTGCACTTGATAGCAGCAACAACATACTCAGCTTTAGTTGTGAACTGTGAAGTACAAATTTTCTTTTTGCTAGTCCAAGTGACTAATCTTTTACCTAAGAAAAGTGTTCCTCCACTGGTGCTTTTTATGTCATCTATATTACCTCCCCAATATGCATCAATGTAAGCATTCAACTCAAATTTTTCACTTCTCTTGTAATATAAGCCAAATTCATTTGTTCCTTTTAGGTACCTCATTATTATTTTTACCACTATAAGATGATTTTTTCTTGGGTTTGCAAAAAATCTTGCAACTATTCCAATATATAATGCAATTTCTAGTCTACTATGCACAACATACTGCAACTTTTCAATCATTGATCTGTATATTGTCTAATTTAGTTTAGCTAATTCATCATTCTTGGATAACTTATGTCATGTTACCATTGGTGTACTGACTAGTTTTGAACCATCTAAGCCAAATGTTTTGAGTATCTCTTTGATATATTTTGATTGGGTTACAAAAATGCCATGTTTTAGTTGATGTACTTGCAATCCAACAAATAATTTGATTTCTCCAAACATTGACATCTCAAGCTCATGTTTCATTTGATTAAAAAAATCTTTGCATAGTGCATCTTTTCGTCCAAATATTATATCATCAAAAAAGATTTCAAATATCAAAATATCTTTACCTTTTTTTGCCTTGATATAAAGGTTGTTATTGTCATCTACTCTCTCAAATCCTATTTTTACAAGATATTTGTAAAGTATCTCATACCATGCTCTAGGTTCTTATTTCAAACCATAGATTTATTTATGTAGTTTACAAACCATATCCTTGTTTTTTTCATTAACAAATCCATCTAGTTTTTCTATGTAGACTTCCTCTTCTAGTATACCATTCAGAAAAGTAGACTTTACATCCATTTGGTAGACTTTAAAACCTTTGTAAGTAGAATATGCAAGTAGAGTTCTTACTCCTTCCATCCTTGCAAATGGGGAAAATGTTTCCCCATAATCTAGTCCTTCTTCTTGTGCATAACCTTTACAGACTAGTCTAGCCTTATTTTTTGTGATCTCATCATTCTCATCTAGTTTGTTCCTAAATACCCACTAGGTCTCAATCACATTCTTTTCAATTAGTCTTGGAACTAAAGTCCAGGTTTTATTCCTCTCTATCTAATCAATCTCTTCTTGCATAGCTTTACACCAATCATCATCCTATAGTGCATCTTTCAATATTTTGGGTTCAATCTTGCTTAACAAACATGATTCATTCCTTAGTCCATTTCTTTTCATTGGTCTAGCATCCGTGTCACCAATAGTTTGTTCTGTAGGGTGATGTCTTCTCACATACTTGGATAGCCTTGGTTTTTTCCTTGTTTCTTGTTAGTTATTTTAGCTTCAGAGTCATTGTGCACATCTCTTTCATGTAATTCATTATCTCTTTCATGTGTACTAATTTCAGAATTAGAATGTGCATTTTCTTCATTCTGCAACTCAGCTTCTAAATGCAGCTTAGCATTTACTAGTTGTGATTCGACTGATATTGAAACTTGTTGTTGATTTCCAACTTGATTGAGAGCTTCTTCTTCAACAGACATTCCTTCATATAAATATACAAAGGATCTATATTCTTTTGGTTTCTTGATGGATTCATCATCTTCAACTTTTGCATGCTTATCAAGATTTACATTTGCACTCTCCACAATTTTGTTAGTGTTAGTATTCAAACACTTATATGCTTTAATTCTAGTGGAGTATCTAAGGAATATAACTTCATCACTCTTTGCATCAAACTTACCATTTCTAGAATCTTTAAGAATATAGCATTTACAGCCAAACACTTTGAAATATTTTATATTGGGTGAGTGACCATACCATAGTTCAAAAGATGTTGCATTTGTACATTTCTTGATTTGTACTCGATTCAAGGTGTAGATTATTGTACTTACAGCTTCTCTCTAGTACTTTAGAGAAACATTCTTCTCCATCATTAATGTTCTGGCATAGTCTATCACTGATATATTCCTTCTTTCTACAATGCCATTCTATGGGAGAGTTCTAGGTGTTGATGTTTGTCTTTTAATTCCTTTGTCATTGCAAAATATTTCAAATTATCTTGATGTGAACTCTCCTCCTCTATCTGATCTTAGGTACTTCACACTCTTCCCTATTTCCTTCTCAACCTTGGCCAAATACCACTTAAACATTTGAAATGCATCAGATTTTTTATTTAAGAACATGACAGTCATCATCCTAGAGTAGTCATCAACAAACAACATTATATATTTGTCTCCTTTCTAGCTTTGCACTTCTATTGGGCCACATAAATTAGCATGGAATAACTCTAGTACTTCTTTGAAAGTATAGGTTTTTCTTTTGAAAATTGACTTCGTCATCTTTCCTAGCTAACACTATTTGTACATTGTATTGTTAGGCTTCTTTAGTTTAGGTAAACCTCTGACTTTCTTCATTTTGTTGATGCTAATGAGATTATCAAAGTTGACATGACATAGCCTTTTATGCCATAACCACACATCATCGAATCTAACAACAAGACAGGTTGGATCTTCCATATCTAGGTAAAACATATTACTCCTAGTTCGGTCTCCTTTTCCTATTAGATTTCCATCAGTATCATAAATTTTGGCAATTTTGTTTCCAAATTCTACTTTACATCCTACATTGCTTAACTATGACACACTCAATAGGGTATGTGCAGGATCATGGTGTGCCAAAAAGTGGCGATCTGAAAAATATTTAGTTTTGAAATGCCTCAAAGAATTTCAAAATCTATTCCCACCTTTTTCCCACCCATCCTAATACTAAATGAAAAAAATTAATACCTTTATAATTCCTACTATATCTTTCAATACCAACCTTATATGGTCATCTTTAAAACATCCCAAAAATGTGTTTTTGGCATGTTCTTATGTGTTTTTTACTTCAAGCATGTAGCTGACAACTTTTTTTTAACCAAAATTTGATGTAATGAAAAGGGTTTCTTAAGAATGTTCTTAACTTTTCATAAATGTAAGTTTTGTCAAATTATGAGTTTAGTAAGTAATTATTACTTATTTTCTAATGGAGTTAGCTACAAAGTGCTGATTGACATACTGGTTGAAAAATAGCTATAACTTTCAAATCGTATAAGATTTGTGAAATCCAAAAGATGTGTCACATTCTATGCTTTGACTAGTATAAGAAAAGAAAAAAGAAAAACTTAATTTTGATTTTTTTTGAACTAGTTAAGGTGGTCAGACACAGGAGTTTTTTAATTCTGAAAATAGTATAGTAGAAAATTCATAATTAATTATTTATTTGGAATAAAAATTGCCAAAAATATGCATCACATCCAGGCTTGAGTCTACTTTTTATATCTAAAATTATATTTAAAAATATTATCATTTGATTATGATTAAGGTGGTCAGACATACACCTACTTTTTATTTTTGCCCTAAAATTTTTGTAGTACTGCATTAAAATCCAAACTTTTAACCAATCAAATAATTTTTTCTTCAGATAAGGCTTTGTAGTTTAGAAACTAGATTCAATTTCCTACAGATTATTTTCTCACAACTTTTTGATATAAAGTCTAGAACCACTTTAAAATTATGTGTCAAGTTGACATAACCCTGATTTGTTGATTTTTCACTGCTACTTAAGGCCATAGTTTGGTACACCATGATCCTGCACATACCCAACAAATTGTTGTTCAATCCTTCAACATAATATGCATTATCACATGGAATTTTTTCTATAAGATTAATAGAACATTTTTCTTTGATTAGACATGGAGCATAATTTCCAAATCTAACACTATTTCCATCATATTGAGTAAAGGTAATAAACTTAGTTTTGTCTCCTATCATGTGATGTGAACACCCACTATCTATGATCCATCTATCATTCTTGTTTACATAGCTTACCAATGTTTTTGTCTCATCTTCATTTGACTCATCCTTCATGGCTACATAGACTACCTCATCATCATTTTTATCAGAATCCTCTTCTTCAACAATGTAGCACATTTTGCTTTTGTCTTTCTAATCTCTACTATCATCTTCTCTTTTGTTCTTTTTCTTGTTGCCTTCTCTATAGTTCTTTTTCTGTGTACATCTTGCAACAATATGTCCTACTTTATTGCAATTGAAACATGTGATAGGCAACTTACCTTTGAATTTAACTTTTCCTCTGTGAAATCTTCTTGCCAGAAATGCTTCCAATTGTTGCACATCTTCCTCATTGATGCTATTGTCATTGGATGCATATTTTACCCTTCTCATCTTCTTTGGTTTCACCTCCTCAATGTCTTTCAACAATAGCTTGGCCTTGAAAGCAGATTCAAGATTCTTAGGTCTATAGTTTTCAAAGTTGGACAACTCAAATGCAGTAATTTTTCCCACTATACCTTCAAGAGTTCACTCATTTCCTGGTATGCACCTTAACTCTTGGATGGATGACAATCTAATAGCATAGATGGGGAGCAAGGTTCTTAAGAATTTATTGTTGACAACTTCATCATCCAAATGACCACCCAAACTTCTTATTGCACTTACTACTCCCTTTATTCTAGAGGCATATTGAGCAATGTTCTCACCTTCCTCCATTCTCATGTCATCAAACTTTCCTCTAAGGCTTTCTCTTTTTTCTCTTTGGACATTCTAATCTCCTCCATAAATATCTCTCAAGGCTTTCCAAATCTTGAATGTAGAGTCACATCCCTTGATCTCATCAAATTCAACATAGCTGAGGGTAGAGGCAATCTCCAACATTGCTTAATTGTGCTCCTTCTTTTTCTTCATATCTTTTTTAGTATGGACACTAGTTGGATCAACATGTTCCACTTCAATTGAGGTTTTTGCATGATCACTTATTGATCCAAGGTGAAATTTCATTAAACTTTTTCATGCATCAAAGTTATCTCTATTGAGCTTGGAAACTTCTTCTCTCTTGGACATCTTGATCTTTTCTGCTTCTAGTACCTTTAAGCCAAATCAGCAAACTACTCTGATACTAGTTGTTAGAAATTATTTACAATAATTGAGAGGGGGGGTGAATTAGTTATTCAAGGTCTAAATTTCCTAATAAATTTTTTTTCACTAAGTATAGTATGCCTAATTATATTAACCATGCATCCAAGCTAAATATACATCTTAGCAAGTTACTAAAAAATCAACATGTAGGAATAAGACATGAAAGATCAACACATAACATAGTGATTTACATGGAAACCCAAATTGAGAAAAACCACCAGTAACATGCTACTCAATTCTCACTCTTCTAAAGTGATGCCTTGTGAAAGGCTTGCCTTGTTAAAGGCTACAACACACTATTAAATGTGACCTAGTTAAAGGATTTCAACCACCCTATTAGAAGTGGGCCTAGTTAAAGGACTTTAGTACATTCACTTGGAATGTCACCCTATTAAAGGATTTACACAATGGTTGTTAAACAAACCTAATTCCATAGGTTTTTACCCTAACTGGTACAATTGTTAGAGAGTAACAATAAGGGCTTTTGATTTGATACAACTCACAACATAACTTGTAGATTTTAGATCTCAATTCATCTCACAAAATTGTTTGGCTTTCAGTCTCTACAGCTCTTGATAGCTTGTCCTCCTTTTAAGATTTGTCTCCTTGAGTCTCCATGCTCATTCTAGCAATGCAATCTCCTTTATGGCCACTTATCAAAGCAGAGTCTCTGTACTTTGTTCTTCCCTTATAATGCCTTCTACTTGACACCACAACTAACCACTAAATAACTCTTTCTTCTTGACCTATAACTACTTAAATAGAAGTCTGGAAAACTTTTCCCACTATAATCCTTTTGTTCTTAATTTTTTGTTTGAATAGATTAGGTGAGATTCAATGAATCTACCCCTTATCTTATTTCTTCTAGAAACATCATGAAGAATCCACCTATATTTTGCTTTAAATGGTTAACCTAAAATTTTATGCCGCCAACTCATCATCCTTATCTTCAATCTAGTTTAGAAACTTCAAGGTGACAAACTTGTTGACTTAGATCTAGTGAATCTTTGACTTTTCAAATAATGTAGTAGCTCAGCACTATTGAAATTTTGATGCTGGGCACACACTACATTACTTGGCACCTACTATGTTCTACAGATGCTCTTCACCTATTGTGGATTCACTTGGCATCAACTAAGTTTTACTGATGCTCGACACTTATTACTTGCTTGGCACCTAAACTTGCTCGGCTCCTTCTGTTTCACTCGACACAAACTAAATCTTGTATTTTCCTGGCACTTATTGATTAAAAGCTTTGTTACAACTTATTCTTCTAGATTTTCTAAGTATAGCCAACATCTGTATCTTCAAGTATATTATTAATACATCATTTTATCATTGTCTTAACTGATCCTTGTACTTCATTACAAAACCATAGCTCAACCTTTCCTTTAGGTGCTTTTGTTACATCTTATTGATTAAATCCTCTTCATCAACCAACTAAGTGATAGTACTTGCATCTTACAAGAAATTGTCATTCCAACAAATAGTAGGTTTGACATCAATGAAAAAATAGTGATTGAAAACATTCTTTATCAACAATCTCCCTCTTTGCAACAATCTCCCTTTTTCAACACTGATATTTTCAATTAGATTTCAACACATACTTTATTGTATGTTTGCAAATCCTTTCACAAGGTGGACCTAGCAGTCGTTATTGCTCCTAATAGGGTAGATCATTAGAAGTGATCAATGTAAGCCTTAATTAGCCTTATATTATAGTACTAAAGCTTGTGGGTATCATCCCCACCCTAGTTTTACTTTCTATTTGGAAGGTTTAGGGGTCACCAAATCTAGGTGTCAAAGTATTATGTATGCTTTCATGTTTTTAGTTTCTCATGTATGAAGTTAGATCAATATTCATATAAATGATTAATTGCTATTTGGGATAAAAGTTTTAGAAGTTACTGATTCACCTCTCACCTCTCAATAACTTAGCATGTTATATTATTTCCAACAATTGGTGTCAGAGCTTGTGGTTCTCAGAGAAAATTTTAACAACTTGAGAAAAGATTAAAGGCCATGGAGATATTCAGTCTTGACAAGATTATTGACAATGAGAAGCTAGATTTGGAAATGGCTATTGGCCAACTCAAGAAAGAAAAGAAGCAACACTCTCAATCCCTGAAAAGAAGAAAAGATCTTGCAATTAAAATGAATGATCATCTCTACATTGAAGAAAGAATTGAAGACCTTCATTCAAGAAGCCTAGATGAAACCAATAAAGCAATCAAGGAACTCCTAGAAAAGAATGGTTCACTGCAAGAAGAAGTAAGAAAACTATGAAGAGAACAAGAAATTAAGTCAGTAAGACTATGTTAAGTTATGGAAGAGAAAAAAAAGATAAAAGAAGAAATAGAAGGAAAAGAAAATGAGATTCAACATTTATCCCTTCAACAAGTTGACTTCATAAATCAACTCACTAATGCAAATGAGGAAATATTACATCTAAGGTTAGAAAATGAAAGATTGCAAAATGATCTAAACTCTGAAAGGAAAACCAATAAAAGAATAATGAAAGCCCAAGCAGACATGAATCATTTGAATGAGAAAAATCTCTATAGACAAAAAGGAAAAGAAGGAATTGGATATATAGAAGGTTAAACATCCAAGCAAGGAGCTCAAAGGAAACAAAAACCTACTTGCAATCACTATGGTACGATAGGTCATACATTAATTAAATGTTGGAGCAATGGGAAGGAAAAATTCAATGGAAAGTGCTACAATTGCAATCAGCATGGTCATAAGGCTAATGAATGCAAAGAAAAACCAATATTTGAAGGCGAATGTCATAGATTTAAGAAATATGGACACAAATCAAATATTGAAACTAGCAGAACAAATTATAAAAGCTATATTTGGTTGGGACTACAATACCTGGTGTAGATGTCATTGATGTGGAGAATTTGGACACATTGGAATGAATTGGTAAAACATCATTTGAGGAAAAGAGATACTACTAAAAGATGTTTCATTTGTACTAAAGTTGGTCATCTTACCAAAAATTGCATGAATACTAAAATAATTGAAGATGAAAAGAAGGCAAAGGCTAATAACATCAAAAAATAGATGAGACAACAATGAGTTCCAAAGTCTATCAAGAATGAAAATCCAAGTGATAATGAACAAGTCACTCAAGAATTGAGTGACTCCACCATTTCTACTTGATCTCTCAAAGGAGTGCTAGAATTGTGATACTAAATGAGACATTAGATATCAATTCCAGTTAGCAAGATGAAAGATCCAAACTAGCATTCAAGATGCAAAAAGGATCACTGAGTAACAAAAAAAAGTTATCACTAGGCAAGGTTAGGTTACTATCTTACCAAGCAAGGATGGGTTACAAACTCTAATGAGCAAGGTTGGGAGTAATCAAGATGCATATGGTTACTGATTTATGAAGACTTTGCCTAGTGTTCAATAAAAGGAAGTGGATGATAGTCTGTCAATTTGATCTAACATTCATACCAAGAATTTATGACAAAATGTGATAAAAAAAAAATAGAAGTCATTTTTATCATGAAATTTGAAGAGCTATTGCGCAGTGCAATCTTCAAGAGCATTTAAGCAATTTTAGCAAATTGTTGCCAAAGTTTTCAAATTCTCTCAAACCCTACCAAGAGAAGATGGCAACAAACAACAGCAAGGCAAAGAGAGGATCAAATATGCTAGTTCATGGTGTAGAATGGAAGGCACCAAACTTCAAGCTCACTCCTATAATTGCTAAAACCCTAGACTTGAGTGGAGTGGAGTCTCAAATCCCTTCCAAGGTACTATTAATCAATGACATCTATTCTCATTTTAAATGTGTGATTCAAGAAATTAGTACTTGATACATCAGAACATTATAGAAAAATCCATGTAATTTTTGCCCTCTGTTGACATGGTTATTCTTTTATGGTCAAAAATTCTTTCCTTCAAAAGGCATTGTTGTATGGAGAAAAGATGTGCCTATACTCTATCAAATTAATGAGCATATTGCTGAGATGGTTGAAAATTATAATAGTATTATGGATAATTATTTTGATGCATTCAAGGAGATAAAAAATACTAGATTCTTAATCCCCAAGAAACTAGTTGAGGATTACAAGGATGATATATGTTTTATGGTAGATAGTGATAAAGTAGACATTTAGGCAGTTAGGCCTAGAATTGCATTAGTGAAACCTCTTGGATATGAGGTTAATATTGATGAAATGAAAGATATTATTGAGGCACTGATTAATGAGCAAGTTTATCCTAAGGAAACCTATTTTGGTACATATGATGAAGCCAAGGCCATGATAGAACTAGAGATCAAGCTCTATCGGACAATAAATAAAGGCAAGAAAAGAATTGCCAAATTGAAAATAAGTTCTACTCTTTTGTTAATTGAGGGAAAAGGTGAAGATGAAGAAGCAGAGGATGAGGAAAAATCAGAGGAGGAAGAGCCACAAAAGAAAAAGGGCAAGGTAATCATTACCAAGCCTACTAAGCCATCCACTGTAGTGATCACCAAGAGATCCTCCAAGAAGAAACCAGACAAGGAAGGAGAAGACATAATATTCAGGAAACCTCTACCTACCTTCTAAGATAGATTGAAGGATTCACAGTCAAGTGCCATCATAACCAAATTCAAACCATTGAGGTATGAGATTAGGATTGAAGAAAAATAGAAGTAGATCGAAGATCTAGTAATGGATAAAATGGGTAAGTGGAAATACTCACTTGATCAACTTACACATCAAATTCCTAGTATTTTGATGGATAAGATCAAGCAAAGATAGGAATTTGCAAAGCAAGCTGCTAAAGATATATATGAGCAAACCCTAAGGCAGCTTATGAAAAGCCTAACTGACAAGGAGGTGAAGGAATCCATGAAGATAAATGAAGAAAAACTAACCTTAAAATTCAACACTTGACTTGTATTGATGAAAAGCATAGAGCATGTTGTGAAGAATACAACAAATACATGGAAGAATGTATATATTCTTCATAAACTAGGTGATTTTCTAGTCAACATAAGTGACAAAGATGATAATGATGATAAAGAAGAAAAAGATGAAGACGAAGATGATGAAGAGACAACACATTTTGATAACATTGATAATGAAGAGGAACAACAATAAGAGGCTAGTGAGGAAGAAACTCAAGATATAGAGGAAACTGCCCCAATTAAGATTGTTGTAGCAGTTATAGCCTCACTTCCTCATTTTCCAAGAAAAGTATTGACAACATCAAGCATGAAGATAGCCTCTATAGGATTGATTGTGACTAGCACTCCATGCACAACCATCCAATCAATCTTTGCACCAATACAACTCAACACATCAGTGACTAAAGTATCGAGTACTTCATCTACTGAGTTGTAGACTCTTCCATCTTCAATAGTTTTGGATACAATGATTTTGGCTTTAACATGTATTTTTACTAGTATTTCTACAATAAGTGCAATATAAATTTTTGTAGCAAGTCCCACTATTTCTACTATTGTTTCCATTCAAAGTACACAAGAAATAAGTGCAAGGAAATTTGAGACCAAGCCTCAACTGAGAACAACATTTTTGGGTAAAGGAAAAGAAAAGGAGGAGTATGTTGATCTTGTTGAAGAAATTGTGATCCCAAATTGGGATATTTCAAAACTTCCTCCCGATCAAATGAAAACCTTTGGAGAATTACTCCAATAGAAAGCCAAGCAGTAGAGACTAAGAGAAGAAAGAGTTAAAGAATTTAAAATCATTGAGTATGCCAAGAATATTTTGGCAGAGGCTATAGGTATAGAGATTGATTCTTCTGAGCTAGTTTTGTTTTAGTTGGTAGAAGTAGTCTAGAATTATAATAAAGATGTAGATGAATAGGATAAATTACTATAGGAAGTAGAGAAAAAGTTTGAAAATAAAGTGGTAGAGTACATTTCTCAACAAATTTCTATTTACCAATTAGAATTATCTACTATTTTGGGTTCTCTAGAAACTTCTTGTACAAATGTAACTTTACTTTTTGGTAAACTATGTGATATTCCAAGCTTTACTATGGAAGTAAAGGACAAATTGTCTAAGATTGATGAAGATCTCAAAGAAAGTTCTTAGCAATTGCAGCTTGACCCAAGTTCAAGCTCTGCACATTTCAAGAAGATCAAATTTTTGACAAATATGCAAGCTGAATTGCTTAGAGAAGAAGAAAGAATCAGGTCTACATTTGTAGATATTCAAAATATGATACTCCCCAACATGGATGGATTGCAAAAGCACATTGCACATTCAAAAACCCTCATCCATGATAATAATTTCTCTATTACAAACTATATGATTGAACTTTTAGCAGAAGTGCATGTGGCATTGCACACATGTAGGATCTTGCAAGAGAACTAGGACAAGACTTTGGAAATCATACTAAACGTACATTCAAATTTCTTGTCTCATTTTGGCATTACTATGTAAATACATATAGAATAATTCTTTGGCATTAATGTCAAAAAGGGTGAGCAGATATTGGAGAAGTTATAATGAGATAAAAAGAAGAAGATATAAGATAATATAAAGAGGAGAAATATGTAAAAAGATAGGGGGAGAAAATTGTAAGAAAGTGTAAAGAAATATTATATGTATAGTATACTACAAAAATGGATCCTTTACAAAAACAATTTTGAAAAATCTCAAAAATAGTATACTCTATCGAGTTGGAGATATAAGGTGATGGACAATTCAGTTTTGACTGGTAAGTTTTTTGTCACTAATGCCAATGGGGGAGATTGTTGACATTCCAGTCATGTTTGTTATTAACTTGACATACACTTATTCAAATTGTGAGTTCATACCAAGCTTATTGTACAATTAATAGTGTTAACCAAGAATTTTAGTTGTTATCAAGCTCTACAGTTGCTACCGAGTCCTTTGGACAAATTTTAGTGTATGTCGAGTAGTTACAACTATTGTGGAGATCAATAGTGTAAGTTGAGCATCTTAGTGTATGTCAAGTTTACCATTGCAAACCAAGTTGTGTAGTGGTTGCCAAGTTCATAGTTGATGTGATGCAAGTCTAGTGTTGACCGAGCTACTCAATATTAACCAAGAGACTTAGTTTATACTAAACTTGAGGTGATAGTGTTTACCAAGCTATGTAGTAGTAACCAAGTGGTTCAATTTATATGACAAGTTTCACAGTATTCTCCGAGTCACCAGTGTAGACTAAGTTCAAGACTACCTGGAAGCGATCAGTATGGACCAAGCTTCTACATCTACTGAGTGCATGATGATGTTGAGTAGTGATAGTGGATGTCAAGTATTAGAACCTCACCCAGTGAGTCTTCAAAGCCCAAATTTCTACACTTTGGCCAACTTTGTAATATTTTGTGTAAACTTTTATTGTGGTTAACTTTGTAATTATGTAATCGGATTGATATATAAGTAATGTATTCTATCACATCCAATGTATGTGTATGAAATTGAAAAGGAAGTAATATATTCATTAGAGAAGAGCAAAAGAGTGAATTACAAAGGCTCTCGTGCCAAACCCATATGCATTTCTCTTCATATCTGACTCCCTATCCTCTACCATCCCCTGCTCGAGCATTTGTTCCTCTCCCTCCCCCCCCACCTGTAGCGAGAAAGGCATGGATGGGATCTTGCCATGTCATATAATCTCATCATTACATCTATTATTCTCACCCTATTTGGGCCCTAGAATTTTTGAGGGGGTAGCCTACTATTCTAAGGTTGTTGCCTATATAATAAAAGGGCCAGTGTTGTGAATCAGCCCTGTCAAACTCAAGCTTATAGGCAGTGGTCTTGAGCCTAAGCATGAGCCCGAGCCTAAGCTCGAGTAATATAGGGTAGGGTAGGGTAGTAGTATAAGTAGCAACAAAGATTCATCTATAATAGCAAGGTGATGTGTACACTCAAGGGAATCTCATCTAGAAAACCAAGTTGCAGATTAGAGATTAGCTATTGCTTCATCCTAACAGGTTGATCAGTCAAATCCTTTAACAAGGTAGACCTAATAGTCTTATGTAAATCTCTTTACTAAGTGCATAATTTATTGTATGTTTGCAAATCCTTTCACAAGGTGGAACTAGTAGTCCTTATTGCCCCTAACAGGGTAGATCATCAGAAGTGATCAATGTAAGCCTTAATTAGCCAACTTTATATTGCAGTACTAAGGCTTGTGGGTATCATCCCCACCCCAATTTTACTTTCTATTTGGAAGGTTTCTAGGTCACCAAATCTATGTGTGAAAGTGTTATGTATGCTTTCATGTTTTCAGTTTCTCATGTATGAAGTTAGATTAGAATTCATATAAAGGATTAATTGTTATTTGGGATAAAAGTTTTAGAAGTTACTGATTCACCCCTCCCCTCTCGGTAACTTATCTTGTTATAATATTTCCAACAAGTACAAACTTATTCAAGATTTAGTGAAGGCAACATTCAAATAGAGTTACTAGATAATAGTTACTGATGTTTTGATTATACCTCCTAATAGAGATAGAATATGGTTATGTGAACTTTGAAGAAGGTACAATACAAGATGAAGATGTTGTGATCAAATATGCACATCCTAATTAGTATCAAGTGAAGATTTATGAGGAGTGTGTGCTAATTTTTATGTGTAAATGTAAAAATTGTAAAGATGTAATATAATGTGTAAATGTAATATCTTAAGTTGGTCAATTATTATTATTGTAAATTGGAAAATCCTCAAGGTCGACTCAATAAATTTTTTTAGGACTTGGTATATAGATAAGATGGTTTTCTTTAGGTAGAGTGTGCATTATATCATATGGTGAAGATATTGTGTAATGTGAGTATGCAAACTTGTAGGTGAGATCAAGTGAACCTGATAACAAATATCTTTTGATTACAAAATTTTTTGGTGAAGTGAGCAATACTAAGTGGACAAAGAACTATATTTGGAAAATAAGTTCTTTTTTATAGTGTTGATGAACCATTGTATTATTCAATGAGGATAGTATTAAAGTAGTTTGGATATTGGGTCCATCTATTTTCCTAAACAACTCCTAATAAGGATAGATTTTTTGAAAACGGATTCAAAGTCTCCTAATAGGAACTGATATGTACTGAATGCATTTCATTGACTCTTAACATGATCCATCCTTTTACAAGGAACATTTATATTAGTACTTCATTTTGTGGGTACCATCCCCACTATGCTTTTTACTCTGATCAAGGGTTTCCTTAGTTAACAAATTTGGTGTTATTGTGTATGGTGATTTTTCTATGGTTGTTGTATCTACTATTTTTGAATTAATAAGGATATTAAGAGTAGTTTCATTTTCATAACTGATTCACCCCACCCTGCAACCCCCTTAGTTATCTTGGTGGACTTTACTCTCTAACAAATGAAAGGAGAAAATCCATAAGATGGAGAATCTTTAATGATTATTGATGAGTATTATTAAATCCATAGAAGGAAGAATCCAAGGAAATGTTAGAAAGTATTTATAGATCATTGTATCACAAACAATATTGTATCTAGAAAAAATGTTGAAAAAGTTGAAACATAAATGCTTAAAATATTCCAATAATAGTTACTTAATTGTATATTGGTAATTATAAAGATAAAATATTATATGATAGAATTTCCATAGATTTATGTTGCATCTTTCTAGATAGACCTTAGCAATATGACATGTAGGTTATTCCAGATGGAAAAAATAATACATATGCAATTAATAAGCATGGATAATAATTTATTTTCAATATCATGCAAAAAATAAAGAATAATATGTTGAAGGAAGTTAAAGAGTTTGTTAGAAATTCTTTAAATACTTGATGAAAGAGGGATTTTTTTCATTGTTGTTTTTTGACCAATCCAAAATGGGTCAAAAAATAAATATCTAAATTTTACTATACAAATTCAAGAGTTCATTGATGAGTATAGAAAGATCATGATGAAATAACTCAAGTGGATGACAATAGCTAAGAATAGTTCTCAATTATTGAGGAAGAAAATGGTAGAGTAACCAATGTTGACACCACCAAAATTTAGAAAAGTAAATTCCAAGTTCATTGCGATTGTGAGTGCAATATTAATAGGATGACATCTCAATCAAGAGATCAAACCGATAACATGCTTCAATAAAGTTCAATGAAGAAAAAAATTTGTACAATAGAAAATTTTATGTAATTGTGCAAGCACTAAAAAAGTAGATACATTATTTGTTACTAAAAGAATTGTTTTTGTACACATATCATCATGCATAACATCTCATTAATAACCAAGGTAATTTAAATTAGAGCTAAATTAAATGCATTGAATTTATTTAAAGTTATTCTATTTTTTCCAAAACATAAATGTGGTAAATCCAATCAAGTTGTTGATGCATTAAATAGAAATATCTTTCTAAACAAATTTATCTTGTGAGTGTTGTTGAGTTTAAATATTCAGTTGAGCTGTATGGTAGTGGCCAAAATTTTAAAGAACCGTGGGAAACATGTAAGGATCTTGTTTTAACAGACTAAAGGTCATGAATTGAATATTTTATCCAGCAATTTTTTTTTTCAAAGGAAAGATTTTGTACATACCTCAACGGCTTCTAAGGGACAATTTGATATAAAAAGAAACATAGCTATGAATTGGGTGGATATTTTGGCATGGATCACACTATATCTCTATTGAATGAGAGTTATTATTAGTGAAGAATAAGTATTGATGAAAATAAGATGGATCAAGGATGTAGAATCAATTAGTATGAAAAGGGGGACCAATAAAATATTAGGTTGTATTAGCCACTACCAATACCAAAGAGGCCTTGTGAATATATTAGTATGGATTTTGGTTTTGGATTGCCTCAAACAAAAAGAGGTAATGATTCAATTTTTGTTGTAGTTGACAGATTTTCTAAAATGTCTCATTTTTTTCCCTCTCAAAAGACTAGTGATGCTTCTAGTATTGCCAATTTATTTTCCAAAGAGATAGTTCAGCTACATGGTTTTCCTAGTAGTATTATTTGAGATCAAGATACAAAATTCATTTTCCATTCTACAAATACATTGTGGGAAATGCTAGGTGCATAGTTATGGTTTTACTTAACATACAATCTAGAGGTGGATGGCTAGAGCGAAGTTAATATCATAAGTTTGCAATATTTTTGTGATGTTAAATTGGTGAAAAACAAAATTAGTAGGATTGATATTCTCGTGGGACGTGTTTCCTTGTATTAAATTAGTTAATTAGAGTTTGAGGAATAGTCAAGTCAATTTTATTTATGGATACAACAAAAGGGGCATCAATGAACTCAATGATATTGTAGTTCTAGTAAGGAAGGGTGTTGTAGCTAAATTTTTTGTAGAATATTTCATATAGTTTCACAAAAAAGTGATACAAACATCAAAGAAGAGTACTCCATAGTAAAAAAACTATGCAAATATGCATAGTAGCTGAGAAGCATTTTCGTGTTTGTGAGATTGTATGAGTTTAACTAAGAAATGATAGCATTCTAGAATGAACTTATAATAAATCAAAATACTTATGAAGTTGACATGAGCATTTTTGTTTAACTAATACTTATGAAGTTAACATTCTAGAGGATATTGATATCGTATGAATATTAAATGTTAGTGATTTATATAAAAATTATGATGGAGAGACTAGTACATAAATGCATACAATATCTTAGGAAGTTGGGTCTCACTTTTGGGCAAAAAGTGGAAGTGTTTTTCTGCTTTTTGAAATTTCTTGTTGATTGATCTCAAAATTTGAGGCATTTAGAGATTGAATATTTTTGAAAAATGGAAATAAAAAATTTTAGTTCTCAGAATCTACTTTTTGATTATGTAATTTATTCTTATACCCATATGATAGATTTTTATTTGGTATAGATCTTTAAAAAACACATTTTCAAAATTCTTGTTTCAAGACCATACCACACTTGTGTATGAACACCATAATTTGACACAAATAAATGAGTTTTTGCAGATTCTTTTAAAACAAGTTATCTAACACACCAAAGATTGATCAAACTATTTTTTCTTAATTTTTTATTGAGTAATTTAATCAATATTAATTTTTAATTGGCTATAAAGGTAAATTTAAATAACTTTGTTGCATGGACACCATAATTTGATCAAAATTTCACTTTTTTCAAATAAAAATTAACTTACAAAAGAATTGTATTTAAATTGATGGCATATAAATTAATTTAAGAAAAAACATAAAATTAAAAAATTTATTAAATTTTTAGTGAACCTCGCTATTTTATATTTAGGTACCACCTTTGATTTAATAATAATGCAAAACGTAGTAAATAAAATCTTAACACTATAAAATTTATATTTATGAAATCATGACAATGATAAATGTAATGGGTTTTTGTTTTGTGAAAAAGTTTGAGTGGGAAGACCCTCTAAAAATTATGGCAAGGCTTGAATTTGTTAGTTCAATGTCTTAGCCAAATCTTGAGAGGTCAAGGCATAGGCTTGGTGTCACCAAGCCTATCCCCACCTGAAGTTTGGGGAAGGAGAAAAAAGTCTCACCCCATGCTGTAAGAAATGAGTGCCTATTATTTGAAATTCAAAAAATGGGTACCCATTTTAGAAAACTAAAATGGACATTTAAAATGCATTTTATATCCCAAAAAAATAATAATAATAATTTAGAAATGTGCACCCAATTTTTATTTTAGAAACAAGTGCCTATTTTTTAAAAATTCAAATTTTTCATTTTTTTCAAAACCAAGCACCCATTTTTTGAAAATAAAAAATGGGCACTTGATTTTTAAAATAATGGGTGCTATTTTTTTGAAATTTGGATTGGGCATCCAAGCCTAGTATGGGTTCCATTTATTAAAAACAAGCACCCATTTCTAAAAGAGTAAGATCTCAATCCGCGGACTTCCATGGATTTGAGACCCAACTTTTTGCTTGTACCCTAGAGAAATATCAAAAACCATAATGGATCGATAAATTCTTTGAAAAGAAATGTGGATGTAATTTTTGATTCTATATTTCCAAAGAAAACCTGAGGACGTAAATACATGGAATATCTAGATTTTTGAAAGGATAAACTAGCTAGGGACTCATTTTGATTAGAGGCAAGTGAGTTGGCTAAATATGGAAAATTTCTAATTCAAAATTGGCCCAAATGATCGTCAGTTCATTCTCATTAATCATTTCTCTACCTACGACATCTAATGTAGTAGCATCTAAGTGTACATTAGTAATCCTTATCATCCAAATAGTATGAATTTTGGTTTTGGTCTTAAATTTGGTTGTTTGGATTCAATTATTAGGAGTAATTAGGAGTCATTAAGAGTAATCAAGATTGATTAGGATCCATTAGGAGCTCCCATGATAGTTATAGGTTTGATTTTCAACTTTGGCTTGTTTTGAGTCCAGTTGTGAGGAGCAAAAAAGAGTCAAAAAAATCCATGAGGACTGATCTATCCCCATGTAGGTGTTATTGTTCTTGTCTCATATAGTCAATGCATTAAAGTTGGGAAACAAAAATTAAAAAATATATATAATCTTTGCATTTTTTGAACTTATTTTCCACTTTTCAATTTAAAATAAAAAAGACTACTGACTTCCCTTCTATTCATTTCTCTCCTCATGAATATATTTGTATTTGGACTCATTCAAAGGGGCAACTTGTTGATGCTTCTTTTGGATATTAATATTTTATTGTAGTTATTGACTTTTGGAGGAAAAATATTGAGTTCTTTTTTTTGGAGGGGGAGTGTCTCTTCATGTATCAAGGGCTATAATTCCAATTTATAATTGTTTTGTTAAAATCCAATTAATTGTTTCAATTTTTATTGTGTATTGTTGTTGGTAATTTCATGCTGAATGTTATGGCATATTCTTGTGCATGACTGCTCCATATAATCAATATCATTGAAAGATGTAGAGCCATGATATATATTCTTATGGAGTAAATTACAAGACATGGGATCTACACTATTAAAGAAAGCCATAAGTCTACAACTTATTCTCCAGGGAATGTTATATGTAGGACTCAAGGTTACCAAAACTATACATAGAGAAGAGAATTTTTTTTTATAAAGAATACAAGCTATTAGTAAATTTATCATTCAAAAATTTGATGAGTGTACATTAGGTTATTAAAAAATAAGATCTGCTACAAAATGATTAATGCATGTTTGCACCTTTTAACATAATGTATGTAAAGCCAAGAAAGAAATATATAAGGTTTCTAAAATGTAATATACAAAATCAGATCTAGAAACCTAATTAAAATAGAAAATTATGGACATCGGGTTTACTAAAATATGATGAAAGAACATAAATGCATTAGGAAATCACTTAGATGAAAGGAAGAATTAGGAGGCTTGCACATAAATTAATGTCATAATTTGAAAGAAAAAATGCTCCATTAGGTTCAAAGAGTATCCAACATGGAATAGATGCAATGGATCTAGGATAGGAAGATCAAGGATGCCTTCACAAATACTTTGACCTAGAATTTACTCTCGATCTTCTATGCTTGATGAATATGAACATGAGTATATTTCCTTGATTTCCTTATTTAATTCCTCACTCTTCAATTTCTTGATTAAAATATTTTCTCCCTATTATGTTTATCAAAATAACTGAGGTGACATTTCTTCCAGGCCTCTGTAATCTACTTTAAGACTCAAAAATCAAGAGGGGAAATGGAGTTTTAAATATCTCAATAAAAACCCAAGACCTATCTCAAATTTAAAATTAGGCCTTATTCCTTATGGAGTACCCAATTATACCCAATCTAGAATCAAAATTGAATCATGAGTCAATGAGAGTATGGGGATACCCAAAATGCATACTCAAAGACCACCTTATTTGAAATCGAGCATAAGTATGAAAGAATTGCTAAATAACTAAAAGATTTAAATGATCATACCCATAATTAAGAGTTCCTCAATTACAATTGATGACATTGAATTTTTAAAGTGCTTGAGTTTTAAATTTATTAATTGAATTAATTAAATGCCATTGGAGTAAATAATTGAAGGGGCCTATTGTGTAAATTAGGTTACGAGAGGATAACTATTTTAGTATTAATTAATTAAATTTGTAGAACAAGGCCAGTGATTTATGGAAGCCTTGTACACTAGAATGAGATCTTACAAAAGACCAAAAAATGTATTGCTTAAGATGTTGCACTATTGTGTTATGTTGTTATTTTTCTTCCATTAAAAAAAGGAGAGATTGATCCTAGGAAAATCATATGAAGGTTAGTTATAAACGTCATAGGGAAAACTCAATGGTTAGAAAGGAATTTAGGGGGAAAATAATACAAAGTCTCTTGATTTTCCCTAGAACTTATGATAGATGATGAATTTTTTTTGAAAGATGGAGACATAAAACTATTAAAAGGTGGAAAAAAATGATGAACACATGAGAGAGAGTATAAAGCATTCAAAAGATTCTTATAAACTTGGAAAAGGTATTGAATAGACATAAGCATATTGTGAGTTACACTACCAAACCATCATCAAACTCGTACATTGACCCATGCATTGAAGAAGTCTAAATTTTTGAGCTTGTCAAATAATGTCCAAATGCAATCATAATCATATTTCATATCATTGATTCCTTTTACCTAACTACTCCTAAATTCTAAAATTAACTTTTGATAAACTCTCAAATAAATGCATTGTTTGAACTAGCAAACAAAATAAAAATTGTCATCTACATCATAAATTCCAACCATGTATTATGTGGAAAGATGAAGCTTTTTTATTTATTTATTTTATGAGGCTTTTTAATCTACACAATCATTTTAGATATATGATATAAGAGCGCAAACCTTAATCTGACATGTTTTTAGATAAGAGCTAGAGGTAAAGGAGTATCAATTCTACCAAGTTCGTTTGACACACAATCCCAACTTCATCTCTTATGATGGTTGAGTCTTACACTCATCACAAGAAGATCCTTTTAATAGACTCATCGATAGTGATGGAACTTTACATAGACCAAATACCTATTGACAATTAAAATATATTAAGATTGCTTCAATTTATCATATATTTTGAATGATGACCCCTTATTAAGAAAAATAAGATCCTCACCAATCTAAGTCATTAGAACACCAAACATGCACCAACCCATTATCTGTCAATACCTTTTTCTCTTTAAAGATGGTAAGATTTATTTTAAAAGCTAAAATTGATGCAACACAATATTCTATGCATATGTAGAAATTTTAGATCCTCCACAATCCATGTATGCACTATAGAATATATGCACCTTGTCCTTTACATAAAAGTTGCATGAAATGCTCCACATGTTTGGATATTTTTGTGGATATACGTTAAAGATTGCTGCCATGTGGGACTGTTGTGTCCAAGCAACCAATCCTGCCTCTGTCTCAAGAGATCTCAACCCGGTTCACACTTAGAGATGATGAAAAGATTTGTATGCACAGAAAAGTAAAAGGAAATCTCGTGAGGCACGGATGTTTGCTATATTTCTATCGAAGGAATCTCATGTCTTTTCTACCCCTACAATTTTGTGGCTTGGCTTGAAGCGACAGGAGGATGAGAAAGTAGTTTAAGTCGACCATCAAAAGTTACGGGCAGGATTGAAATTCTCTGATGGCCTCACAAAAGAGCAAATGGATTCTCAACGGATGAGACCACAATCGCCCGGATTAATTGTATGGTTGCAACCGAGGTTGCATCAGAATTAAATGAAGACTGAGTCAGATGCAGGGAATATTACGGCATATACCACAATAACCGGTATCCTTGTTCCACTATAAGGGGGAACCTTCCAAGTGTATTGAGTCATGGTTTTAAAGAGGTTTTTTTTTTATTCATTCATATTTTTATTTATTTTTAATGTTTCAACCTTAATTTTATGGTTTTTTTTTTATGGCGGTCTTCCACGAACAAATTGTGTCTGGAACCTCTTCAGCTAAGAGTCGCGGACTAAGAAGCATCAACACTGCCAATTTCGCCTAGGGCACAATCTCGGCCTCATCACTTATGATGTCTTCGAGCCTTGCACTCAACTATTTTTTTAGATTAAGAGTATTTCATATTTCACATTGTGTCTACCTTGGATTTAACAACATTTTATTATTAGTATCTTATATTTTATGACCTATGGACCTTGAATTTAATAAGACATTATTCTTTGTAGATTAGTTCAAAACCGTTTAACTTGATTACAACACCATGGACCCACGAACTAAAGTGTTAGGTTTTTTTAAATAATATGTAAAAGTATAGAATTTTATAGGAAGATAGATTCTTTAGGATAATTTGAAATGAATGATTTTTAAAATATTCTTGGATTTCATTATCCTTGGTCTACAAATAATAATAATTATTTTTTTAAAGATTTTACGGAAGATATGTGGTTTTCATCATGTCAAATGTATTGTTATGGATTACTTCCTCAATTGTATATTAATCTAATACTACAAAAATGTTCATTCTTTCTATTTCACTAAGATTTTCTTTATATGCTATACTATCTTGATCAAAAGTTCATATAGTACTTTTAGTCTAAGGCTATTAGATCACTAAGAACAATTTATCATTGCTCAACCCCAAGAAGATGTAATGTTTAGACTTGTCTCTATGATAAAAGAACATAAGATGCTTCAACTATGGACATGCTCTTATGATAACTATATCTAGATAGAAAGGTCATCTAATAACAGATTGGAAATAAAATAAATAATATATTGTCACAATGATGACCAATCCTAAATTATGAATAATCCTAAATACATTTCTCAAACTTAGTAGGATAGCTCAGTCGTAGTGATGACCGACCAGCGCTGCCAAATAAATGACTAAGTGTTTGACACTAATAAACAACAAACTATATGGATCAACAATCTCCCCCTTTGACATTAGTGGCAAAAATACTTTCTCAAGCATAGTCATTGCATTAAAAAATATCCCCCTCTGAGATTATAATCTGAATGTTGTAACATCTAATGTCTTTGACTTCTGCATTAATTTCCTCTGTTCCCATTTCTATTTTCCCCTTATTTTCATCTCTCGAATATATTTCCCCTTTTTCTTCTGATTTCCCCCTTATTTTCATCTCTCCAATATATTTCCCCTTTTTCCTTCTAATTTCCCACTTATTTTTGTCAATGATGGCTTGGGGTTGCTAGGGTTAGGTGGTGCTTATCAAGAAATTGCTTATGGCTTGCTAGAATATCTACATAGCCTTTATTCCACTATTCCATTATGTTCTCTAAAACTTGAAACTAAATTTCTAGTTCAATAGCTAGATCAATTAGTCCTTAAATATGTGCAAAATGTGTATCCTTCTTCAAAATATTATGTCCAATAGACACTTATTTCTTTATTATTTCAAAATAGGGTAGTAACTAAAATTGAATTAGATCCAATTATTTCTGATCTCACTGTCTCTAGCCATGAGCTTGACTAACCTTTGTTGACCAGATGTCATCTTATTATATGAGAGTGAGCTTGAACTTGCATTCTTGCCCCATGAAATAGCACTTGCCCTCATATTAGCATGTAATAAATCTATAGAACATTGATTCTCCAATGTAAAAACCTCAACATCACTCAACTTCATGTACAATGAGTGAATGGTCTTCAAAATTGTTTCTAACTATTTGACCAATTTCGAAAGCCCTGCTTGTCTATTTACAAGTTCCTAAGGGACTTTTGCCAAAACTTTATGCTCAAATCTTCTTTCAGACCACTGCATCAATTTGTTGTTGGTCTCTATATCTTTTTCCTAAACTTTATCAACTATATATACTAGATGATCCAAAATAGGATGCTAACCATATAAGTCAATTATGCTAAATACAACCACAAAATATCTCTAACAGTGTGTAGTACCCATTTCTTCTTATGTTCTCTTCTCAGCTATTCTTTCTTTACCTTGCAGCTTAACAAGGTTTGCAATTCCTACATCTTCTCTAGTGTCAAATTTTTCAAGTCATACATGGATAATGTAATGACCTCATCTAGACTGACTGACTCATCTGCCTCTTCTTCAGATTGAGTCAAAACCAAATATCTGGGGATTGTATCACTGGATAGTGATATTTTCAATTATTTCCCCTTCTCACTTGATTTTATTGTCTACTGTTGTCTCCCTTGAGTAGGTATCCCCTTCTGGTTAGGTGTTCTCTACAATGATATTTGTGTAGGCTTTGCACTTGCCAACTGTATAAGAGCTACTAAAGCATCTTTCTCTTTTGGTGTCTTATCTTTTGTTGCTATCTCTGTGCATTTAACTTTTTCTTTTTTCTCTACTTTATGAGGAATAGGCATACAAGTTAATTGTGTACAGACAATTATTGCCTAACTTCATGTTGATCAACACTTGTATCCTCTGCTACTAATGTATCCTCTACTTTATTAGTCTTTGCATTCTCAATCTTTGGATAATCTACAACTTGTAACAAAACTAAATTTGTACAAGGTACATTTGTGTCTAACATGAGACTCTGCATATCTTCCTCACTTAATATATTTTTGTTTTCTTGAGTTGTGTCAGATATGTCTTTGATAGTAACAACCTCATTGAGTTCACATTGATGCATTAGTTGCTTGATTTCTTCAGTTAATTTATCAACCTCTTCTGTATATGCATCCTCAAATTCAATTGCATATCTACATTCTCTGGGCTCTACTATTGGAGCAATGACTCTGAATAGCTCTTTCCACACTTGAATACTAGCTTACTCAACTTCATGAGCATTATTCTTCAAAATTTTATATGTCATATCTCTTGGCATAAATTTCTTCATACAATCTATTGGTGATTTGAAACAACACAGTTTCAAATTACCTTGATGAAAATAAGATACATCTAGGTGCAGCTACTTCCCATCTTTAACATACCCTTTCAAACATCGGGCCAACTATAACGCTAGACCCTGCTTCAACTTTAGGCTTTGCAAAACCTAGGTAGGTGGACCTCTGATTCACTTATATGGTACCAATGCTAAAACATATTTTTGAATATAACAAAGCAGATAAAACCCTTAATCTTCTAACACTTATGCAAAGATCTTAGACATGGAATAGCTAATAACATGGTCAAAGAAATCACTAAGCTAAGTGAAGGCATCCTTTTCAGTTCCTTCAGCATAAAAGGGAAAATATTTTGATTAATGATGTTTAATATCAGCACAACCCAAGTATGCAACAGCAAACACATGCAATCTCCCAGATGATTAGTCCCTTATCCATTGGGCATAAGATAAGTCAAAACATACACATGGATACCTGAGATATACTCATATATTCAGATATCTTATCTATCCATTCACATTATAAATAGACTTCTATCTTCATAAAATCTCTCATACTTATTGTAATATCATCCTAGTGAAACTTGCAACCCTGTCAAGGTAAATAAACATTTTCTTGGCTCTTTGTTCCAATAGCAAACATATCTAGACATATAACCTTAAGGGATTGCAAATGAGTTTAAGCTCTTTGTTCTTAAACACAAAACATTGCATACAATGGAGGAAGGAGATGAGAATCAAAATAAAACTAAGAAAATGAAGCTTTGTATTAATCTCTTTGAAACCAATACATCATGGTGTATGCCAAAATTCAGAATATACACAATAAACGATTGCATGATCTATTTTCTTCAAGAGAATTACAATACTATTGTTCATAGTAGAGAAATATGCTGAGAGTGGGTGGTATCATTGTAATAAAACCGAAGTCATCCTTGTGATCACAATAATAAAGACTAGAACCCCTTTATTGGTCTCTCAATAGTGAGAAAATTCCCAAAATTTGGACCCTTACAAAGGAGAGGAGAGAAAATATAGACAAGAAGAAGTTTCTGGATCAGATTTGATGATGCCATGTGTCCACTTGAAACTCTTCCTACTACTATTATTGAAATGTATCTCTTCTTTCTTGGTGTTTGAGAATTAAATCTCATCACAGCCAAATAATTGTTTTACAAAATATCCCCTCAGAGTGATGAGAAAAACTACTTTATTGGAAAATATCAGATAAGTAGGAGCCTTTAATTTAATTCTCTTTGTCTTCGTCTGCTCATGATCATGAAATTCTTAACTACCTCTGCAATTTCCTTTGAGATACTTACTTTTTCTTTGGTGGTCATTTAGAATATGATTTTATATGATTTTCCACCATATCCTCGCTCAATTGAAAAATATAATCCTTACTCAAAGACTACATCTGCAAATCAAAGTATTCACTCATTCTATTTGGCACTATGCAGAACCATGCCCTTTTCCTACATTTTTATCAAATATATCTACCACCTTAGGTCAAAATCCAACTAACTTTCCACGTGTCAAGTTTTGATTCACTAACTACTTGGGTGGGCCCCATATTATCTTAACATTGTATGCCTCTTTTTTTAGCTTTATGATCTTTCAACATTATGATCCTACGATAATGTCCTTTTGTGTAACATCGAAGTTTGATCCTTTTCACCATATGATCTTACAATTGTGGTCATTTTTGTAACTTTGTAACATCTCCAGTTACCCCTCAAAGTTCTACGATATTATGATAGATTGTTAACCCTTTGCCCATAGCATCATGGGCTTTGCATTTTTCACTTACAATCTTATGATCCAGCTTATTCATAACATCAGAACACATTTTTATCACCCTAAGATCTTATGATGAACTGTATATCATAAGATCGAAGATCACCAAATGCTATTCAAAACTCATTATAAAATCTTTTCTAGTCCCATTGATCTAGCTAAGCGTATATCTAGTATTTGTACCATAGTTTGGCCAATCAAAAATGGACACCTATCTAATACTGCACCATCACGTTTGCTTGTCTTTAATATCTTTACAATCTTATGATCATAAATATCCTGTAACATTGCAGCAACCAAATACTTCCTCTATGATCTTATGATGTTAGCTACTTCGTAACATTGTAACACCTTCTTTCATTATTCCTAATGCTATGATGACCTCCCTTCTTGTAATTTCAAAGAGGAAAAAATGCAAACCATTCAAATTGTGATATGATCATATAATACAAAGAAAATCGAATGATTGGGAAGACCAACTTTATCGTCCATGATACCACAACAACACATTTGTCTTAAGATCTAAACATAGAAAACTCTTCATTGCAATGCTCGACTAACCTTGTTATCATAACATGATAGAAAATGATGTAAAACACAAAATGAAAACTTGCTTGTTTTTAAAACCTAGGGTTAGGGATTAAACTATAATTTTATGAAGATTTCTTGTAATATGAAAATAAAATCAAAACCCTAGGGGACTAAATTTCACACTTGGGACAAGAATGAGATAATTAGATTAGGGTAAAACATGCTAGGGTTTCCTCTACATATGAAAAAAAGAAATATACAACCCTAGAAAGCACAACATTTTGGTATTTTCACCATAAAATTTGAAAATTATGCTTAGTGAAAATAGGAGCTATCATAATCTTTAAGGGCTATAGACATATTTGTCTTCCCCAAATCTGGCATAGCTTGTGCCAATGTTGTTTCTTCTATTTGTTTCTCTATGGATAGTGCCCATTTCCTTTTAGCATCTATCTAGTTGTACAATCCTACTAGGAATCCATCTCCCTGCTCCAATGTTGTACATCTAAATTTAATCATCATATCAATTATAGCTTATTTGAGTTTAAATTGATCATCATTATTGAAAGAATCATAAGTAACATTTTTGAATCCTGCAACATTTCCTAAAATTTTAATCTTTTCGCATAGTTGATCCATAGTCATTGGAGGGAGTCTCTTTATAATTTGCAATTTTCTTAGTTCATCAAACTTGGTCTTCATCATCTTCCTCCTCCTATGCAACAATTAGTTTTCTCCTTTTCCTCTCTTTTACACTCTAGTATTGTGAGCTAGTTGGTCTCTTTTTTGATGGACTTCCTTTAGCCTTCGTAGTTGGGAGTTGAGTTGCCTTTGATCTTTTTATGATTTTTAATTTTGGCTTTTGAGGTGTGAGAATATTATTCACATCTCTACTAAGATCATCTTTAAACTTAGGATCAACAGTTATTACCTTTCTCTACTTTGTTACCTTGGGCTTAGTAACAACCAATTATTTTCCTTTTCCTTCATTGACATTAGCAAGTTGTTCTAATCCTTCCCTTTCTTCATTATTCTTATCCTCAAGACTCTTTTTCTTCCTTTTCTTCTTAGATTTAGGTATGTTGGGTTTTGTATTTAATTTTTCCATTAATGTTTGATATGTGTTGAATTGTTCGACATTAGAATCAACATCCTCAATTAAAAGTGTAGTCACTACTATTGGAACCTCATCATCATTAACTTCATAAGTCATAGGCCTTAACCATTAAATTCTTGGTATTATTGGCTGAGCATGTACAAAATATGTGTCTACTACAAAACATACCTCATTATAATACTTATCCATGATTGGCTTAGGGATTCTCATTTTAGCTTTGAACTCCTTAAAATAGTTACCCATTACAACAAAATTTTCTCCCAACTATTAATTAAGTCATTTAACTACTCCATAGAAGTTTGGTTCCTATTCCATGTTACTATTCCAATTTTAGGAAATAAGTTATGTACATAGGAAAATATACATACTAGCAATGATTCAAACTTACATGATGTACTCTTTGCTTTCCTCACAACATCCAAGTTCTTTGTTAGTTGTAGTTGTAGCTCAACAAGGTCCTAAGCATGATCCTTCTTGACAATCTTGTAGCCCAAATCTACTACAATGCAAGGTATGATGTTTAGTTGGTTGGATTGGTAAAACTTGTGTGCAATCACATGAATTGTGAAATCAATTACATGATTTTCTATCCCATCAATTGACATCCCTCTAGCATTCCACTTTTCTTTTGTTAGATTATTAATTTCATTCTTTGTTGCACTCCTTATGCTTTAGGGTTGATCATGTTGGAAATATAAGAGGAGTAATTGAAATGGGAGGGGTGAATCAATTACCATTAAAATAAATCCCAAATCCCTTAGATGTTAGTAAAAAACAAACTCTATGAAAACTGGACTATAGTAAAGCTTGGCAAACACATAAACAAAATGTTGTAACTTGGTAAACATTGAAGTAGCTCAGTAAATTGTTAACATGAAAATCTTAAGATATTATCTATGATTAATATTACTTTAACGTAGTTGCAAACTCATAAGAGAAATAGCATGAACACATTTGACACCAATATTTAACGTGGAAACCCAATTTGGAAAAACCCACCAATTGTAATAGTTACTAATTTGTACTCTTCTAAAGTGAGCCATGTTAGGAGCTAACCCTATTAAAGGTTACAAAATGCACTATTAGGTGTGACCCTATTAGAGGATTTAGTCACCTTGTTAGGAGTGGCCTTGTTAGAGGTCTTTTGACAATTCAATAGAAATGCCACCTTGTTAGAGAACTTACAAATAGTTGTTAAGCTAACTCTGTTAAGAGATTTAGATTACTACTAAAATGGTTAGAGAGTAATGATAAGATGACCTAATTTTTGATGCAACTAAATCGCTGATTACAAATGTCAATTCTAGCTTGTATACTTGATTCTTCTTGATCGAATGTATCTTTGTATCTCAACAAGGATATTCTACTTATCCTTCTAATTCGCTTCCTCTTAGCATAATAAAATATTCAATTATGTTCCACAAATTCAATCCTTATCTTGACCTTATATTTATATCATTCATATTTTAAAGTCAAATTGAATACAACTTAGAATAATTAATATTCATCTTCTTAGTCAGCTAGAATCAATAGACGATTCAATTGAACTCAATATGCCAAAACAAGAAAATACTTTGTTAGTTGACCCTACTAGATAGATACTACCTCAAAGTAATTTTTTGATGTTAACCAAGTGAACTTGGTAAGCACTACATATTCACAACGATCCTTTGGTAATCAAGTGAGCTCGGTTAACACTAGTTCCATCCAACATTTCCTTCATTAACCGAGTAACTTGGGTTAACACTCAACTTTCGCAAACTTTCCTTTGTCACCTGAGTGAACTTGCTAGACATTTTCTTCTAAACTAGGCAAACTCTAGAGTGCTCAATAGACATAGAAAACTATCTTCAATGCCCGAGTGAGCTTAGCATACACTGACTAGCAATGATATGACATTTTGTGTAACATTAAAGACTATACATAATTAATCAATTATTTCAACAATCTCCCTATTTAGCATTGATGGTGACACAACATATCAGAATGCAATAAAATTTTAGAGCAAGAATAAAGTAAGGAACATATCCTTAGTTTCATTCTGATTCTCATCCATGAGAACTCCCTCTATCAGTGTGAACTCTTTTTTCCTTCAGTATCTCCCTCTATCAGAAAACTTTTGCCTTCAACATCTTCTTCTAATAGAAAACTTTATCTTTGATATCAAACCAAGTTCATTCTCCCTTTTTGACATCTCTTTCTCTTTATCTTTATCAAATTTATATGAGATCTCCCTCTTTGACATCTCATGCCAAAGACAATATCTAGAATATATCAATGTACCTCATGTACTAATTAATTTTCAATATGCCCTTTTTCAATACTACACCAACTGAATGATCTTCAAGATGCTTTGGTTGATGTATAACTAAACTTCATTTAGTGAGCTTCAAATACGTGAATGAACCCTAGCTTACCTCTAAGATATAGAAATGCATCCTTAGGTAATGGATTGGTCAATATGTCAGCGATTTGTTCTTTGGTATTCACATATACTAATTCTCTTAAAAAATGATATTTTATAGCAATGTATTTGCATCACTAGATTATTTGATATATGAATTGCATTGGTGTTATCATAGTATATAACCAATGGATCTTTGATTTCTATCTTCATATCTACCAATAGTTTTTCAAACCAAACAATATTAAAAAAATTAACTGTTGTTGCTACATATTATGCCTCTGTTGTGGACTAAGAAATACAACTTCTTGCTTGTCCAAGACACTAGTCTTTTATCAAGAAAGAATTCTCCACCACTAGTGCTCTTTCTATCATCAATACTTCCTACCCAATTAGCTTCTATGAATACTTTTAAATCCAAATTTCCTCCTATTGTGTACCATAAATCATAGTATTTAGTACCTTTTAATTATCTCATGATTCTTTTTCTTGCCATCATGTGATTTTCTTTGGGATTTGCTGAGACTATTGCCACCATGTCGACTGCTAATGCAATATCAAGCCTTGTATGCACTACATATTGCAATTTTCCAATCATTGATCTATATGTAGTCTAATCTACCTCTTTGGAATCATTATTTTTGGAAAGCTTATGTCTAGTAGACATATAGGTTCCAAATGGTCTTCAGTCTTCCATTCTAAATTTCTTTAGTATCTCCTTGATAAATTTAGATTGAGTAATGTAGATACCATCTTTTTTCTATTGGATTTGCAATCCAAAAATAATTTTTATCGCTCTAGACATAGACATCTCAAATTCTTTACTCATTTCTTTTGAAAATGCTTTGCACAAGTCATCATTTCCTATGAATAAAGTGCCATCCACAAATATTTCTACCAACACAATCTTCTTGTCTAGTCCTTCTTTGATATATTGACTACTATTATCGTTTCTTCTTTGAAAACCAATTTGTATCAAGTAGTTATGAATTACTTTGTACCAAGCTATGAGAGCTTGCTTGAGACCATATATTGCTTTGTGTAATTTGCAAACCATATCTCTTTTTCTAGGATCTACAAAACCTTCAGGTTGCTTGATGTAGACTTCCTCATCAAGAATTCTATTCAAGAATGCAAATTTTACATCCATTTGACAAACTTTAAATCCTTTGTGAGCTACATATGCTAGTAAAGTTCATAGTCAATACCTTCTTCTTGACAATAACCTTTACGTACTAACCTTGCTTTGTTTCTAGAAACTTCTCCATCTTTATTTAGCTTATTTCTAAATACCCACTTTGTGCCAATTACATTTTTATCATTGGGTCTAGGAACAAGAGTCCAAGTTTTGCTCTTCTCTATCTATTCTATTTCTTCATTCATTTCTTGAATCCAACTTTCATTATCCAAAGCGTCTTTAACATTTCTAGGTTCAAATTTAGCAAGTAAACATGTACCTTTCAATTTGTTTCTTGTCATTGTTCCATCTAACTTGTCTCCAATGATCTAATCAAGTGCATGATATCTTCTAACATAGTTTTCTAGCATGGGTACTTTGGATTTGGAGTTTATTTCAATGATTTCTTTATGACCTTCTATATTTAGCTCGGGTCCCACTTTCTATGAATTGGGTCCATCAGACTCAGTTTTCTCTAGCAATAACTCAATATATTCTAAGTACAACTTGGGTCCTTTAGACTATGACCTGGGTTACACTAATTACAACTCAGTAGCTTTTGGAGAATTTTGGGACTCGAGAGGTGAGTCCTCCTATCTTCTAGATAGATTTGGTAGAATATCAAGTTCATAGTAAACAAATCTTCTGTAATCCTCAAGCTCTTTAAATTTCTTTCTTCTTCCCTCTTTTCTACAAACTCATCAATTCTCACATGTGCACTTTCTATGATTTTATAAGTAGACAAATTCAAACATTTGTATGCTTTACTTCTGCAAGGGTATCTTAGGAATATGCCTTCATCACCTTTGACATTAAATTTACCTTTCCTAGATTCTTTTAAGATATAACATTTTCTGCCAAATACTTTCATGTAACTTACATTAGGTTTATAGTCATACCATAGTTCATAAGGAATTTGATTTGAGTCTTTCCTCAATTGTACTATGTTCAAGGTATGCATTGCAGTATTGATTTCTTCCTTCCAGTATTTGATTGAAACATTCTTTTCTATCATCAATGTTCTTGCACAATCCATGATGGATTTATTCCTTCTTTTAGTTGTACCATTCTATTGAGGTGTATTAGGGGTTGATACCTATCCCTTATGATGGGGACACAACCCAAGAACAGAATAGACACAACAGAAAAGGGAAATTGTATTAACTGAGAAAATAAGCTAGTATAAATAGTACAGAGAAAATAAACTTCAAAACATTCCCTAAGGGCTTACAATAGCATAAATCTGGAGATAATTTCTCCTTTTAGTACCTTCTCTCAAACTCCACTTCGAACTGCCTTTTACAATGCTAGAAATCTCCTTAAATAGATCTCGGAGGGTTAAGGACTAGGAGTACATTCTAGAAAGTGCTAGTAGGCATCCATCGACCAAATAGAAGGTTCCAAAAACTGTTTTAGAAGTTGGCACAAATCTAGAAGAATCCAGAAACGGTAATCAAACTTTTGGGAGGCGTAACTTTTGAACCGTAGCTCCAATTGACGAACTGTTTACATTTCTGAAAAGCTCTCGAAGCGCTCTATAGCCCTATGGACCAGCTTTGCTTGTACCCCATTTTTTGACCCTTTTCAAGGTCATTTAATGCCCTAACCTGACTTTGAAGCATTCTTAGGAGGTCTCCAAAACCTGAAAAATTGCAATAACTTTCAAACCGTAGGGCCTTTTGACCTGATTCTTTTTCTGGAATGCTCTAAATCATAATTACATTCATCTAGCCAATTCACACCTTCTAGTTTACCAAAATGATGGCCCAATTGCATGCTCCTATTTTTTCAGGATTTTCAAACACACTGATAGTGAAACTATGAGAGTTGGAACCTTTATTTGACCCAAATGGGTATCCAAAAATGAAAACACATGAAACAGAAACTAAATCTAAGTACATTTTTGTTGGGTGACATAGGATTGCCCTTATACCTCTGGATGCTCCTGCATCAGACACCCAGGGTAGATTGAAAAGTGACCCTGTCACTTTATGAATGGTAGAGGAAATCCCAAATGGGAAACCTTAGCTGCTGAAATCCAAGTTGAGTCCTCAATCGATCGTCCTTTCCATTTGACCAAATACTCTTCATACTGCCTGTTTTTGGTACTCCTACCCACACGATGATCTAGAATGTCTTCTATCTCCTCCTTCTTAGAAGCAGGAATTGGACATGGCTCTAACACCATCTCCTCATCTGCACCATCATCATGATACTCTGTTAAATCTGCAATGTTGAAAATGGAAGAAATGTGAATACCATCTGGCAGCTCCACCTCATATGTATTTCCTGAGTCATGTTTCTTCAAAATTTTGCAGGGGCCAAATTTCTTCATTTTCAGCTTGTTGTAAGTACCAACTGGAAATCTTTCTTTTCGTAAGTGCACCATGACTAGATCCCCTACTTGGAATTCCTTATGTCTTCTCCTTTGATCAGCCCTAGCTTTATACTCTTGATTTATCTTGTTAATGTGTGCTTGAACCTCCTCATGTAGACGCTTGATATGTTCAACAAATTCCTTAGCTTCAGCACTTGTCCTCTCCCCTTGTTCTATCCTCCTCACCTCTGGTGTAGTCCTTGGGCTACTCCCATATACAATTTGGAATGGTGATTTTCCAGTACTCCTATTTATAGAGTTATTATAAGAAAACTCTGCCTGTGGTAGAATCAAATCCCATCCCTTGGGCTTATCCCCAACTAAACATCTCAACAAATTGTCCAGACTTCTGTTTACCACTTCTGTTTGGTCATCAGTTTGTGGGTGATGCGTGGAACTAAATTTCAAGTCGGTTCTTAAATTTTTCCATAATGTCCTCCAGAAATACCCCACAAATTTAGAGTCTCTGTCAAAAACTATGCTCCTTGGAAGACCATGTAGTCTTACCACCTCTTTGAAAAACAAGTCTGCAATATGGACAACATCATGAGTTTTGTGGCATGGAATGAAATGTGCCATTTTGGAGAACCTATCAACCACCACGAATACCAAGTCATTACCCCTTTGTGTCCTTGGCAATCCAAGAACAAAATCCATACTTATGTCCTCCCATGGCCTTGATGGAACAGGAAATGGTTGATATAGGCCAGTATTGTGGCTAAACCCCTTGGCAACTTGACAAACCTGGCAACTCTGTACAAACTTCTTCACATCCTGTGAAATTTGAGGCCAAAAATAATGTTCTCTAAGAATGGCAATGGTCTTATCTCGACCAAAATATCCTGCCATCCCTCGACTATGTTTCTCCTTACTTAGATTTTCCCTCATGGAACTTCTTGGAATGCACAATTGACTACCCTTGAACAACATACCATCCTGAATCAAATAGTCTAACCACTTGGTTCTATCTACAACAACAAGTTCTTTACAAGCTTTCCATGCTTCAACAAAATCAGGATCTTCAGACTACAAATTCTTGAGTTCATCAAACCCAACTACTTCAACCTGCATTACTATAAGCAACAATTGTCTCCTACTTAGTGCATCTGCAACCCTGTTAGATTTTCCACTTCTATGCTTCAACACAAATGTATAACTCTGCAAGAACTCTACCCACTTCATATGCCTCTGATTCAATTTACCTTGGTTATTTAGGTACTGTAATGCCTGATGATCAGTATAAAAAAAAAATTCCTTTGGCAATAAATAATGCCTCGATTTCTTTAAGGCTTGAACTATTGCATAGAACTCTTGATCATAAACAGAATACTTCTTCTTTGCATCATTCAATTTTTCACTAAAATATGCAATAGGCTTACCTTCTTGGCTTAATACAGCCCCAATAGCACTACCACTAGCATCACAATCCACCTGGAACACTTTTCTAAAATCTAGAAGTGCCAACACAGGTTGTTCTATTACCTTCTTCTTCAGCAATTCAAAACTTCTCGCAGCTGCTGCAGTCCATTTGAACTCTTTTCTATCCCCTCTTATTGTATTAGTTAGGGGTGCACATATGCCATTGAAATTTCTAACAAACTTCCTATAAAAACTAACCAGACCATGAAATGATCTTACCTCAGTAGCAGACCTTGGAGTAGGCCATTCCAAGATGGCTTATACCTTCTCCGGATCCATTTTGAGACCTTCAAGTGATATAACAAACCCCAAATAGACTAACTCTCATTTTGCAAAGTTACACTTCTTCAGATTAATTAACAGTTTCTCTTCCCTTAGCCTTACAAGGACACTACGAATATGCAATAAATGTTCTTCCAAAGTCTTGCTGAAAATTAAAATATCATCCAAATAAATAATAACAAATTTTCCCAAGAACTTCTTAAGTACCTCATTCATGAGCCGCATGAAGGTGCTTGGGGCGTTCGTCAATCCAAAGGGCATGACTAACCACTCATAAAGACCCTCCTTGGTCTTGAAGGCTATTTTCCACTTATCTCCTTCTCAAATCTGTATCTAGTGATAAACACTCTTCAGATCTATCTTTGTGAAGTACTGAGTTCCACTGAAGCAGTCCATAATATCATCCATCCTTGGCAAAGGAAACCGGTACTTGATGGTGATCCTATTTATAGCTCGAGAATCTGTACACATCCTCCACTCTCCATCCTTCTTTGGTGCGAGTACTGTAGGTACTGCACATGGACTCAGGCTCTCTTGAATCAAGCCCTTCCTCAACAACTCCTGAACCTGTCTATTTAGCTCCTCTGTAGGAGTCATCCTGTGAGTAGCCTTGTTAGGAAAACTAGTTGCTGGAATCAGATCTATCTGATGACTGATTTTCCTTACCAGTGGCAATCCATCTGGAACATTATCAGAGATAATATCTCCAAACTCCCTTATTAAATCCGAAACTTCAACTAGTATTTCACTACTACCTTCTTTATCTTTCCTAGGAATCAAAGCATAGCACATATGTTGATGTTTTATGCCATCTAAAAACTTCCTTCCATCAACAAGACAAATCCTAGCACTACTACATACCTTTTCCCCTTCCTTTTTCATGGGCTTCAATTTGTGGCAAACTCCATCCTTTGTCAGAGAGTATGTGTTTGCATGTCCATCATGTACTGCATGTCTATCAAACTACCATGGTCTACCCAACAATAGATGGCAAACATCCATTGAAATAACATCACAAAGAACTTCATCATGGTAACTCCCAATTTTGAATTTTACTAAACATTGTTCACTTACCAGGACCTTATGATCATCTTTTACCCAATCAATCTGATAGGGCTAGGGATGTTTCTCCCTCTTAAGCTTCAGCTTAGAGACCATCTCTTCTGATACCAAGTTATCAGTGCTACCACCATCAATGATCACGTCACAACATTTATCCTCACACTTGCATCTGGTACAGAACAAACTCCTCCGTGTCCTGGTTCAATCTCACCACTTAGTAGGACTCTTTCATTTACCAAGGTCTCTCCTCTTTCTGCATCTTCTGAATGTGATGATTGGTTCAATCTCACCACTTAGTAGGACTCTTTCATTTACCAAGGTCTCTCCTCTTTCTGCATTCTCTGAGTGTGATGATTGTGCATCCTCATCCAAATGAGCAACCCTAGCTTAGCCCTCAGCTCTCCTATCTGTCCTTCCTTGTCGTTGAGGGAATTCAAAGGCATGATGACCTTCTTCATTGCAATGGAAATAGGTACCACAGAAGCCTCCTCTTCCTTATCCATGTCCTCTACCTCTTCCTCTCTGATTTCCAAAGTCTTGGTCATGGGAGCGGTTGAAACCCTCATTCCTCTAGTTCTTGCTAGTACCCTCATCTTCATTTTTCTTTTGGGTTTCATTGCGACCTCCAAATGACCTACCACTTCCGCTTCCTCCTTGACTGTGCCCTCTTTGTCTTCCTTCAAACCTTTTATTTAGCTTCTCTTCAACTCGTAGGGCAAACTGGTATGCCTCTTCAACGCTGGTCATTCTTACCAGACTTAATTCCTCCTGGATGCTAGGTCACAACTCACTGATATAACGAGCAACCTTCTCCTTATTTTCTTTTGCATGTCCCACTCTAATCAAAAGTTGGTAAAATTCCTCTGTATATTCTTGGACTGATCTTCCTGCTTGCTTTAACCCATGCATCTTCTTAAACAAATCAAGCTCATAGTCCACAGGAATGAACTGCTTCTTCAATTTGTCCACCATGCGATCCCATCTTGTGATCTTCTCCTTTCATCTTTTGTTTCTTTCCAATTGAACCTCTTGCCACCAGATTTTGGCATGGCCTTTCAGTTTGGCCTTTGCAAACTTAACCCTATTTGGGTCCCTAATATCCTCATACTCGAAGTATTCTTCTAGTTCATTTATCCAATCAATCAACTCATCTGGTTTCAGATTTCCTGAAAATACACCCACTTCAATTGTGGGTGTTTTCCCAAACTTAGTAATGGCCCTAAAAAGCCTTTCCTCTGCATGATTCAAAACTTCCCCATCAAATTCCCCTTCTGGTCCCATTACTTCTTCTTCATTGTCATCCTCACTGTCATCACCTACGACAACATTTGCTCCTCTACGGAGCTCCTCTTGCAATGCCTGTACCTGCCTTTGGAGGGTTCTAAACTCCTCAAGATTAATAGATCTGGCCCTTCTGCCACGCTCTCTTTGTGGAGGCATCTTCTAACTCGAACCCACAACCACATAGTCCTGGTGCAAACTGCCTCACAGTCGGCACTCTATCTACACACTCAGGAAAACCAGCTCTAATACCACTTGATGGGGACATAACCCAAGAAAAGAATAGACACAACAGAAAAGGGAAATTGTATTAACTGAGAAAATAAGCTAGTACAAACAGTACAGAGAAAATAAAATTCAAAACATTCCCTAAGGGCTTACAATAGCATAAATTTGGAGATAATTTCTCCTTTCAGTACCTCCTCTCAAACTCCACTCCGAACTGCCTTTTACAATGCCGGAAATCTCCTTAAATAGATCTCGGAGGGTTAAGGACTAGGAGTACATTCTAGAAAGTTCTAGTAGGCATCCACCAACCAAATAGAAGGTTCCAAAAATTGCGTTAGAAGTCGACGCAAATCTAGAAGAATCCAAAAGCGGTAACCGAACTTCCGAGAGGCGTAACTTTTGAACCGTAGCTCTGATTGACGAACTATTTACATTTTTGGAAAGCTCTCAAAGAGCTCTATATCCCTATGGATAGCTTCACTCATCCTCCATTTTTTGACCCTTTTTGAGGTCATTTAATGCCCCTAACCTGACTTTGAAGCATTCTTAGGAGGTCTCCAAAACTCGAAAAACTGCAATAACTTTCAAACCTTAGGGCCTTTTGACCTGATTCTTTTTCTAGAATGCTCTAAATCATGATTACATTCATCTGGCCAATTCACACCTTCTAGTTTACAAAAATGATGGCCCAATTACATGCTCCTATTTTTTCAAGATTTTCAAACACACTGATAGTGGAACTGTGAGAGTTGGAACCTTTATTTGACCCAAATGGGTATCCAAAAATGAAAACACATGAAACAGAAACTAAGTCTAAGTACATTTTTTTTGGGTGACATAGGATTGCCCTTATACCTCTAGATGCTCCTACATCACCTTAATTCTTTTTTCAATTCAAAATTCATTGAACTCATTAGAAATGAACTCACCACCTCTGTCTAATCTCAAACATTTCATCTTCTTTCTAGTGTCATTTTCTACTTTTTCCAAATACCACTTGAATTTTTTAAAAGCTTTAGATTTTTCTTTTAGATGCATTACAGTTATCATTCTAAAATAGTCATCAATAAAAAGAATGAAAAAATTATCTCCACTATAACTCTCTATTCTAATAGATCCACATAGGTCTATATGTACAAGCTCTAAGACTTCTTCAGAATGATAGTTCTTGCTTTTGAAACTAGTTTTTCCCATCTTTCCAATTTGAAAATTTTTGCATAGACCCATATCAGATTTCCTTAAGCTAGGAATACCTCTTACTCTTCTATATTTTATTATCTTCACTAGGTTATCAAAGTTCACATGACATAATCTTTTGTGCCATAACTAGCTTTCTTCTACTTGAGCAATAAAACATGAACTTTCACTTAGATCTAGATAGAATAGATTACCTTTAGTTTGTTTGCTAGATCCAACTAGATTTTCTTTTCCATCTAGCAGTTTGGCCTTCTCATTCATAAATTCTACCTTGAATCTAATGTTATTCAGTTGTGCCACACTTAGTAGATTATTCTTTAATCCTTCAACCCAATAACCATTGTCACATCTAAGTTCATTAGTTAATGAGATACATCCTTTTTCCTTTATTCAACAAGGTTCATTATTTCCAAATCTCACACTACCACCATCATAATGTTACATGTGCTCAAACTTTGTTTTGTCTCCAATCATATGATGTGATCAATCACTATCAATAATCCATTTATCATTTCTACTAACATCAGCTATAAGTGACATTTCATCTCTTTCATCATCAAATTCATCTTTTGCAGCAATATATACCATTTTATCTTCACTATTATTAGAATCTTTAGCCATAAAACAAGATTTCTTACCTTTATCCTTGTAGTCCTTGTATATTTTGAATTCCTTCTTGCCTTTGTACTTATTTATTTTCTTTTCATCCTTGTTTTCTCTATTTGGGTACCTTGCAACAATGTGACCCTCTTCTTCACAAAAAAAATAGATTAGTGGAATCTTACCTTTCTAATTTCCTCTACCTTTGGAATATTTCCTTGCAAGTAGAGCTTGAACAACTTCAAGATCACCATCTGAACTTTCTTCTTCTTCTTCACTTTATGATTGACTAGCCTTTGATTTCATACGCCTTTTCTTGAGTGAAATGTTGGCTTCAAATGTAGACTCAATACCTTTGGAACAAGGGACATAGTTATCATAGTTATCCAACTCAAAAGTTGTCAATATTCCAAATAGAGCATCCAAAGTTATTTTGCTATTTGGATCACATCTCATCTCTTGAATAGTAGACACTCTAATTGCATAGATAGGAAGGAGGCCTTTGACTACCTTTTTTACAACTATTTTTTCATCAATGTCTCCTCCTGATGCTTTGATTATGCTCACACTTGCTTTAGTTCTCTCGATATATTTTGCAATATTTTCATCTTCTCTCATCTTCATCTGATCAAATTGTCCTCTGAGACTTTCAACTTTAGCTCTTCTTACATTATCATCTCCTCCATACATGGCTTTCAGTTTGATCCACATATCATAAGTTTTTGTCCAACTTTTGTCTTCATCAAATTCAACATAATGAAGAGCTGAAGCAATGTCAATCATCATGATGTTATGATTTTTCTTTTTAGCAATATTTTCAACTGATAATGTTCCAATAGGAGTCTTGTAATAATTATCAATATAATTACAACTTGAATCATTGATAGTTGCCGAATGTAGCCTCGTAAGTCCTTGCCATGCTACAAAGTTGTCTCGGTTCAACTTGGGAATCTTTCTTTTGTAAGACATCATGATCTTTAGCTTTGGTCCTTATAACCTTCTCTACAAGCACCAAACATTCTAATATCAATTATTGTAAATATAAGAGTACCTAATAGGGGAGGAGTGAATCAATTACCATTAAAATAAATCCCAGATCTCTTAGATGTCAGAAAAAAATGAAGTTTATGAAAACTGAACTAGATATTGAAGCTCAACAAACACATAAACAAAATGTTATCACTCAGAAAACACTAAAATAGCTCAGTAGATTCTTAACATGAAAATCTTAAGATATTATCTATAATTAATATTACTTTAACTTAGTTGTAAACACATAAGAGAAATAGCATAAACACATTTAACACCAAGATTTAACGTGGAAACCCAATTTGGAAAAAACCACCAATTGCAACTAGTTATTGATCTTCACTCTTCTAAAGTGAGCCCTATTAGGAGCCAACCCTGTTAAAGGTTACAAAAAACACTATTAGGTGTGAACTTGTTAGAGAATTTAATCACCCTATTAGGAATGGCCTTGTTAAAGGTCTTTTGATAATTAAATAGAAATGATAGCTTGTTAGAGGATTTATAAATAGTTGTTAAGCTAACTCTATTGAGAGATTTAGATCATTGCTACAATGGTTAGAGAGTAACAATGAGATGATGTCATTTCTAATGCAACTAAATTGCTAACTACATATCTCAAATCTTGCTTGTGTACTTGATCTTTCTTGATTGAATGTATCTTTGCATCTCAATAAGGATATTCTACTTATCCTTCTAATTCAATTCCTCTTAACATCATCAAATCTTTAATTATGTTCCACAAATTCAATCCTTATCTTGACCTTATGTTTATATGATTCATTTTCAAGTCTCTTGAATACAATTAAGAATAATTAATATCCATCTTCTCAGTCAAACAGAACCAACAAAAAATTCAATTGAACTCAATACGCCAAAACAAGAAAATCCTTCATTAGCCAACCCTGCTCGGTAGATACTAACTCAAAGAAATTTTCCTGTTTTAAAGAAGTGAACTTGGTTAACACTACATATTCATAAATTTCCTTTGGTAATTGAGTGAGCTTAGTTACCACTAGTTCCATCCAAAATTTCCTTCATTAATTGAGTAAGCTTGGTTAACACTCAACTTTTGTAAACTTTCCTTTGTGACACTGTCTTCTGAACTAGGAAAACTCTAGAGTGCTTAATAGACACAAAAAATAATCTTCAATGCTCGAATGAGCTTGGCATACACTGACTAGCAATGATATGACATTGTGTGTAACATCAAAGGCAATACACAATTAGACAATTGTTTAGATAGATCCAAGCTAGGGTAACTAGTTACTATAATTCCCTTGAATTGGCACATTGGTATGCTAAACCAATTTTGGTATATTGATCTTACCTAAAGTTCTATTGTACTAGGCAATTCTGATTTCAATAATCTCTAGTTGACCTAAGTGTCAAATATATAAAATCCCCAATCTGCATTAATCACATACTTTATTTAATTCCATTATATTGACTTGAATTAGCTAAATTAAACCTATTAATCGACTTAATTCAATTATAAGTCCTAGTAATTTAATTTAATTGAATTCACCCCTTTACCTAATATACATGAGGAATTAAATGTACCTTGATTCTAATTATTGAACTTAATTATTCAATTAATTAGATTATTCATTTATGAGGTCATATTTAAGCTTATTAAATCAAATATATTCTCCAAATTCTCTCTTTAGTTTTGAATTAGAAAGACTGAGTGGACTAAAATTAAAAGAGGAATTAGATCAGTTAACAACTTATTACACTCAGAAGTGATCAATTAGCCTCCTTTTCATAAGGGAATTTTCTATTCTAACTAAATTCCATCTTCAATCTCAATTGTTCATTCAGTTTGATCTCAACCATTGATCAAATTCTAGGATTCTATATAAGAAACCTTCAATCTCTCATTTTGGGGGATGCACATGAATAGTATTGAACTAATTCCAAATTATTGACTCAATCATTTGCATTTGTAGCTTAATTCTTTCACATTTTCAATTTCATATAGTTTAAAATGTGTACATCTAGATTAATTTAATTATTTTATTCTAAGACTAAATACGCTCATCTAGTTTAGTCGTGCATTTCATATAGATTAAAATCCTTCATACTAGTGGTCTATCTCTCAACTCTGAGAGTGGACATCAAACTCCAATTAGTTAGAAGGTAACATATCGGTTTGTTGGATCATTCCAGATGATCAATCTCATGTTCATTTCAGGATGTTTCTAGCATATAAGGATCATGTTGAAGTGTGTGGTTAATTGTGAGAACCACAATGAGGTCATACAAATTTGGTGCCCACCATGAGATAGAAAAATCAAATTTTTGGCCTCAACTTTTGATATTTTTTCTACATTCTATTATTTTGACATTTATGTGCATATAAATCAGCAGTTTCTCATGCAATAAGATCAATTCTCACACAAAGAAACAAAATCCTCACATGTAGTTCTAAATTTCCTTATGTACTAAAAAGTGTATTCCTATGTAGTTTCTCAAGCAATGCACATGATATTCTTGCATAGGTTTGTGTAGAATCTCACACAAAACTTGACACCAATAAATGCAAAATTTAATTCTCAGATTCTATTTTTCATAATATTGTTTTATTTGATACTGGTTTTTGAAGCATTTGATTTTTTATTTCTGATTTTTGATATTCTAACAATGGTGTGGAGATCATTTTTTGAAGATACCTTATCATGAACTCACAAACAACACTGAGGATTTAATTACAGGATGCCCAATCAAAGAATGTATTCAAACCCACTCAAATGTTGTGTCTTTTTTAATACTTTTTTACACACATAGTTTAATATGGCTTGCGAACTTCATAGGGCTCTAGACAAAAGAATAGGGGAGTATGCTCTTTGCTACTTGGAAGTGATGCCCAAGAGTAAATCAGAAACCTAGATGCCTTTGGAAGATGGTAGCTGAGGGGGACAAGAAAGTTAGTGATTCTACTATACAAATCTTTTTTATGAAGAGATGATGACCTCCTTTTAGGAAAATCAAGATCTTGAGAAAAGAAATGTTGAGATTGATAAAATAACTCGGTGATGAACATGTTCTATGTGTTTGGATAAGGTGATGAGGTAGAGGAGTTTTCTCTTTTCCCTTTGGGAAAATTAGAAACTTTGACTCTTAAATCTAAGCCACCTTTAGAGGGATTTTTTTAGAGTAATCCGACCTCTAGGAATGACCCAAGTGAGCACACACCTTTCACTACTGATTCCAACTCACCATAATAAAGATTCTTTGTAGAGAGAAAGACTCCAAAGCCATGTAAATTTCTTCTTCTTGATTTTGATATCACATATTAAGAAGAGGCTTTGTATGTTACACTAGGCGGTGTCAACCCTAGTCTTGCTAGTCAAGTGTGTGCACTTACAGATACTAGTTTGGGCTTCTTGCCTTAGATTCATTCGTGAAGCCACTAGGGATTAATGTTAATGAAAGCCAAGTAAAAAAATTTAGATCGTTGCTACCCAATTCACCTCTGAAAGGGGGCATAATCTTTGTGCAAGGAGGGGGAATAATATCTCCTATAGATACTCACCATAGGCATGTATCTAGATGCTAGAAGGTGTTATACGCCCTTGACCCTAGCCACAAGGGTGCTCATTAAGCATATATTGTTAGAGTAATTAGATATTTTATAGTTAACTCTAGTCTACTTAAGCTAAACTTTAGGCGTCTAATAATTAGTTCTTTTTATTAACTATTATGATGCAACTTAGGTTAGACCTTTTTATGGTTTCAATATCCTTTATAAGCACAATCTCTCATTATACACATTCAATTGAGATTAATCCTTTTGCTAATTAGAGAAATCTCTATTTTTCTCATCAAGAATGTCTCATCTATGGATTTGGAAATTCTTGCCTCCATAGCTTTTTTCCTCTCTCTTTCTATGATAAGTTTTTGCATGTAGGTGATTCTTGGGAGATGTGGGGTTGATCTTTTATCAACTTCAACATGGTATTAGCTCTCTAGAACTTCATGCCCCTATTCTTTTTCTGAGAGATTTGGCATCATTTTTCAGATCAGAGCATTCAACATTTTTTATTGGATCTATGGGGTCACTGATTTTTGAGACACTTTGAGAAAAAAAGGATATCAGCATTGAGCTCAATGCACTTGGAAATTCTCAATTCCATATAAAATATGTCCATTTTGGACACTATTGAAATTTGAGGCAAATGTTTTTTGCACCCAAGCTATTTTGACTTGGACACGCTTTCTGAGACAAATACAATTTTTTGATTTTTTTTATCAAAAAAAACCCTTTGCAATTTTTCTTTTGGATTATAGTGGTGCACTTTATTAAAAGTGCCTATAGGTCAATGTTATGAGTGGGTCGATTTGATTAGGGGCGCAGATCAAGTATAGTACCCACCTTTTTTAAAAAAAGGTTGATTTTTTATGTTTGCTTTTGCAGCACCATGGACACCTCAGTACCTATCTTACATTATTGAGTGCCATGTCAGTAGACTCCAGCACCTTGATGTCTTGGTTTTCTTGATCACCAACCTACCTATATGTCTAGCCATAGCTTTGTCAAATTTTTCTAGGAACCAGAGGTACTTGTTGTTTTTTGAGTTGTGAGCAAGAAGTTTATTTTTGGGTCCATGTATTTTCATTTTTCATGGGTAGTATTCATACTGATTGGTGTCATGCATTGAAAATCACCATTCACATTCACATGTGGCCCTTCACTATTAGTATACCTCTAATGGTGCCTCAATTTTTGGTTAGCACATTGGTCTATGATTGTGCTCCATGTCTAGTGCTATCTGATGCCTTCTACCAATTTCAAGCAATTTCTTGCCTATAAAGTAGTTGGTTTCCATGTTTATTTTCTTAATCACAAGAATAAGAGGAAGGTATTTTATGTTTTCCAATCATCTCTAAATTTTGTTTTTAGTTAAATCAATGCTAGTCATTGATTGGACGGGGACTACGATTTTTAATAATTCTACCTTGGCCAATGCCTATCTTTTGGCCCCTAATGCCATGTCACCATGATTAAGGAGTTTGTGATTTTATAGCTTGGAAAGAGTTCAATCTCTAACATGTACTTGGATGTGTGATTTTTATCCTACCTAATCATAAACAAATTTTGGAATTTGGCAGCATTTTTTTACAACTCATGTGGACTTGTCCTTCCGCCCTTCATGAGTTCTCTACCCAATTTTTTTCATGGTGGTTTCAACCCATTTATGGTGGTTTCAACCCATTTATAGTGGTCAACTTATGTTTTGTATGGCCTCAAACTAGTGTGGATCCTTTTTTTGTGTGCATGCCATGGTAGTGATGCACCTCCCCAGCAGCATCTAAAGTCAACCACCCTCATACTCATGTGATCACGGGATCTCACATAGTAGATCCCATTCCCATTTTGCATTTGGCACTAGTGATAAGTCATTTGCACCTATGATTTGTGATATACATTATGGATTTCATCAATTAGTGGATCTTTTTTTGATGCATCCTCACCTTTTGGGATGATCAGTGGTTCTTGAAGTTGGTTTCCTATTATCATGTGGAAAGAGCTCATTTCTTTGAAGTGTGTGGGCCCATTCTACAATATTTTTTTCCAAAGCATGCAAAGTTGACGATGAGGTGTCTTTTATCAAAATTAGTACTTCAACTCCCACCTTTTATAGCCTTGCAATTTTTTTTTGGTGGAGTTTCAAAATTTGGTTGGTGTTTTGTCAGTGACAATGGTTTCTAATTCTTTACTAGATTTTAAGGCATTGATTTGGCTATGCATGGTGGATTGTCATTTTTTTTGGCAATATTATCATAGATATTTTTCTATAACATGCTTATTTATCAGCCATTATGCATTTATTCACACCTCTATATCTTTTCTGACACATTCTACTTTGGCCACCAGATTATTTCAGCACTCGCTCTTTGGTTTCCAGTGAGCTAGTTTTTCTCGGCATACTAGATGTTTTCTTTTTCAAAGGGGTCTTTTTCTAGCATTTTTTTACCTCGACAATATTTTTCCCATCAAATTTGGGCTTATCACTTGCTGATATCAATGCCACATCATAAATGCATTAACATATACTATCATCTTGTCAAGCTCTGTTTGGACCTACCTTCACATTTTTTCTCATATCTCAGGCATACAGACTTCATTTTTTGAAAATGAGATATCATTGAAAAAGGTGGTCCCAAGCTATCATAGTGACGTAGTTAGATTTTAGCTTTGATGCTTTTTTTATAGCTTTTTTTGGTATCAAATTCAGGGGTACAATTTTGCAATTTGGTAGACATATCTTGAGCATCCGATCTCTAATTTGGGAAATCCTTATATCATTGGAAAGCTCTTTTTGGGATCTTTTCAGTGATGCTGGTTATTTTTCCATATTCTTCTCCAAGAAAATTCTATTTAGTCTTTTTCATTTTTTCATTCTAGTAGATATCTTGATTGTTTAAGGTTCAGGGATCAATTTTGTTACTTGAGATGATTCATCATGACTTGTACTATCTATTGTACTAGTCTTATGTCTCTTTTGGTCTATTTAGACATCATTTTATACATTTTTGCAAATACATTGAGATAAAGTTCCATACTACATCTATATTTTTGTTTTAGTTATTTTTCCTTCTAATTTAAGCAATGTTATCTGAGGACACTCATGCAGATTCTTTGATTCTTGAAATTCACCATATCTTGTGCCTTATTGTACATGCACTACTCTTATTAAAGTGCCATGGGAGTTGATGTTTGCCTTTATTTATCATCTTCCTTTGTCTAGTGAGTGTCCCTTTCATAACATTAGCATCATGACATGTCTGAGATTGATCACCTCAGTACACACATATGTATTATTTTGTGCATCTTGATTGTGGTTGCTTGACATGCAGTTCTTTTGGCCAAATTTTCTAGTTTCCTATCACCTTGCCCTTGTTTGCATTAGGGAGGTTATTTTATTGTTTCTCATGCTTCCTTGGTTTTATTGATCATCTCTTTAGGCTTTGATGTTTCATTCCATATGTATCTTTGAGTTTAGTTGTTTGGCTTTGTACGCCTCCCGATTTGATGTAGATTATAGTCTTCTCTACCTTGTTAGGTTCTATTTTAGTGGAGATTCTTCATATCAGTAGTTACTTTTGATAGATCTTTGTAGCTTCTACATTCTTTAGTGGTTTTCTTCATGGTCATCTTTTGTTCCTATCTTCTATGACATTCCCTAGTTTGGAGGCCCCTTTAGTCCTTCACTTTTTTTTCTCTACATGTTTTCCATCTCTTTTTGGAGTAGTTTTTTTTCAATGCGGTTTTCTCTATTTCTCCTCTTTGTAGAGATTTGGTTGTGCTTGGGTACCTAATCAGACCTTTGTTTTTGTGACCTAAATCTACTTTCATTAGTAGTTTCTAGATTTTTAACTACTCCCTAAGTTTATCTTAAGGGGGAGTGTTAGAGTAATTAGATATTTTCTAATTAACTATAGTCTAATTAAGCTAAATTTTAGGCATCTAATAATTATTTTATTTTTTTAATTATTATGATGCAACCTAGGTTAGACCTTTTTAGGGTTTCTATCTCCTTTATAAGAATGATCTCTCATTTTAAACATTCAATTGAGATTAATTCTTTGGTTGATTATAGAAATCTCTTTTTTACTCACCAAGAATGTCTCATCTATGGATCTAAAAACTCTTGCCTCCATAGTGTTTTGCCACTCTCTTTTTCTGATAGGTGTTTGCATGTAGGTGATTCTTGGGAGTTGTAGGGTTGATATTTTATCAACTTCAACATATATGTTATTGAGTCCTTAGAATACACCAAAAACACAGGTGCCCTCTAGTGGGGTAACATGGCTATGTGAGGTGAACACATGCAAAAAAGTTATGAGAAAAAAGTTTTTCTTCCTCTACCATTTTTGGTTATAGAGATAAAGAGTGTCCTTTTTGAGACTATAAATTGTCCAGGTCATCCAAACAACAAAAAGGTCAAGATTCTCTCATCCTTCTGAGTTTCTTTGTCCTCTATTGGAATACTTGAGACTACTGCTTGCATCCCTTGTCTAGAAAACAACTATGTAGTTTCAAACCAATATGATGTCAAAAATTATGAAAACAATGTCCATATCTACTTGAAATTTACAAACACTATCAATCCTTTGTTTGGAAATTACCAAAATCATTGAAAATCTCTTCAAGTAGAGTCCAAACTTGTCAATTTTGTCCTTTTCTCACTTGCAATTCTACAAAACTTCAGATGAGAAAACTATCAATTTGCATTTCCTTGTGTCCTATGTTTACGAATCCTTGCATGAAAGTTTACCAAAACTCTGAATTTTGAGTGAAAAACATGTCATTTTGGTCAAATTGTGTTTTCCTCACATGGCTTAATCAAAATTCTCATGTGAAAAAACAAATCTAAAATTTTTGTTTTAAATTGTTTCTTGGTTCATTTTTCTTCTTTGCATGGCTCTATGTGAACCTTTGCATGAGCTTTTGTCCTAAAACTATCAAAATTGCTCTACCTGAGGTGTTTTCTCACCTTGTTGTCTATATTTCCTCACCCATTTTTGTCCAAATTTGTCCAAAGCAGTGAGCTATTCTAAGCTTCCTCATCAAAACTTGATCCATGTTTGATCTATGTCTAAAACATTTGGTCTTTCCTCTATCTATATCGGTGTCAAACTTCAATTTCTTGCTTAGTTGAACACTTGAAATTTGTATGTGACCTAGTCTCCTTACTTGTTTGTCCTATTTTTTTATCTTGTGTTTGTTATACCTTTTTTCATGATAGTCATAACTCTTTTTTTTTCTAGCCATTTCTCAAACTATTTGTACCTAGATATACAACACACTTACTTACTTTGAGACAACATTCTAGTGTGATCCTTGTTTAAACTTGTTTTTAAATCATTTTCTATGACTATTGTCACAAGGATTGGAAACTTGTCTACTCTCTATAGACCATGACATGGTAAAGCTAGAGGTAGAAATGATGGTAGAGGTCACTTCCTAGTTTATACATAGTCTAAATCTAGTAAAGGATCCTCACGATCTCTTTCACCTATTAGTCCACCTAATCCTTGATGAACATTTTCCATAAACTTTTAGTAGACTAGGAATCCCGTGTATTAAGAGAATCCTAAAATTGAAATAACACCTAGGTCTTTAAATGAAATGATTGAATTCTCATTCAAAATTCCTTTTCAATTGACATATATTAAAACCTTCTACACTCCTAAAATGGTTTATCAAGATCAAGAAACAAGAGAACATAGTAGAAGACAAGACTACCAAAGAAATGAAAGACTGAAAGAACCTTACAACTACATGAATGAGTATGAGAGAACTTCAAATAAATATCTCCCAAGCAAATAGAGAAATGTTTTAAAGATAAGAAATTTTAGAAAGTGATGGAGATCTTGCTTAATGAAGAGAACAAGAAATATTTTCTCAAGCTTGCTCAAGAAGGATCAAAACTACCTCAACATTTTAATGTTGAAACAATTATCACACAAGAAAAGGAAACTGAAACATCCAAGTTACAAAAACAATTGAAGCTCATGCTAGAACTATTGGCCCAAATGATGTGTAACAAGGATAAGCTAACAAAAACATACACTTTAGACACCCTTTTTCCATTTATTTTCGACAAAATTTTGGACATGCCTCCTTTTCCAAGAGGAGTTGAGCTACCCAAGTATGATAAATATTCAAAACATCCAATCCCAAAGATCATTTGAGGGAATTTGGTGCTTTATCTATGGATTTCATGCACAATCAAATGTATCTTATGATTTTATTCCCACAAAGTCTAGATGGTCAAGCCATGGAATGATTTTCAAGGTTTCCTACTAGTATCAAAACATTTGATAAGATTGCTAATATGTTTGTTTAGCAATACTCAAACAACATACAACATCCAATCAACATATGTGATTTTTGTAACCTCAAACAAAAAATTGGAGAACCTTTTCTCACATTTCTTCAAAGGTGGTGACAATTGTATACCAAATATTCATGAAAGATTATTGAAACAAAAAAACTTGATATCTTCATAGATAATCTTCTGCTCAACTTTGGGTATGAAGTACAACTTCAAGGTCCACACACCTTTGAATATATGATTACATAAGTTTTCTAAATGGAGGAGTTCATGGTCAAAAAGGATTAAATAACCCTTCAAAAAGACATTAAGAAAGGATCTACCTCTAGCAAGGACAAATCCAAATATGTGAACAAGAATCGAAAGGTAGTACATGATGGAGTGGTTGATAACATTACTCCCAAACCTGCTAAAATGACTTTGAATGTCATAGACAACATCAAAACATCTAAGACTGCTCACAAATCTCTTCCTGACAATAAGGTATTTGAGAACAAAATGAAGAACTCGTCTTGGGTTACATGAAAAAAATGAGAGTATACACCTCATGTAGTCTATTAGAGATTTCTACAAAACAAGATTATTTCTCCATTGGATAATTCTTGTCCTTATGACCCACGAACATGACACACATGGTGGTATGAGAGTGCATTTTTTGAATACCATCAGCACAAGGGTCACAAAATAAGCAATTACATCAACCAATGTCACAAAGTTCAAGACTTAATTGACAATGGTGAAATTTTTGTGGATGGACATAATAAGAATTCATATCACAAGGATTTTAAGGAGCCATTTCTATCCTATGAGAAAGGAAAAAACTCTAAACAAAAAAGGAATAACAAGGTCAACTATACATACACCTATGACAATGATGTGATTAACATGGTTGAACCTATGGACTTTGAACATTGTGATGTTATCATGATTAAAGGAATACATAACAATACAAAATCAAAAACACCATTTTTGTTAAGAGGTCCTACATCTCCTACAACTAATCAAAAACTATCAAAATCTTATGCCAATGTTGTTACATGTTCTCATGCCAAGATAGTTCTTAAAGGCCCCACACCTTCTACTCCCAAGATAGATCAACACAAAGACAAACCTATTGCTGGTCCATCTAGCAAAGGTACAAAAATTACAACATCTTCTGCAATCACCAACTATATTATTCTTGACCAATTGTGATAGACAAGTGCTCAAATAATAATCTTTGAATTACTTAAAATCTCACTTGCTCATAGGTGGATTCTTGACAAAGCCCTCAATGAGAAAAATGTACCTCAAGATCTTGATCTTGATAGGTTTCAATCTATGGTGGGTCAATTGACCTCACCTCACTACTTGTCCTTTTCTAAAGAGGATGATAATTCATTGAGTCATTCACATAACCAACTATTGCACATTGAAGTAATGATACATCAAAAATGTGTCCATCATGTGTTCATTGATAATTGAGCTAGTCTAAATAGATGTTTTGCTACATTTCTTAGGTGGTTAAGTTATTTTGAAGAGTCTATTGATCCTAATCACAAAATAACTATCAAGGGATATGATGAAGTCGAGCATAAATCCCTAGGTCTTGTTGTTTTTGCCTCTTCAAGTTGATGTAGTAGAAAGAGATGTTACTTTTTGAGTCCTTGAAATTCCATTAGTGTACAATATCTTGTTAGGGAGACCATAGATACATGAAATGAAAGATGTACGTTCAATGTACCATCAATGCATAAAATTTCCATTCCAAGGCTCTGAAGTTATTAGACCTGCTAATACTAGGTACACCTGTAGCATGTTGAAATCTATTGAAATCTTTCTACATACTAATAGGGAATCTATGGATCATCATGCTAATAAACTAAAAGAAATGGAAAAGTCAATCAAGTTAATAGAAATTGGGATGGGTGAGTATCACTAGAATATGTGATGTCTTTTACATCTCTTCCTAAGTCCCCCCAACATTATAGGGGACTATAAGAAGTGAAGAGACCTTTTGTGCTATCACCTTAGAATAAATTCAGTGGTACCTTTGTCAAACTGACTATCCCTCTAGAAGAGGAAGATGAAGATAGAGCCATTGCTGCATTAATATATAGAGAGAGGAAAATCTAGTAGATTTCATAGAAAAGTCTTGTGAGATTACTTCCAAAAAATATGGTCTAGGTCTTAAGCTCATGAAATATTTTTTTTACAAAGGAAATGGTTCAATTGGACATAACAACAATGGCTTGATTGGTACCATCCAAGAAATGTCTAGATGGCCTTAGGATACAATAGGTCTAGGTTTCAAGAAGATCTACTTTCATCTAAGGATTAATAAATTCATACCAAATTCTAAAATTTTGTCTGAACATGAGTCACAAACTAAGTTGGATAACCATGAGGATAGCTCTGATGATAAGGATACTTATCCTTATCCAATTCCTTTTCATCTTATAAAATTCTTTGTAGAACTAGATAACTACGCACTATGTGTTAGCACTATGGATGTTGATCGTGATTCTTCTAAGAACACTACTAACCCCCTCGCCCATATTCAATAGGAATAAGGAGAGTCTAGTCATACTATAGTTGTTGAGTGCCTTTGTAAAAATCAAGATGTTAATAAAAGTGGAGACTACATTCCCATCACTGTTGGGGAATTTTATAGTTTGACTCCATGTAGCAGAGATTCTCAAGAGTATGAATTTGATTCTCTCTCTAAGGAATTTACATACAAGGATGTAGATCAAATGCACATCTATGAAAATCAACTTGAAATAGGTGAAAAATCTATGGTTCAGTCAGATGAGTTCCATCCTACTAGTCTTAATAAGTCTTTGATTAATGTCATTAGAACTCTCAAAGGCATTTGAATACACCTTGGGATGAAATTGCTCTAGGTCTCAAATTACTTGTCCAAGCATTTGATGATGATACTGTAAACACCATTGAACTTTCCACATCTCTCTCACTCACCTATCCCGAGCTCATAGACTATAATTCCAATACATCTAGTGAAGTCCCTACATTCTAGAATGACTATGCTCTTTCTTGCTGCTTAAATGTTGTCAAACTAGTAATGTCCTCCACCTGTGAATAGAGTGTCAATATGACTGAAGCTTAGATCAAATATCCTAGTCACACAATAAAAATAAAAAATAAATATAAGGTCCAATGATGAAAACCACATTGTGGTAATATTATAACCCAAAATAGTAAAAATAAGAGATGTATCTAAGGGTGAAAACCTCTATGAGATTCCTAAGGATGAGATATTTTATGCACTTCCTAGTCATTTTCAAGAGAGATCATCAGTGTTGATAGATCCAACACATCCAATCAACTTGGTAATAGAGGAATAGCCTCACATGATACACATTGCATGGTCTTTATCTATAGAAGTAAAAGAAGAATTTAATGCCTTATTTCAAGAAAAAAAGATTAATTTTGCATGGACATACTCAGACATGCCAAGTTTGGATCCTAATCTCATAATGCATCATTTATCTCTTACTCTAAAAGTAAAACCTATCAAATAGAAGCTTAGGAAAATGCATCCTCATGTGGCATTACTTGTTAAAGATAAATTGGAAAAGTTTCCAAAAGTTGGTTTTATCTATGCTATTGACTATGCTGAATAGATTTCAAACACTATGCCAATCTTGAAACATGATAAATCTATCTAAGTTTGTATAGATTTTCAAGTTCTAAACTTATCATGTCCAAAGGATGATTTTGCACTTGCCAACATTGATATGATAGTGTAAATCATAGTAGGATATGAAATTTACTCAGTCATAGATCATTTTTTTGGTTATAATCAGATTAGAATTATATCAAAAGACTAGGAGAAAACTTCTTTCACTTGCACATGGGGCACCTTCTATTGAAATGTGATGCCATTTAGTCTAAAAAATGGTGGTTCCACACATCAAAAGGTAGTTACAATAATCTTCCATGACATGATGCATAATATAATGGAGGACTATGTCGATGACACCTTGGTCAAGTGTACACAACACAACACTCATCTTCAAGATTTGGGGCCAATCCTAGATTGTATAGAGAAGTTAAGTCTGAGATTAAACCCTAAGAAATGTGCATTTGGTGTAACTTCTAGGAAACTACTTGGCTACATTATCTCTGCAAAAGGAGTCAAGGTTGACCCAAAGAAAGTTCAAGCAATCATGGAAATGCCTCTATGTTGAAATATTAGTGAAATGAGGGGCTTGCAAGGAATACTTCAATCCATTCACAAAATAATCTCATAATTGGTGGATAGGTCATAGCCTTTTACTAAGACTCTACAAAAAGGTGTGAAATATGACTGGAATAAAGATTGTGATAGAGTTTAATGTGTAGATAAAAAAAATTCTTGCTAATCCACCAATCTTGATGCCTCCTATCTATGGGAAACCTCTCATTTTGTACATAAGCAATAGAGTCATCTCTTGGTATCTTTCTATCTCAAGAGGACAATGATAACAAGGAATGAGCTATCTATTATCTTAGTTGCACATTGATTTCCTATGAAATGAGCTTATATCATCATTGAAAAAGCTTGCTTGGAAATCATCTTTTCTTCTCAAAAGTTAAGACACTACATGCTTGCTCACACTATGCTAATGATTTCAAAAATTGATCCACTAAAGTAATTACTTAGTAAGGTAGCTCTAGTAGGTAGGTTATCCAAATGGTTCATGATACTAACTGAGTTTGATATCATATATGTTGAAAGGAAGGATATCAAAAGACATGTGATTTTTGATCAATTAGAAGAAGCACCAATGCAAAGTCTTCTTCCACTGAACATTGATTTTTTTGATGAATCTATTTTTATGCTAACACATCAAACTTGGCTGATGTTCTTTGATGGTTCCTTTATACAACAAGGATCTAGTGCTGGGATCTTATTTAGAACACCATAAAAACATTCATTGCCTAAGGCATACAACATTCTATTTCCTTGTACAAATAATATTGCAGAATATGAAGCCCTAATCAATAGCATGAAGATTGCAGTTGAATGGAGAGTAGATGAATTTGATATCTTTAGCAATTCACAACTCATAATCAACTAGGTCAATGATGTGTATGAGATGAAGGATGAGAAATTGATACCTTATTAATGAATGATGGATGATCTGAAGAAATACTTTGTTCATGTCATTTTTCAACAAATTTCTAGGCCAGAAAAGAAGGTGGTTGATTTAATGGCTACTCTCCCTTTCATGCAATAGATGCTTGAGAATGATTTTCAACATGAATTATTAGTGGAGACATTACTCTCATGTGCCTATAATTCACCTAAATCTTGGATTTTCTATTCTATTTTAGGGAATGACTCATCTCGCTACCATCATATCTACTCTTACCTACATGACCAAAAAAATCTAGACAATCTAACCCAGAATGAAAAATGTCACCTTATCTGCAATGTTCCATGGTATGTTATTATTGATAATGACTTGTTTAGGAGAGGTCTTGGTGGAACATTCCTTAGGTGTTTAGAACTCAATGAGTCTAAATGCACATTAATGGATGTACATGAGGGCATTTGTAGATCTCACTCTAATGGCTTGACAGTAGCTCATAAACTTATAAGAGCTAGTTACTATTGGGTAAATATGGAGCAAGAGATAGTTAAACACTCAAAGTTGAGAAAACAATGCCAACTCCATAGAAATCTGATTCATGCCCTAGCTAGAGAGCTAAATCCAATTATCACATTGTTGCCATTTCAACAATGGGCCTTCGATCTAATGGGTAAGATTCATCCATCATCTTCAAATGGACATAAGTTCATTATCATAGCTATATATTACTTTACCAAAAGGGTGGAAGCAAACCCTCTCTTTGTAGAAAATGGAAAAACAATAGTTTTGTTCATTCTAAATTACATCGTATACAGGTATGGTGTACCATCTATTAAAAAAATTAAAACATTTATCTTCCTTAAGAAATCTTAACCATTCAACAAAAGTAAACAAAAACCATAATAAAATGCACATAGATAATTACACTAGATATGTTGACTAGGGAAACCCTTGATCAAAGGGAAAACCTTGGTGGGAACGATGCCCACAAGATGATGTACTAATATAAATATTCTTTGTTAGAAGATGGACCATGTTAGGAGTCTATTACAAAATTTAGTACATAGAGTCCCTGTTAGGAGATTCCAACCCTATTAGGAGTTGTAGTACAATATATGCAATATGAGCCCACTACTTAAACATGCAATTTCAACTACAAGAAGAGCTCACTTCTCAAACATGAAATTTACTATTATGTTCTTGTTTCCTTTGTTCTGTCAACCAAATCGATCACTGTCAGACCTTGTAGACTAGGTCACAAACCTCTAATCCAAATATAAAACCTTAAATCACTCAAAAAAGCCTCAGCAATAAATTTTCCTTAACTTTTGCATTGCTCTTGTCAACTTCACATTCTGCTCTTATTGTTTCTTTTCAATCATTTTTAAATCCACACTCATAATAAAGGAAAATTTGCTTCCTTTATACTAATTCCTCAAAACAATTCCCAAACTTGGCTATTAGACCTTCTCAATTAATTATTATAGGACCACATTATGAACATGTTACACTTAGTGATAACATAAATCTTTCGCCTTGCAACTTGAATAACTTTCTGTACACGCAATATTATGACAAGTCAACTTAGCCACATCATCACCAACATGTATTATTCATGTCCTCAACCTTGATTCTCAAAATATCAACTCTATTAAGAGATATAACAAGTTTACCAGAACATGCCTCTATAAATCTATCTCAAAACAGTTATCATGAAAACTTACATAACTTCTTCTAGACTCATCCTTTCTTCTCTTGACATTAATTGCATATACCAGATACTCAAAAGTATCTCCCATAACCTCAAGTAGTTAGAATATTGAGCTAGTCATCTATAACAACTTAATCTTTCTATTGTTCTTCTATCAAATACCATAGAAAACTACTACGTTGACATCAATAAAAAACTCAGTCCTGAATGTAGCATATCATCTACAATAGTCCCCCATAGGAATATCATCATCATTCATGCTTCCAACCAATCTTCTAAAAATATCCCCCTTTGGCATTGATGGCAATATCGATAAAAAAAAAATCTAGTTCCAAGAATACCAACAAGAGACTATTCATCTTTTCAAATCCTTTTCATCAATCATTCTCCCTCATTGATATATCTCAATGTTCTTTTTGCCAACTATCATTCCATGATGGCTTATGCTGAACATATTGTACTCAAGTAGAACATCTTCCTCAACATAATGTTTCTTATGCAATATTCTCACCCATTGACATCAATGTCAAAGGTTTTAGCAGCCAACATCTCTGCATCAAACTCTACAACAACTGATACTTACATAGCTCAAATGTCAAAAGGCATTCTTCAAAAATCATCCAACAAGAGTCCTAGATGACTCTATCCATAAAAAATACTCCCCCACATAGGAAGCATCAACATTCAATCCAGACAACAATGATGCTCTATTACATTAGACTAATGCACTCTTACAACTTCTATTTTGATGTAGGAAGGGGCATAACCCCAAGCATACCTCTCAAATACTCAAAAGTCTCTTAGGCAAGAGGCATAGTGAATATATATGCAATCTTCTCTTTAGTGCTCACATACTCCAATCCGATTTCCTTTTCTTCAACTTTCTCTCTCAACATATGATATTTAATAGACATATGTTTGTTCTTAGAATACAACACTGGATTTTTAGACATATTTACCATGCTTGTGTTGTCACAATGTATGAAAATAAGTTCATTGATTTCTATCCTTATATCCTTTAGCATCTACTTCATCCAAATAATTTTGATTGCAATTATTTGCTACTGCAACATACTCTGCTTCTGTTGTGCTTTTTGATGTACAATCCTACTTCTTGCTTAACCAAGAAACAAATCTTCCTCCAAGAAGGAAGGCTCCACCATTGGTTCTTTTTTTGTCATCCATCCTACTTGCCCAATCTGCATCTGTATAAGCACTTAGAGTGAAATCATTAGGTCTATCATACCACAATCCAAACTCACATGTTCCCTTTAGATATCTAAATATCCTTTTGAATCCTGCATAATTGGATTCTGTAGGATCATCTTGGAATCTTGCAAAAATTCCAACTACATTTGGTATATTTGGCCTTTTGTGAGTCAGATAATGCAATCCTCCAATCATAGATCTATACTTCTTCTACTTGACAATAGGTGTCTCATCCTTTGTAGATAACTTGTGTCTAGTTACCATAGGTGTTCCAACCAGTTTGCATGTTTCCAAACCAAACCTTTTTAGTAAATCCTACAAGTAATTAGTCTAAGAAATAAAGATTCCTTCTTTATTCTATACAATCTACAATCCTAGAAAATATTTCATCTCTCCTATCATATTCATTTCAAATTATTTCTTCATCTCCTCAAAAAACTTATCACTTTCTTCATCATTTCCTCCAAATATGATATCATCAAGAAATATTACCAAAAATCATTAAACCATCATCAATTTTGTTCCAATATAGATTACTATCTGCCATACCTTTAATATATATAACTTTTATCAAATGTTTGTCCAACCTTGCATACTAGGTTTTGGGTGCTTGCTTCAATCCATATAATTCTTTCCTGAATCCATATAATTCTTTCCTAGTCTGCATACTATGTCCTTGTCATCTATCAAAGAACATCCTTTAGGTTGCTTAATGTATAGCTTTTCTTCAAGTTCTCCATTCAAAAATGCTGACTTGACATCCATCTGATATATTTTGATATTTTTTTTTTGTGTTGCATATGCTAAGAATAATCTTACTGCTTCTATTCTAGCCACTGGACCATAAGTCTCCTCATAATCTATCCCTTCTTGCTGTGAGTAACCTTTACATACCAATCTTCCTTTGTTTCTTTCAACTTTGCCTTGTTCATTCATCTTGTTTTTGAATACCCATTTAGTGCCTATCACATTCTTGTCTACTAGTCTGGGGACCAATTCCCATATCTCATTTTTTACTATCTAATACAATTCATCTTTCATAGATTATTTCCAATAATCATCTTTACATGGTTCATCTTCATTCTTAGGCTCAACTTGAGATATCAAGCATAGTTCTTCATTTACTCTACTTCTTGTCATCAAACCTTGGTCTTAGCTTCTGATTGTCTGCTCAAATGGGTGATTCTTTATCATATTCTTTCCTAAAGTAGGAGTTGTTATCTCAACTCTTGGCTCTTCTAAAGGTTCCAAGCTTTGTTCATGCCTTAGCTCTCCTTCATTCCACAAATCATTGTTAGTTTCAAGAAATAGCTCATCATTCCTTGGCTTAGTAACATCATCATCTGAATCGTAATTATTTATTCGCTCTTGTATCTTGAAATTCTCAGCAATTCTCACATTTGCACTTTCCATAATAGTATTAGTTCTCTAATTATACATCTATAAGCCTTACTTTTGAATGAATAACCAAGAAACATACCTTCAACACTTCTAGCATCAAACTTACCAATATCATCATCTCTTTTGATATAACACTTACTTCCAAAAATTCTTAAGTAGTTAACTGTAGGTCAGTGACCAAACCAGAATTCATAGGAGGTCTTGTTTGTGTCATTCCTAACTTGCACTCTATTCATAGTGTAGACTATTGTATTCACAAATTCTCTCCAAAAAAATTTGGATCGTAATTCTCTGCTAACATAGCTCTTGCAGCTTATGTAACTAACTTGTTCCTTCTCTCTACAATGCCATTTTGTTTAGGGATTCTTGGAGCTGATAGCTATATTTTAATTCCATTTTCTTCACAAAAAATTTTAAACTCATTCGAAGTAAATTCTCCTCCTCTATCTAATCTTAAACATTTGATCTTTATATCAAATTCATCCTAAACCCTATTCTTGAATATCTTAAACTTATCAAATGCCTCAGATTTATCTTTAAGAAATCCAACCCACATCATTCTAGAAAAATCATCTACTAGAGGTCTTGGAAAAACATTACTTAGGTGTCTAGAACCTAATGAGTCCAAACACACATTAATGGATGTACATGAGGGCATTTATAGATCTCACTCTAATAGCTTGACACTAGATCATAAACTTATCAGAGTTGGTTACTATTGGTCAAATATGGGGCAAGAAGCAATTAAATACTCAAAGTCATTAAAAAAATGCCAGCTCATTGAAAATCTAATTCATGCTCTAGCTAGGGAGATAATTCCAATTACCATGTTGTGGTCATTTCAACAATGGGCCTTTGATCTAGTGGGTAATATTCATCCATCGTCTTCAAACGGACATAAGTTCATTATCACAACTATAGATTACTTTACTTAAAGGGTAGAGGCAATCCCTCTCTCTGTAGAAAATGGAAAAATTGTAGCTCTATTCATTATAAATTACATGATATATAGGTATGGTGTACCATCTCTTAGAAGCAATAGTCCACCAACATAACTAAGAGGGGGGCGGGGGGGGGGGGGGGGGGATGATAAATTAGTTATCTAAGAATTAAAACATTTATCATCCATAAACAAACTACAGATTACTTTACTTAAAGGGTGGAGGCAATTTCTCTCTCTATAGAAAATAGAAAAAATGTAGCTCTATTCATTCTAAATTAAATCATATATAGGTATGTGTACCATCTCTTAGAAATAATAGTCCACTAAGATAACTAATAGGGGGGGAGGATGAATCAGTTATCTAAGAATTAAAACATTTATCCTCCATAAACAAACTTAACCATTCAACCAAAGTAAACAACAACCATAATAAAATTCTCATTGACAATTAAACCAGATATGTTGACTAGGGAAACCCTTGACTAGGAAGAAAACCCTAGTGGGAATGATGCCCACAAGATGATGTACTAATATAAATATTCCTTGTTAGAGGATGGACCTTGTTAGAAGTCTATTACAATATAGTTTAATACATAGAATCCTTGTTAGGAGACTTTTAATCCCTATTAGGAGATATCAACCCTGTTAGGAATTGTGTCAACCCTATTAGGAGTTGTAGTACAATGTATGCAAGATGAGTCCACTGTCCAAACATGCAATTCAAACTACAAGAAGAGCTCACTTCTCAAACATGCAATTTACTATAATGTTCCTCTTTCCTTTGTTCTATCAATTGAACTAATCACTATCAAACCTTGTAGACCAAGTCACAAACCTTGGATCCAAATATCAAACCTCAAATCACTCACCAAAACCTTAGCAATGAAGTTTCCTACACTTTTACACTGCTCTACTCAACTTCACATTCCACTCTTATTGCTACTTTTCAATCATTTTTAAATCCACACTCGTGATAAAGGAAAATATCCTTCCTTTATACCAAGTCCTCAAAATAATTCCCCGAGTCAGCTATTAGACCTTCTCAATTAATTATTATAGGACCACATTAAGAACATGTTACACTTAAAGTGATAACATAAATCTTCCACCTTGCAACTTGAATAAAATTTTGTACATGCAATATTATGATGAGTGAACTTAGCTAGGCCATCACCAACATGTCTTATTCATGTCCTCAACCTTGATTCTCATAATATCAAATCTACTAAGAGATATAACAAGTTTACCAAAACATGCCTCTGTAAACACTATCTTAGAACAAACATCACCAAAACTTACATAACTTCTTCTGGGCTTATCCTTTCTTCTTTCAACATTAACTTCATATACTAAATACTTAGAAGTATCTCCCATTACCTCAAGTAGTTAGAATACTCAACTAGTCATATGTACCAACTTAATCTTTCTAGTGTTCTTTTGTCAGATACCACAAAAAACTATTATGTTGACATCAATGACAAACTCAGTCATGAACGTAATATATCATTTACAATACTCCCCCATAGGAATATCATCAGTATTTATCCTTCCAACCATTCTTCTAACACCATCCTCCATCATTACTAACGATGGGGGATAGTTGAAAACAATGATCTTAAAGGGTTGTGCTCAAAGTTTAGAATAAGGTAGCATTGGTCTTCTATTTACTATCCTAGGGTAATGGTCAAGTGGAAGCATACAAAAAAGTTATCCTTAAGATCTTACATCACACAGTCAAAAAATTTGGAAGGGACTGACACCTTCAGATTAATCCAACTTTATGAGCTTATAAAACTAGTATTAGACCTCCAATAGGAATAATGCCCTTTACTTTCGTATATGGAGTAGATGTTGTGCTTCCTATTGAGGTCAAAATCCCTACTTTTAAATCTCTATGAAAGGCCTCATTATTGATGATGACTACAGAATATCTCATCTTAAAAAGCTAAAATTGTTACATGAATGTTGAAAAGTGGCATGTGATCATCTCCAAGCTTACCAAAAGTGCATGTCTAAGAGCTACAACAAGAAATTTAAGTCATGTAACTTCCAAGTGTGTGACCTCATCCTAAGGGAAAATCATAAGAATCAACAAAAATGGGTACAAAAAGGGAAGTTTGAGCCCAACTAGCTTGGTCCATACATAGTTACTATAGTTTTTGGATCTGGTGCTTACCAACTTTCAACAAATAAGGGTGAATTACTCAAGGAGATGATCAACACTCTTCATCTAAAGAGGTTCTACAACTAACATGATTTTAAAAACTTAGTGTATATACTTAAAAGTCCTAAAAAAAATGATTATCTTGGAGAAAAACTAGCAATATGCGCCTTGGTAATACGAAAAAAAAAGTGAAAAAGGTCAAAAATACAAAAAAATTGAAAAAAAAAAGAACAAAAAAATTGAAAAACAAAAAAAGTGCCATTGATGAAAACTTGGCAAATAGGCATCATGGTAGCAAAAATGAATTTCTACAAGATTGTGAAAACTTGGTAAATAGGTGCCTCTTGTTTCAAATGCTACATCTTGTAGTGCATTTTGTGGCTCTTATATAGTTGCTTTCCTTCTTTAGTTTGCTACTTTCACTCATGCATCCATCAATTAAATCTAGTCATAGTCTCGAGGGAAACACCCTATGGTCTTCAAGAACATCTCTTAAGCTTCATTCACCAATTGTTCTGATTGCATCTTCCTACTGTCGCTTTCTTCACTATAGAGATTCCTCTCAAAGAAGATCTCTTTCATGTCAGTCATCAGTGGTTCTATTTGTGTCTATCTACTGTTGCTTAGTTTTCCACTGAGATTCTTCTCAATGAAGTTTCCTCTCTGACATTAGTCACCATTTGTCCTAACTGACTTTTTCTACTATCATCCTTCTACTAAAGAGATTTCTTTCACATATGTTTTGAACATCAACGCTTGACATCAATTCATTGAAATAGAAACTGAACTAAAATATTGAACTTGTTTGAGATATGTTGAGCTTTTCTTTTTTTGTTTTTCTTTCACTTTATCATTTCCCTTTTATCAACTTGATGATGTCTCCTTTGACTTGAGAAGCAAGAAATAGAGGCATGATCTTTTCTTTTCTTTTTGTTTGTTGGTTTAGTTTCAATGATCTAAAACATTATTATAAAAGGGGTTTCCACTATAAGAGCCTCTATCTTGTGTTGGATGGCCATGTGTACCTCGACTCATTTTATACGTATTTTTAGTGAGGTTGGTCATTTTCCTTTCTTGTTTGAGTGAGTTCTCTATGCTACAATAAATATTGATACTCATCTTGCTAAGTAAATGTATGGGTCACTGTGAGTATAATTAACAAAATTATGTCTTAGGTTATGAACATAAGGGTTGTTGTGGACATAATCTTTACTAAATACTTATCATAAGAAGGATCTATTGTGTGTCTGGTGTGTCTTCACACAAAAAACATTCCAGTCATCCTAGCATTTATGCTCTAATACTTATGTTAACTTGGTACATTAAAAGGGATAAATATTCTGGTCATTCTAGCTTCTTGTGCCTTAATACTTACATTTAATCCCCAAAAAATAAGAAATATGTCATATTTATATTCCCATGATTTTAATTTTAGTGTAAATTGTATGATATTTGTGGGTTTAACTAAACATTTTGTTATCATAATTCTATGAGTTCAATAACTAGACCTAGGGTTGCATCTAGCATAGGGTTGTATTGCATACTCTATTTGCATAAGCACATGGTTCAATCACTACTTTACTTGCATCTTTTAACATGAGAGTTTTTTAGTTTCTTTAAAGTATCATGTTTCTTCACGACTGCAAAAGCATTCATCTCCTTGGTTCATCCTCTTAACTTTCACATCATACCTGTTATTGAGAACAAAATCAAAATCTTCATGAGATGTTAATCTATTCACATTTTTCATTTCAGACACAAATTTTCATATTCATCTCATCTACACTACATTCATACATCATGTCAATTTGCATTCAATCAATCATATCATAAACATCTCATGTATGACAAACAATAAGGGAAAAAGGTGACACATGCAAAGGTACACAAATAAATGATCTCATATATATCAATATCTCAGATGGAGCAACTATACAACGATACAAAAATGTGCACTACTTGAGTACTTTGTTGGCAATATGGTCAGTTAGATGTCTTGATGATTGTCATTTATGGCAGCATACATTCAACATTTCATTATGTATTTAGAGATAGAAAATTGTCTAAGTATTAGATGGTTTGCAGTAGCTCAAAGTACAGATCTTAATAGTAGGAACAATGTGCAAAGAGTTAGCTTATGCATAGATGAGGAAATGTTTGTGACATCATTGTGATGGCATGTACTAGTGCACATGTGTGTATGGATAGTATGATGCAAGTTATACTAAGATTAATAGTGTGCGCATTTAACAATGCATAATAGAGCATGGCAGTAAATAGAGTTGTATGGCTTTAGGAATTATTTTGGTTACAAAGTAAATACTAAGTTATGTTGAGATGACTATATGGATATTATTTCATATTATGTCAAGTGTGTGAAGGAATGAAGGCTGATAGTGCAAAGTTTTGTGATTGTGCAAGGTATAAGTAAAGATCTACATTCAACATTTCATTATGCATTTAGAGATATAAAATTGTCTAAGTATTAGATAGTTTGCAGCAAGACAAAGTACATATCTTAAGAGTAAGAATGATATGCAAAGAGTTAGCTTATGTGTAGCTAAGGAAATGTTTGTGACATCATCATGATGCCATGTACTAGTGCATATGTGTGTATGGATATTATGATGCAAGTTATACTAAGATTAACAGTGTGGGCATTTAATAGTGCAAAATAGAGCATGTTGGTAAATAGAGTTGTACGAATTTAGAAATTATTTTGGTTATAAAATAAATACTAAGTTATGTTGAGATGACTATGTGGGTATTATTTCATACTATGTCAAGTGTGTGAAGACAGGAAGGCTAACAGTGCAAAGCTTTGTGATTGTGCAAGGTATAAGTAAAGATCTTATTTTACACGGATAATGGGGAAGTTGTGTGATTAGATGTGATATGCTAACTATTGAGAGAACTATATGTGAGCCTTCTATGATGAAAAATCTTATTTAAGATCATAGAAAGTGTGAGTTATAGTAGCAAAGTAAGTATTGTATGTATACCTATCTTGTGAATGAATTGAATTGTCTAAATGCATGTTAGGGTAGTGGGTTATTCTTGCATACATTGAAATTGTTCTACCAACTCCTAACAAGGTTGTAGCAACTCCTAATAGGTTTGAGGCTTTTAACAAGGCCTAGTCCTCTAACAAGGACTTGTGACACTATATGTACTTCATAAACTCTTAATAGGGTCAATATCCTTAGCATAATCCTATTGTTTAGTGAATCATCTAGTGGGTATCATCCCCATCGGGGTTTTCCCTTGGACAAGGTTTCCCTAGATAAAAAAAAATGGTGTTATGAGTTGTCTATGTGCATGGTTATATTTATTATTCAACATTATTAGTTTACTTTCATATGCAAGTTATAAGGTAATTAACAACATTTAGTTGTGGGAAAAAGTTTGTAATATACTTATTCACCCCCACCACACCCTCCCCCCCCCCCCCCCCCCCCCAAGTATTATCTATTTCTAACAATTGGTATTAGAGACTAATTAATTTGAAGAGGCTTAATAGCTTAAGTAAGATCCTAGTGAACATGAAATAGCTAAAGGAGAATCTTGAAGAAGCCTTTGAACAGATTGGCCTTCTTAGTGAAGAGAGAGATAAATTGAAAGATAGATACAAAGATGCAAAATTCACATTGGAAAACTAAAAGATGATCTTAAATATAGAAAATTTCCTTTTGCATAAATCAATGTTAATGATGATATAGAAAATCTTAAGAAAATAATGAGATCTTGAAACATGAGCTGAAAATTGTTGAACTAAAGTTGAGTCTTAAAATTAATGGCAATAAGAGTGAACCTAATATAAAATCCAAGAATGTAGACCTTAGATCCCAGTTGAGTCATGTGACATTTGAATTAGATTATATTAAGATAGAGCATGCAAAGTTGGAAAAATAAAACATCATTGTGAAAGGAGAGTTGACACAAGAAAAATAAAAGTTAGAGAAACTTTACACAAGTTCTTAGAAAAGTGATGAAGATATATTTCATCAAAGACCTTCTTATGACAAGATAGGCCTAGGATATCTTCTTGGAGAGAAGTCAAAAAAGAAATATGAGATTAGGATAAAAATGGATTCTATAACAAAAATCCCTAAAGAAAAGTTCAAATTGTCTGATGAAGTTGAGAGAATTAAATTGACAGAGAAATTTGATGAACCTAGAATAGAGCAAGTTGAAGAACCTTAGAAAGATGATTTATCTAAAGAGGTAATACATGAATTCAAAGGTAGATGCTACATATGTAACGATGTTGGACATGTGAAGAAAGATTTCACAGGTAAGTCTTTTAAACCTATTACTAATTTCTATTGTTATAATTTTCATAGTTATGGACATAAGGCAATAGAATGTAAGAAACCTAAGTTTATTGATGATAATAACAATAGTAGAATGTTCAGGAACACTAACCCTAGAGGTAATGGAAGAAGTGGATCTCAAAGAATATCTAATGATGGAGAGAAACCTAATGGTGAGAAATATCAATTTGTTTGTTACAAATGTAACAATCTTGGACACATTGCAAGAAATTGCAGAGCACCTGAAAATTAGAATGGAAAAAATCAGAGAAGAAATACACATTTATGTTATCTATGCAATAAATTTTGACACACAACAAGATTTTGTAGAATGGAAAGAGGGAACTTTAATAGGAACCCTAATCACAAAAGGAACAACAACAAGAATGATAGAAGGAATGAAAATGGAAGTAACAACAATCAGAAGGAAGAAGTCAAAGAACATGTTGAGGAATTCAAAGAAGCATTTGTGAAGGCTTGTAATCCATAGAGTTTGCATACATTATTGGAAGAGAAATTATTCAATGCACATGATAGAAAGTTGAAGTCACAGATTGTTTGTGGCTCAACTTGTCTGAATAAGCTATTATAGAAGTAGCAGAGCATCAGTAGTTAGAACTGATGTTAGAGAGTGAATTGGAGTTTGTGTAGTCAATAGAAGGTAGAAGACATAGAGAGAAAGCTATGTTTTAGTGGACAAGTCTTAATGTGATCACAGTAAGCAAGAATTGTAAGAACAATGCCCCTAGTAGACAGAGATAGTATTTTGAGTTTGCGGTAGATACACATTTAATGCACAATGTGAGTTGAAATGATTTAAGGATAAAAAACAAGACTTGATGCACCATTTGTTCATGCTAAGTGTCTTGAGGAAATTTAAGAGTGATTTGATAGCAAGTGGAGTCTGTAGTAAAGTCTATGAAGCTAAAACTTGCAAAATCCCTAAAATCATGAATTTGATATATTTTGTGGAGTATTAAATCTAGTTTATTGTAGTATTTAAAATTATTGAGTAATGTCTAATCAAAGAGTGTATTATGTTAGTGATAGACCAAGGTATGAGTTCAAGAAACACCCATTTATTTCTTTACTACTGATCTTGTAGGTGCATTTTTGCAAGTTCCAAAAAATGTGTTACACATAGAAGATATAAGGAGTTATATACATTACAAAATTGAGAGCATAATAGATGACGAGATTCATAAAGATTTAGGAAAGATGTGCAACAATGAGTTATCCCTAAAGATTGAATATGTGCATATTGAAGATTTAAATTTGGTGAAGTCTATGTTCTACATAGAATTTGATAATTATGAGCAGAACCAAATTATTTTGAGTAGAATGCATGATGATATGTCTTGGTTGGTGATGTGCAAATTTTGACTGACAATGACCTAATCCACAAAGTCACAAGATTATTAAATGAGGCTTGTAATCCTGTCAATGAAATAAATATTAGGAAAATGGTGGAGACAAACCTAAAAACCAAGTTTTATGGAAGAAATATGAAGGTTGATCCTATTTAGGATAAAGGAGTGAAATTGTTGACTAAGATCTTAGGGTACAAGATGAACCATGGATCAAGGGTTAACTCTGTACCAGCTAGATTACTTCATCCAACATATGTGATGTTTTTTGAAAGGAGGAAAGTGAATTTGTGTGACATTATCATTTTGCAACTATTGGATAATATTGCAAAGATAAAGAAAACAAATAGTGCAGTGTTTAGATTTTAGTCCCTATTGACTCATTTGTTCTTCTATGTTACAAAGACATTTCCTAGAGTAATTAATTGGGATACAACAAGTTTACAATGAAGATGATAACTCAATGCTACAGATCCAAACCTAAGAATGTTAGAGACATTGATATTGATAGACTGATGAAGAACTTTCAATCTGAAATGAAACTGAGGTATACGATACCTCCCTCTATGGTGGAAAAATATAAGGATGATTTGTGCTTCATGGTGGAAAATGATAACACCTACATGGAAGCAGTGATACCTAGAGTAAAGTTCATTGAGCTTATGGGGTATGAGATGAGCATAGAATTTGGGCTATGGGATGAGCATAGAATTAATAGAAGGATATACATAGATTATACTTGAATATGAGTAGGACACATAATTTCCTAGATGGGGAATGCATGATGAAAGGTTAAGGATAGTAGAATTTGAGATTAGAAAAGAGAAAAAGAATAAAGTAGAGAAAGAGATAGATTTCATTCTTAAGGAATCTAGCATGTCAATGCAAGAATTCAATGAGCTAAAGGAAATTGCACTAGAAATGAAGGCCAATTGGTAGTCTGAATTGTTAGTAGTAACACCTATTACAATGGTAGGACCCTTAGAAGAAGTAACAATGACACAACAGTTATGCAAATGCAACCAGTGAGAGTCAGCTATGAAAAATCAAGGAGTGAGCCAAAGGTGGAAGCACCTTCTGTACAGAGGAAGTCAAGAAGATTGGTAAAGGTTAAACAAGAACTTGTAAAGAAAAGAGTCAAACATACCACCAGAGGAATAGGAAAGAGAAGAAAACCCATGCAAGTGAGCAGTTTTGAAAGCTCAGAAGATAATACTAAAGATAGACCTATTGAACAAGATGCATAGGAAGCTAAGATGACTAGAGGAAAAAAGGAATGGAAACCAAAGGTAGATAATCTAAACATGTAGATTATAAATGATGACAATTTTGTATAGTTAAATAAATTTTATAGCATGTATAGAAGTATGGATAGGAGGCCATTAGAGAATGCCATAAAAAGAAACATGATTTTGAGGAATAAGAGATTTGATGGCATTCAAAATAAAATTCTTGAAAACCTATACAATAGGTTGATTAATACAAAGAGAAGAGTAGTAGAAGAAGATTTGAATATGAAGATTACATCCATAAAAAAGTTATGTGATCTTGGATAAAAAGAAGAATCTGACAAAATTTTGAAGGGTATTGAGCTCTTGAAGAGGAACAAAGGAAGAGCAACTCTTATTATGGGAGGAAATTATGAAGAGGTTAGGCAAGAAAAAGAAGAGGCAATAGTAGAGAACACATCCTCAGTACATAAGGATAGTGCACAAGATAAAGATCATAGCCCAATGTATGTGAAAGTCTATAGACCTTTCAGGGAAGAGGAAGAAGTAGAGGAAACACAAATAGCTCCATCACCACTTCATATTGTTATGGGTACTAAATCCATGCAAGTGGATAGTACACACATAATTGTGGACACTAAGGAGAACCCATTTTTTGGGTATGGAGAAAATACTACTGGTAATATTAGAAATGTCCCTAATTATTCTAGTTCTGATGATGAAGAAGAAGAGAAAAAGAAGAAGGAAGAACACAAAAAGAGGGAACATGAATTAGAAGAAAAGAAAAGAAAAGAAGAAGAGAGAACAAGAGGTAAAGAAGAGGAAAAGAGGAAGAAAGAAGATGAAGAAAGGAAGAAGAAAGAAGAAGATGCAAAGAAAGAGTCTAAAGAAAAGAATAGAGTAGAGGAATAGAAGGTAGAGACTACTATACTTTTAGTATTGTCAATAGCTAGAACATCTATAGTAGCATCTATTCCATCTGATGATGAAGATCAAAAATAATTAATGTTAAGTTTTTTGAGAAGACTCTTGCTGAAGTCTTGGAGCACATGCAGAAGATTCTTTCCACAACTATAGCAAATCTAGACTTGCAGACCAAGGAAAAAGAGTTGGTGAAGACCTTTGATGGGGAATTTAGAACTTTGGTTGAAGTAGCAGTAGCAGAAGTGTAGATAGATCATGAAGCAAACCTATTTATCACACTATGCACAAATATGCATAATGATTTGACAGAACTTGATGGAATCATCAAGGAATTGAGAAAGTGTATTTCCAAAGGTAAGAAGTTATATGGATAGTGCATAATGTATTACACTTACCTATTAGATATTGGTTAAAGAAAAGGCCATATGAGTGAGCTTCAGACACTCACCACAAGATTGCAATAATCTGAGATTAGAATTGAAGATTCTAAGAATGACATTGAGAAGATACAAAATTTTGTGAAAATAATTGAATGTAACAAGGAGAAGGTAATAATAATATTCTCTATTCTTAGAGAATATCTAGCACCTAAATTTATAATTGTGCAGAGGCAATTGGAGGAATGTCTTTCAACAAAGAAATCCTATATAAAAAAATTCCTATACTAACATAAGCATAGTTGAAGTTGCTGCAGTGGCAGAGAAGAGAAACGCTATAGGAGGCAACATTGTTGAAAATGTAATAGGAAATTTAATGTTATGTTTTAAATGCTTTTAGTTTTTGAAGTTTGTAATAACGTCCTACATGTGGTGGCATACCTAGAGTAGCAGTTCGATAAGCTCTCCAGATATAGCCACCTAGGACCAGGTGTGTGGATCTTAAATTAGAATAGTTTTTTTTTAGTTCGTAGGTGGAGTGTTTAATGATTTTTAGAATCCAATAATAGGTAGTAGGCAGTTTTTGGAATATTCCTAACTTAGAAAACGACTGTCTAATATTGGTAGAAAAACGTTTCGGATTCTTATCCTTTTCTTGGATAGAAGATGAAAAAAACATGGATATTTAAAATGTGGCCTACTGCATGACTGTCAAATTCCAATAATAGGTAGTAGGCAGTTTCGGATTCTTATCCTTTTCTTGGATAGAAGACGAAAAAATGTTTCTCATCCTTTTATTAGAAAAGGAGAGTCAGTTTTAAATAAGCCAGTTGGCTATGTAAGAGAGGCATTCGAATTTGGGTAATAGAGAAAGTTTCAATTTTTTCCTTAGAAAGGATATAGATAATCGACTATGGAGTTTGGCAGCAATTTGATCTTGGTCTCTCTTGTAAAAGTGCAAATATATTTTCTTTGAGGACATTTCGGGTTAAATACAGGGGAGTTGCGGGTGAAGATAAACTATGGAGATTTATATGTTCTGATTAATCCAATCTTGAGTTTGGTTCGAGTTCGATCCTGGCTGATTGATGTCATGCCCCTTGAAGTAACTCAGTTGAGTGACTGATTCCTCCTAAGCTTTCCAAGGTGTGGCTCTGCATCATTTTTGGTATCAGAGCCCAGCAAAAGGTTTGGGAAAAATTAGTTGTGTATATGTTTGTGTGATTGTGAAAGATTGAGAGAAATAGTCTGAGAAGAAGTTCAGGAGACTAGATAAGAAGAAAATAACCTAGCTCAGGAATGATGGGACAAGAAGAAGCAGCTTTATTGTATCTTTTTAGAAGGTATCAATAGACAAAGGATTCTAAACAAAGGGAGATAGAGGAAAAGAAGAAAAGAGAGAAAGAAGAAAGGAGAAAACAAAGAGAAGAGCTAAGCAAGATAGAAGAGGAGATAAACAATTTGAGAAGGAGACTTGAGGAGAATGAAGCTAAGTTGAAAGAGAATAAAGCTAAGTTGAAAGAAGTGTAGCAAGAACACAAAGTGCAGCAACAAGAAGTGCAGCAAGTATCTCTTGATGAGAGCAGTAACAAGACAAGCCCTATTGGATTTGAATGCAAACAATCTGTGGTTGGAACAGTAACATGTCCTTTGAAAATAGAGAAGAGCACAATTTTGGAAGGTATTCCTATGGTAAAGATTTTGGAGACAACTGATGAAGCCTTAAATATGCATAATGAAGAAAAATGTCAAGAGGAATGGCATGACGATGAAGCTAAGGAATGTGTAACAACAAGTACTGAAGAAGAATCTGATTTATGGGAAAAATTTGTGGCCATTGTAGGAGAATGGAAAAGGCATGGCGGTAGTACGAAAACTCAGCTTGAAGAAGAAAGGAAAGAGTGCAATACTGTTATTGTTCTTGAGGAAAGTTGTAATAAGAAAGAGATATTTGAAAGTGAGATTACTATAGAAGATCAAGATGATGATAAATGTTTAATAAGGAAGAAGAGATAAATACGATTCTTAAGATTCAAGATGTGAAACTGGTTGATAGTCAAGAAGCAGATAATTTTATGGTTACTATTGATGAAGATAGATATGATGCACATTACATGGTGTATAAGGAAGCTCATATTCAAAAAGAGAACTCAAATAATCTTAATGCTGATGATATGTTTTCTTCTAATAATGTTTATGCAGGGATGCAAATTTCATGTATAGTGAATCATGCTGGAAAATTTTCTGTGACATTTACAGCATTAAAGAATCAAAGCTACAAGGTGGAGAAGTTGGATATTATTTTTTTTTTTCTTGTAGATATGCTCATCCTAGTTGAAAGAAATTGGAAAGGTCGAAAGAAGAATGAGATTCATTTCTACAATACATCATCTCAAGAGGACTTGAGATTCATTCTACAGGGGAGTATGCTGCAGTGGCAGAGAAGAGAAATGCTACAGGAGGCAACATTGTTGAAAATGTAATAGGAATTTTAATGTTATGTTTTAAATTCTTTTAGTTTTTGAAGTTTGTAATAACGTCCTACATGTGGTGGCATACCTAGAGTAGCAGTTCGATAAGCTCTCCAGATATAGCCACCTAGGACCAGGTGTGTGGATCTTAAATTAGAATAGTTTTTTTTTAGTTCGTAGGTGGAGTGTTTAATGATTTTTAGAATCCAATAATAGGTAGTAGGCAGTTTTTGGAATATTCCTAACTTAGAAAATGACTGTCTAATATTGGTAGAAAAACGTTTTGGATTCTTATCCTTTTCTTGGATAGAAGACGAAAAAAATGTGGATATTTAAAATGTGGCCTACTGCATGATTGTCAAATTCCAATAATAGGTAGTAGGTAGTTTCAGATTCTTATCCTTTTCTTGGATAGAAGACGAAAAAACATTTCTCATCCTTTTATTAGAAAAGGAGAGTCAATTTTAAATAAGCCGGTTGGCTATGTAAGAGAGGCATTCAAATTTGGGTAATAGAGAAAGTTTCAATTTTTTCCTTAGAAAGGATATAGATAATCGACTATGGAGTTTGGCAGCAATTCAATCTTGGTCTCTCTTGTAAAAGTGCAAATATATTTTCTTTGAGGACATTCTGGGTTAAAGATCTTGGTGTGCAGGTGAAGATAAACTATGGAGATTTATATGTTCTAATTAATCCAATCTTGAGTTTTGTTCGAGTTCGATCCCGGCTGATTGATGTCATGCCCCTTGAAGTAACTCAGTTGAGTGAGTATTCCTCCTGAGTTTTCCAAGGTGTGCCTTTGCATCAGAAGTGGCATCTTATGCACTTTGCATACTCACTAGTATAACAAACAATCAAAGGTAACTAGAAGAAATACTTTGATAGACTAAAGATTGATTTTGTAGATTGCATATCTAGGATGATGAGCTAATCAATTGCAGGCAATGAGTTCTTGCGATACAATTTTGGCACCTTTGCCATTAATGTCAAAGGGGGAGTATTATGTAAAGGAAAATTTGTATAGATGTAAATGTTTATTTAAGGGAGAGCTTATGAATGTATTAATGTAAAGGAGTGATAAGAATGTAATGATCCATCAAAACATGAATAAAATTGTTATGTTTTGAAGGCAATTTTTGTATAGCTACTTTTTTTTTTTTTTTGTTATGTATGACATTATTTTGGGACTTAGCCAATTTTCTCAAATATTGCCATCAATGCCAAAGGGGGAGATTGTTGGTAATATGGTTAGTTAGATGTCTTGATGATTGTCATTTATGGCAACATACATTAAAATTTTCATTTATGTATTTAGAGATAGAAAATTGTCTTAGATAGATTACTATAGCACAGAGTACAAATCTTAAGAGTGTGGATGATGTGCGGAGAGTTAGCCTATGTGTAGGTGAGGAAAGATTTGTGACATCATCATCATGATGTATACTAGTGCATATGTTTGTATGGATAGTATGGTGCAAGTTATACTAAGATTAATAGTGCAAGCATTTAACAGTGCAGAACAAAGCAAGGTAATAAATAGAGTGGCATGGCTTTAGGAATTATTTTGGTTACAAAATAATTACTAACTTATGTTGAGCTAACTATTTGGATATTATTCCATAATTTATTTCATATTATGTCAAGCATGTGAAGACATGAAGTTTGAAAGTGCAGAGCTTTGTATTGTGCAAGGTATAAGTAAAGATCTTATGTTGCACAAATAATGGAAAAGTTGTGTGATTAGCTGTGACATGAAAACTATTAAAAGAACTATCTATGAACCTTATGTGATGCAAAATCTGATGTAAGATTAGATAAATTGAAAGTTATAGTAGCAAAGAAAGTACTATATATACATACCTATCTTATGAATGAATTGAACTATATAGTTGCATGTTGGAGCAGTGAGCTCTTCTTGCATACATTAAAATTGTTCTACCAACTCCTAATAGGGTTGCAGCAACTACTAATAGGGTTGTAGCAACTCCTAACAAGGTTGAGGCTTCTAAAAAGTCCTAGTCCTCTAACAAGGACTTGAGACACTACTTTTACTTCATAGACTCCTAATAGGGTCAATATCCTTAACAGGATCCTATTGTTCAATGAATCATCTAGTGGGTATCATCTCCACTGGGGTTTTCCCTTAGCCAAGGTTTCCCTAGTTAACAAATAATGGTGTTAGGAGTTCTCTATGTGCATGGTTATATTTAGTGTTCAACATTTTTAGTTTACTTTCATACGCATATTATAAAGTAATTAACAATATTTAGTTGTGGGAAAAAGTTTGTAATACACTAATTCAACCCCCCTCCCCCTCTTAGTGTTATCTATTTCTAACACACTATCAATCTCAAAATAAATTAAAAAGGTGTTGGCACACCAATCAATAGATAGCCATAAGAAAAAAAAAGAAAAAAAAAAGAGAACACTAATTATTTCCTTCTCCCTCAACCCCAACTGGAGGAGGAGGAGGAGGAGCATCTGCTCTCACTAGATGATGTAAACCATTCGATGCTCTAGCATTCTCTAAAAATCTAGACATCTACTTTGAAGCCTCAGGCATTGCACTGATATAACCTACATAGTAGTAGGCCACTCTATCACTCTTTAATCAAGTCTCCTCTTGCTATTGCTCTAACTTCTCATGGAGCTCTTGGATCTCTTGCTCTCTATCACTTAGTCGCATATCATACACAATCAACAAGATATGAATCTCACTCAACTATCGTTGTGCTTCTCTTAATCTCTCCTTGGTACTCCTCAACACATTTGGGGGTAGCTCAGGAGTAGACTGATCCTGCATCTCCTCATCACCCACTTCATTCTTTTCCTACTCTATGGGCTAGTCCTCAATTCGCTGCCTCTAGGCATCACCGCCAATGACACCCATGGTACCCATCTTACCTCATGAATGCCTATGTCCTATCCCACTCCCACTAGTACTTGAATCATCTCCCATCTGACAAGGATGGATTTGCACCTATGTTGTGCATTGTCTAGGTCTCTACTACTACTATGGTGGATGTTGTAGCTACTATTGTAGTTGTTGTTCTAGTGCCTACACAAGCACTACCATTCCCACTAGGTCTCTAAGCCAAGTGAAGGGATGACTCACAAAATGACCCTTGTCTGCCAAAGTCATCCTGCCATCTGTAGCTATGGCCATATAATCCAAACACACAATGAAGCACATGCCAATCATGGATCTTCTAGTGTCCAATCTAATATGCCACCCCTTCTCCACCTCCAAGGTGAAGCATGCATAGGTACAATACTCCTATGATATGTCTTTTGTCCAGTCATACTGCCACTACATATGTGTCAATGGAAATATCTCAATCACTTGGATTGAGTAGTCAATCATTGGCTAAGAGGTAAACATGTGTCCAAGCTTTACTTGTACATCACCCCACACCATAGTCTCTCTCCATGGCCTCCATACTACTCCTACTAGGTCATCCAAGTGACCTCACCACTACTCGATCTTACCTAGAGCTATTGGGGTCATCTTCTCTCTATATCTGCAAATGTATGGCTAGCTCATGGTCCTACCTCATGTTAGTGTAGATAGGCCTTCTAATGGGTAAGTGCTCCTATGCCCATACCTATAGAACATACACTCCTACTGCCATACTCTTCTTCTCATGATATAATTACTCATGTATCTCATGGTACATGTGGGCCAACATACACTAATCCCATCCAAACTATGTTGGCTCCACCAGCATCTTCTATAGCATCCACTCCCATCCACACTCTAATCCATGTTGATCTCTATCAAGCATAAAAAAGAAACTAATGAATATGCCAAGTATTGTTGCTAACCTGTGGGTACAACCAAATGTCTAAACCAACTCCTCCCATGTGATGCTTTGCCCATGATAAGATCCTCTTGAAAGATGGCCCTTAGTGCCAATGAACCCAGTTGTGTCTATGTGTTGTACTCTACCTGGGGCCCATGAAATGGTATCTATAGAATCCAGAAGATGTCCTCTGGGATGACCATCATCTCCCCAAGGGGCAAGTGGAATGTGTTTGTCTCTAAATGGAAATGCTCAACAAGTGTTGTGAGTAATATATGATTCACCCAAAGATTGGGGATATCCCATAGATGAGATAATTTGAGTGAATCAATGTGTGCCACCTTTGTGGCATCTACCTGGTGAATCAGTGCTCCAATGGGAAGATAATGTAATCTAAATGGTACATCTGGAAAGCTAATGTGCAAACACACAAACAACATGAACACGACTAGTATCAAACATATTAAACATTATACTATCTATAAATGAGCTAGAACATACTAAAGACATGCAAAAATGAATGATGAAAGTGAAAAATGAGGACAAAAACATCAATTTTTTTATAGATTTTCTTATCAACAACACAAGATTTTTGCACAAGATTTCACTTTCTCATGCGAGATTTCACTTTCTCATGTGAGTTTTCATTTCATCGAACAAGAAAACCCATTACAACAAGCAAAAAAATAATGATATCTAGAGTCTCTCACATGAGATATGGGTACCTCTCATGCAAGAAAACCCTATACCCTATGTGAAGAAGCACCCTTTTGGTACTTCCTTGTGCAAGGAAGCCTAAAAAATCACTCAAAAAATGATGTTTCCATGCGAGAACAAATGGCAAGAAAATTTAAAAAACTCAAAAAATTGCAAAAAAAAAACCAAAATATGTAAAATTTTGAATCTAAAGGAGGATATTCAAGTACTCATCAGAGTTTCATAGTCCACCGGCTGACTACGTCACCTCAAATGCTCAAATCAATGGGTATGCACAAGGACCACCATTTTGCTTCAAAGCTCCTTCTTTACAAAAGACAGAAAGCACAAATAAATTTAAAATGACTTTTTGGGACCTTATATAGATTTTGACCTAATTTTTCAATGTACTTCGATTGACATGAAATTCAACCTCTCAATTAATTTATTTGCTTTGAACTCATTTTCGAGATCAAATTCACACTTGAAAATTTTAGGACTGGTGCAATCGAATGCTTGTGATGTCCATTTTTTTGATACTTTGCAAATCTTGGAATATTTTCAAACCATATTCATTCAAAAAATTTTCTAACTTTTTTTAAAAAGTTAACTTTGGTCAATTTTGGTCAACCAAAGTCAAACTTGGTATTTTGTGAGCTTGAAATCACTCTGAATTGACTCCAAATTTTCTTCATGCTTTTTTGATCTATTCTACATTCTTCTAAATCTTTAATTTCTTTAGTGTCTTCCAATTTATGACTCTCATCACTGTTTTGGTGTGTCATCTTTTGATTTCGCTCCCCAAGGGTAGGATGATTACATCATTGAATCTTTGAAAAAATGGCTTGAAACTAATCTAAATCTTATGTCCTAATCACTAGGGGTATCTCATCACTTAGGGCGTCTTTGTTCTCCCAATCAGGCATCATAAGTCATTTATCTCATCTTTTGATCAATTGATCACACTAATGATAGTCCATATCATAGTTCAATGGATAGGTATCGGGACTCTCTAACCCTGACTCTTCAGGATCAAGCCTCATTTTGGGGATGATTCTATGACTCATGATTGGAAATTTTTGTCTTTTATGGACTAGTATTTAGGTGTTCTATTTGGACTCCAGAGGATTAAGCTTCACTCTAGAGATAATCCTAATTCTTGGTGAGAATTAAGCTCTATTTTGGAGATGATTCTAAACCCTTACTTTCAGTTACTACTTAATAAATAGGTATTGGGGTAATCTAACCCTGACTTCTAAGGATTAAGCCTTGTTCTGGGGATAATTCTATAAATCATGATTAATCTTGTCTGCTTCTAATGGACATGTATTAGGGAAATCTAACCTTGACTCTTGAGATTTGAGTCTCATTCTGGGAACAATTTTGCCAAGTTTGATAATCTTGGTTCCTTCATATTGGTATGTAGGCGTTCTATCTAGATCCCCTAAGGCTAAGCTTTGTTCTGGAGATAACCTTAAAAATCTCATCCATTGGTGTATATGTCATTGATCTCAGAACTAATATCACTTCTTGGTCTATATTCTTAGACTTTTGATTTCTTTGTATCAGACATGTTGCTCACAAATTCATTCAAAGGGGGGAAAATGTAATACCTCTAAATTGGCACATTGATGTGCTCAACCAATTTCAGTCTATTGATCTTACCTAAAGTCCTATTATACTAGGTAATTCTGATTTTGACAATCTCTACTTGACCTAAGTGTCAAATAAAGAAAATCCCTAATCTTTCTTAGTCACATACTTTATTTAATTCCACTATAATTACTTGAATTACCTAAATTAAACCTATTAATCGACTTAACTTTGTTATAAGTTCTAGTATTTTAATTAAATTGAATTCACCCCTTTAGCTAATATACATGAGGAATTAAATGTATTTGATTTAATTAAATGCCCTCATTCTAGTTATTGAATTTAATTATTTAGTTAATTAGATTATTCATTTATGAGGTCATATTTAACCTTTTTCAATTAGTTATATTCTCCAAATTCTCTCTTCAATTCAGGATTGGAAATAGTGAGTGGACTAAAATTAGAAAAGGGATTAGATTAGTTAACTTCCTTTTCATAAGGGAATTTTCTATTTTGATTGAATCTCATCTTCAATCTCAACCATTCATTTAGTTGATCTCAACCTTTTGATCAAATTCTAGGATTCTATATAAGAAACCTTCAATCACTCATTTTAGGGGATGCACATGAATAGTATCGAACTAATGCCAAATTATTGAATCAATCATTTGTATTTGTAGCTTATTGCTTTCATGTTTGCAATTTCATACAGTTTAAAATGCACACATCTTGATTAATTTACTTATTTTATTCTTAGATTAAATATGCTCATCTATTTTAATCTTGCATTTCATATAGATTAAAATCCTTTGTACTAGTAGTCTAGTTGTTGATCTCTCAACCTTGAGAGTGGACAACAAAATCCAATTATTTAGAAGGCAATAGATTGGTTTGTTGGATCATTCTGGATGAGCAATCCCATGTTCATTTTGGGATGTTTCTAGCATATAAGGATCATGTTGAAGTGTGTGGCTAATTTTGAGGCCCACAATTAGCACATACATTTCCCCGGTGTATTATGGCCTTGTTGATCTTGATTGGTCCTCTTGCTAACCATACCTTCATGTCATGAATACAACTAAGCACAAACTTTATCCATTCTATCTTTAAAACCTTATGTATCTAGGTAGGGCATGGGTAAGCCCTTTCTTAGCAACTATTTTTTTCTCATCTTTCAAGACTCCATTTTTGCATAGCTTATTGTGAGGTGCCCTTATTTCAAAAGCTCCAATCTCTCCTACTTTGCATAGGTAGGAAGATCTTACATCCTGAATAGTTAACACTTTAGGTGGAATTGATGATAGGGCACCAATATCATCTTCAATCTTCTCAACAATTATACTACCCCTGAAATTTGGTGGAGGAGACTAGTAGTTCCTCCCAATTTGAGCATTGCTATCCTTCAACACTTTGCTTGATGATGCCATTGGAACTAGGGTTTTGAGAAATAAACTTTTCTACAATACTTTTTGAAAATAATTTAGTCAACACCAAAAAGTATCAAGTTCATAGATGTTAACAAATTTGTTAATGCTCCAATATGATTTTCTTTATTTGTCGTTGAAATTTCCTTAATCCCCTTTAAATCACTTATGAGCTCTAAAATCACTTGGTGAAAAAAAATGTATGCTCAAATTTGTTAAATACCTTCAAATTTCTATTCTAGGTCTGTAATAAGTACTTTCATACTTTCTTGGTGTATGTTAGCTATCTTCATCCATACTTGCTTGGTTAAGGTCACCTTAATTGGCCAAAACTAATTCATTTGGTCAGTACATCAACTCTATAAATCACTCACTCTATAGTGCAAAGCTCAGTCAATATAGACTGTACCACTAATTCTCGATACTTTATGTAGAAAATGACTCTATTTTACTTTCCTTTTTTTATGGATATGTTCTTTAATACATCTTAACTTATGCATATATGAAATTTTAGCATGTCTATGTTAGTAACAAATGTATAATATATGGTTGAATACATACCTTCTTCATTTAGTTAGATGTGGTGTGATCACCTAATCCATTGGATTTGGTGATCTCATCTTTACTTGCTCTACTGCTTCCATCTTTCATTACCTATGTCCATGTTTTCTTTCCCTTAGTTTTGTCATTTCCATTATTTGGTGTTGGTGATCTGGTTCAATAGTTTCTACTAGTATGTCCAACTTTTAGACAACTGTAGCATACTATTTCTCCATTCAATCACTTCTTGAAATTTCCTTTGAACTGTTTCTTCATGCAATTCTTTGGAATGTGTCCATACTCTCCACAATAGTGACAACTATACCATGTATTGTAATCCCAACTATAGGAATTTTTTTTTCTTGTTGCATATGTTTGTTTCTTAGGTGTCTAGTTGGATTTTGTCTTGAATCTACACTCATGAGCTCTATTTCCATATTTCTGATAGTTATAGCAATGTCCTTTAAAAGTAGTGAATGAATCACTTTTCTTTGATCTACATTCATCTTCTTGATGTCCTACTTTCTTGCATTTAAAACAATTACCAATAGACTTAGGTTTAGAGGTTTGCATACCATTCTTGCTTTTGTAAATGTTTTTTGTGTGTCTAGGTTTCCCACAATGATGACATGTAGGTTTTACTTTGGGTTTAGTTTTTCTTTGTTCTCCACTCTTTGATGATTCTCCTTCTTTAGTAGATGAAAAGTGCTTGTTGTATCCTAGCCCAGAGGTGCCTTTTGTTGAACTAGGTGATATTTTCAGTTCTTCAAAGTATTTGATAGTCTCACCTAGTTTGTACATTCCTTCAAGAAGTTATTTTTCATTTTTAACTCATTTCTTTGTTGCTCATTTTGTGACCTTAGGTTTTTGATCTCCAAATCATTTCTATTTTCTTCCTAATTAGCAACTATCAGTCCATTTGTCATATCTAAGTGATCGTATGTGAGCTTATGTACTTCAAATGGTCTCTCTTCAAGTCAGGTTTCCATTTGTCTTTTATCTTCTTCAGCCATGACCTTTTCTTCTTCAACTTTTGTCTTTTGCTCTATTACTTCACATTATAATACTAATTGAGTTTCATGTTCTATCTTAAGTTCCTTTTCCTCTTTTCTTAGGGTATTATTGTTCTCCTATGGTTCTATTATGGCCTCACTATTGTCACTAGTCTTTCCACTATCAAGTAGTTCTTTTGTATCTACTTCCTTGTATAGAGTGTCATTTCACTATATTGTTATCTCTCTATTTTTGTCAATGATTTCCTTAACTCTTCACTTGCTCCTTCAAGTTGTTCCAATATGATCTAGATTTTAATCATCTAGTTCTCAATGATTTTTCCTAACACATATTCCTCCATCTCTATGATCTGGTCCTCTTAATTTGTTAGACTTCTTCCGAGAGAACTATGCTCTAATACCAATTGTTGGAAGGATTATTGTGAAACAAGATACTAAGAGGGGGTTGAATCAAGATCTTAAACTTTTACTTACAAAACCAAATTACTGAATTCACACCTAATTCTTCACATATCTTAGATCTAATATTGTAAAGAAAAGGAAAAGGAAAAAATAGATGGATTTAGAGGGGGTTTTAAGGTCAGGGTTGGATATCTCTGCTATTCCTCTTTCCCCCATTCATCCCCAGGAGCAAGAGAAGGATAATATTGGATGAAAAGTTGGAGAAGTAATTATTAAGGATAGGAAAAATGCATGGAGAAATTTTAATATTAGAACATCCAAGATGGGGATAGTCAGGGAGACTATGAATCCCCAAATTCTAGAAGAAAAATAGGGCCAACTCTAGTTTAAAGAGCTCATCAATCCAGCTATGGTGGCAATAAAAGATCATGTTGGAGAAATGGGCACAAATCTGTTGAGTAATGCTTGTAATAGCATGATTGACAACTTCAGGTCAATCAAATGGCTTTACCATGAACTAGAAGAGGTTAAGGGAAAAATTGGCCAAATGGAAAACAATAGGGTGGAGCTAGGTTTGGGAAAGCAAAAGAACAAGGAGGATAGAATCAGTCTAGCTGAGAAGAGAATCCTAAACCTAGAAAACTATAATCATAATCTAGCAAACCAGATGACCTCCATCCTTAATTCTATCAATAAAAACATTTTGTCCCTTACTGGAATGTTAAAAGCCAGAGGCCTGCTGGACGAGAGTGATGACAAGGACAGGGATAGAGCTAAGGGGAAGAGGATGTGGTGATTAAAATTACTTGTAGCAACTTGGACCAAGAAACCTAGAAGAGTTAGGAGTAGATTTTTGAGGAGACTCACAAAGCCTATGAAGCAGCTCACACGATGCAAGAGCTTGAGCGAAAGATAGAAGAGTAAACATGTTTATTTATTACTGTCTTTAGCTATTAGTTTACTATTGTTTTTTGTTTAGTTGGCTTTTGCTTGTTCTAGCTTTTTCAATGTAAGTTGAACTAGCCTTTTCTTTAGCCTTTATGTTTGGCTAGGCTTTCATGCTTATTATCAGTCGTTTAACTTATTTCTTTTTAGCTATGCATTTAATGCTTATTATCAACCTTGGTTTTTGTTTTAATATTTGGGTTTCAAGATCCCTATAAAACCTTTTTTTCTTATAAAAAACATTAAACTTGTAATACTCAATAGTAAATGAAATTCATCACATTCATGAAAGATACAACACATAACACAAATAATTTGGTATCCAAGAAACACTTCAATGTGAAGGTAAAACTAGGGTAGGGAGGAAACCCACAAATCTTCAGTATTGCAACAATAAAGATAACAAGTTAGGGTTATAATGTTTAATCATAATAAATGATCTATCCTATGAGGGGCCTATCTTATTAAAGGATTTCACACTTACAATTAAACAAGGGCTATATTAGGAGATTTACATAGACCTGTTAGGATCACTTGGTTAAGATATTTTCCCTTAATCAAAATTGATTCAGTAATTAACCCTTAGTTTTCTTTGCAAGTTGATTTTTGATCTCCTTTGTACAATGTCTGATCTGATCTCTTAAATTGATATATTCTTTCAATTCTTCACTAATTTGACTGCCCTTGTCTAAACTAATTCCAAACTTAGCCTTTCTTAATTTGTTATTTCCTTGTTTGCTTATTCACTTGTGCATTCGTTGACTCTCTCTCTCGCTCACATGCTCTTATTGATTATAGAGTTAAAATTCTCCTTAAATATGTGTTCATCAAAATTTCTAGATCTCAATCAATGGTTTACAATTCATCATCTTTTTCTATTTATATCTGATTTACTAATTGGTTGATTTGCATTCCTTGAGATCATTACCTTTCATCATGACGCATAATCTCCATCTTAAATATCTATATAAATATTAAATCTCATATAGAAGTTGGCCAAAATGATTTACATAGTTATTTGTTCAACTAAAAACTAATACGAAAAAACTGAATTATTTGACATCTAAATGTGTTGACACTCAGTCATCATTGTCATTCATATTGGCACTTGGCTTCTATATACATATACTTCTCTTTTTTCTTGGAAAAAATTGCCTTATTCAATTTACTTAGTCTCTTATTAAAATAGCTTGGCTTACATATGTGCTCAACCTCAACTAGGGTGCTTGGCAATAACTAACTTGTTTGGCATGTAATGCAAAATAAAAAGGTCCTTTTTTATGCTCTGCCTTTACTAGATGACTCGATCATAGTTATGACCATTCATCCTTGCCTAGTAAATGACCAAGTGTTTGGACACTAATAGACAATATAGGCTTAGAGATCAACAACAACTTGGGGAAGCTTCACTTGACCCATACTTATGTTCTTAAAGGAATTATTTATGTTGAAAGTGTTAGGTTAAAGAACAAATTTGACAACTGAGTGTCAATACACTTAACCATTTTTCTACTATATCAAGTGTTGAGTAACAGTAAGTGTCGAGTAACAGTAAGTGCTGAGTAATAATAAGTGCCGAGTAACAGTAAGTGTCGAGTAACAATAAGTGTCAAGTAATAGTAAGTGCCGAGTAATAGTAAGTGCCGAGTAACGACAAGTGTCAAGTGTTAACAAGTGCCAAGTAACAATAGGTTCCGAGTGATATAGTTTTGTTTAGGTGTCGAGCTATCGAGGAAAAAAAATGTGACGATAATCAGCAATGCTTTAGGAGCTGAGTAACTTAGAATATCAGCATAAGAGTTTGTAATTGCACAAACTATGATGCAAACAATTTTTGCAGCCGACATAAGGTAAATCTCAAAGGATCTAATGATGAGATCGAATCTTTTATCTTTCCTATGCAATCTACATGCAGCCAATAAGAAAAATGATAAAGGCATGCAACCAATCAGCAAAAGACTAAGTATTGAGCGAAAAATTGAGATTCAATGTGGATTGTAGATCCATATCTAACCCTAATTCTTTGAAGTCTTTATAAGGAAGACAAAATTTCATTGTAAATATATATGAGTCGACATACAGGGGTGTAAAAAGAAATCTACTTTCAGAAGTGAGGGTTATCAGATCACAAAAGGATCAAGATCAAAGAAAGTGGAAAAGGTGCCTACATTCAGCAATCAAGGATTGTAATCTAACAAGTTCATTATACCTAATACTTTCTAGCAATTGTATTAGAATGAAAATCCTATAGTGATAGGTTAGCTTAACAGCTATTTTGTAGATTCTTTAATTAGGTGATTCAAATCCTTTAACAGGGTGACACTTCATGTTAATTGTTTGTAAAGCCTTTAACCAGGTCACTATTGATATAATGTAAAGTCTTTAATAGGGTAGGCCTTTAACATGGAAGACCATCAGAAGTGGTTGAACAATATTGCTGTAGCAATTTTTGTGGGTACCATCCCCACCCCAGTTTTACCTTCTTAATTCTGGAGGGTTTCTGGGTTACCAAATTCCAGTGTTATGAATTGTTATTGCATGTGTTTAGTTTCATATTTGTTTGATATATTTACATGCATGCTATTTACTTGCAGTTAAAATTTTTATTGGCTAATGTGTGATACTTATGATTCACCCACCCCCCCCCCCCCCCCACCCGGCTCCTCTCATAAGTACTCTTTCCATATTTGAATATTCCAACAATTGGTATTAGAGCAAGTCTAGGTTCTCACAAGGAAAAGCCTAACAGCTTGGAGGAAAAGATCTAAAGATAGAAGCTTTCAAACTTGGAAAGATCATTGAAAATCAGGTGATAGATGTGTAACTTGCTCTGCATAGCTTGGGGGAATTTAGAAACAAGTTGAGACATTCATTAAAAAAAAGGAAGGATCTAGCAATAGCTGAAAATGAGAGAAACTACAAAGACATTGATACCACCAACATATTTTCCAACGGAGACACTAAAGAGTTTGATGCAGCAATAGCAGAACTAATGGAGAAAAACAAAGCTCAAATAGAGGAGATAAGATCTCTCAAGATGGAACATGAATCACAGGCCATAATGTTATGTGAAATTACTGAACAAAAGAAAAGAGTAGTTGATGATAAGGTCATGATGGAAAATGACAAAAGAAATCTTGCAAAGCGACTTGAAGAAAAATGTAATTAATTGACAAGGATCTCAAACATGTAGATGGATACACTTGCCCAAATGATGAACCTTCATCATGAACTCAATATGAAAGATATTAAGATCTCTACTTTGAAAATGCAAAATGAACAAATGCAGAATGAATTGAATAGAGAAAGAGAGGTGGCAGAGAATCTCAACAAGTCAAGTGAAGCCATCAAATATTTTGAGAAATTATTGAAATCCCTAAGATCAACCCATGATACATCAGGATTTGGATACAACAGCATTGAAGTTAGAGAATCATCAAAGAGTGCAGAACAAAGAAGTGATAAAGGTAAAGATGTTAAACCTACATGTCATTTCTGTGGAAAGAAAGGACATATATCTAATGTATGTAGAAGCAAGAATGCCCATCAGCATGATAAACCTAAACGTATAAACCATTCTCATAGATGCAAAAAGCAAGGTCATCAAGCATATGAATGCAAAACTAAAACTACTAAGACATCAACATTTTATGGACATTGTTACAATTGCAAAAAGTATGGACATAGAGCTTTTGAATGCAGATCAAAGCCTATGTGGACATTAAATCAACCAGAAAATACATCAAACCATGAATTTTGGGATTACAACACCAGGTACAGTTGTCACTATTGCCAAGAATATGGACATATACCATAGAACTGCATAAGAACACACTTTAGAGGGAACTACAAAAGATGGTTGAGTCAAACTACATGTTTCAGTTGCTTAAAAACTAGTAATGTTTGCAGGAATTGCCCAACAAGGTTAAAGGCATCAAGTTCTAAGTTCACCAATGGAAAGGCAAAGATAGATGTTAGATAGATCAGAAGTGAAATGAATAAGAAATGGAAGAAGAAAGATCAGTGTAGCACATCAAATGCAGAGATCACTTCACCTAATAGGTCAAGTGATCACACTTCATCAAATTAAGCAAGAATAAGTGTGTGGGATTGATAAACCAAGTTACATCATAAATTAGTCCCAAGACATAGAAGAACTGCAAAGAAGAAATCTGCATAAACAAAGATGCTAAGTCAAAATTGAAAACTTTGCAAGATCTGTCAAAGTTGTCTTCAGGTGCTGAGCTACATAGAATTAATAAACTTGTTTAAATTGTAAACCCTAGTTTGGCAAACAATGGCATCTGGATCAAGAACTACTAAGGGTAGAGAGAGTCATGAGATACAGCTGGTCAGCAATGAAGTTAAACAACCTGAATTTAAGCCCATTCCAGAAGTAGCATACAAGAATGATCCTGCAAGTGCATTATCAGTTATTCTGGATAAAGTTGTCATGGTCCAAGATGTTCGCAGATGTTATAACTGCAAAATTGGAGCCATAGGAGATTTAGAAATCTATAATGCATATGACAAACTATGTGAGAAAAAAAGACTGAAAGATGAGTTCTCTATAATAGAAAGAAAAGGATTAACCAAAACCCTAGTATTTTCGATTGTTTTCAAAACTGAATGGGTACAGATAGTTTTGAGTAGAATACATGATGGAGCTTTTTGGTTACAGTCAGGTCCAGTAAAATTCACCAAGAAAACTGTTCATAGGGTTACTAGTATTCCAACCCTAGATTGGCCAAAGACCCTGTGAAGTGACAAAAGGGAAGTAATAGAGTAAAACACAGGTGCTAAATGGAACAATAGAGGAATGACTATCGACATAGTCATAGATCCCCTACTAAATTTTGATGTGAGAATCATTTCACATAAATTCTATCAATCAAGTAGATTAAACAGTGTACCTTGTATAGCAGTTGATGTTGCATATGAGATAATAAAAAAAGATCACACTTATGATTTAGCAGAGCTCATGTTTCAATAGATTAATGAAAATCTGGGAGCTATAATGAAGAGCAAGGGAGCTCAGTGCAAATTTGGATCAGTTTTGATATGCATATTTCTCTATCTGATGAAAGAATTCCCTTCTATGGGTAAGGTAAGATGGAGTCCAGACAAAACAATTGTTGAACAAATCAATGGATACATTGAACAGATGGGTGAAAATTTTGATGCCCAAATGACTAGGTACTTTGAGGACTTCAAAAATTCCATGAAACAAAGAATGAGAATTCCAGTCTCATTGACTGAGAAATATGAAAAGGACATTTGTTTTCTTGTAGATATAGATTATACCTATATGCAAGTAGTTATACCTAGAGTAAGATGGCTTAGGCCACTAGGTTATGAACTTGATATTGATCACGCTTCTGCAATGATAACAACCCTACTTGCAGAAGAAGCTGATAAAAGTGCAAAAAATTTTGGAATCTATGATGTTGTTAAATCAAGGGTGATAACAGATTTGAAGACTGCTTCTGCAATAAAGAAGAAAGAAAAAATGGTGAGGCAAATCAAAAGAAAATTTGGAGTTGAAGAAGAAGGAATAGCAGAAGAGGAAGGAGAAGACATTGAAGAAGAAGGAGATAAACCTCAAGGTCTAACTCAAGGGTTAGGAGAAGATAAAGAGGAAAGTGTTGAGGAAGAAGAAGCCAAGGTAGCACTATTTAAAAGAAAAGCCACAACTCCTCCTCCTCCTCAAACCAAGGGGAAGAAAGTAGCTACTCCTGCACCAAAGAGATCGACTACAAAAGTTGTAGCACAAAAAGCCGAAGAGGAGGCAAAAGGAAAGAAGAAAGACTCAAAGAAGACTTCTGCCAAGTCTAAGAAAAGAAAATTCATTCCCCAGCCTAAAACAGATGAGGAGAAGATAGAGTCAGAGGACAACAGTCAATTTCAAGTGGTAAGACACAAACCTTAGGCTACTGTTGATAAATTATGTTCAAACATTAGGAATGATGATTTGAAAGGTTTAAAGAACCTGAATTTTTCCAAGCTCACCAAAGAAGAGAAAAATAAATTAGAGGACTCTGTGTATTCTATGATGGCTTAATATTAGCACACACCTCTAGAATTAGATGAATCTATGGAAAAAAAATTGTATAAAATTGTAGAGGATAAATGGCATTTTTGTTTACAAATGGAAAAGGAGCTAAAGCATAGATCATTCAGCATATTATAGAATAAAATTGAAGAGGTAGTTAAAAAATCCACAAGATTGTGGAAAATAGTTTACAAGAAAATAGAAGATGTGTATAATGAAGAATATAAGGTAGAGGCAAGTGCCAAGACAAGGGAAAAGAAGGTGTTAGGAACTAAAGAAAAGGAGAAGGAACAAGTAGAGAAGAAGAGTAAAGAAGAAAAGGAAGAAAAGGCACATACAAAGGAGAAAGAGGAAGAAAAAGATATAGCTGAGCCACAAGATCAAAGTATGCAAGACACACAAGTATCTCCTCCTAGTCCTCCTCATGCCACCATCACACCTGCAGATATAATAAAAATAAAAGATATTACAGAAACTTCAAATCTAAACATCAATCCATTAACTGCAAACGATTCAGAAATCCTTGACCAATCATCACTAGTAGCAAAATTAAGTTCAAATCCTATATTGGTCAGTGTTGATGAATTACAGAATCAAGAAGTTAAAACAAAGATAGTCAAGGTAAAAGCACAAGTGCCACCTTCGACCATACAAACTACTGGTATTCTATTTCTTCCACCACCACCTCCACCAAGTGTAGTCACTTATACACTTCAAATGCTAAGTACTGTAGCAGGGGAAATAAAAGAAACATCTGAACAACCAACAAGTTCAACCCTACCTAGCAATCATAAAAGGGATACTCAAGCTAAAGAAAAAGATGAGACAAAGAAGAAGGAAGAGACTGCAATACAAACACTGGTTGCATTATCAAAATCTGGTACTCCAACACAGACTCTTCAGCAGCTGAGCACAGATGGGTTACAGCTACAAATCAGGACACCGGGCTCGAGCTCATCAAAGCCAATCAGGAAATTTCACTATAGAGTTCCCGAGCTTGATGAAATAATAAAGATCCCATATTATGAATCTAGCACTCTTACTGAAGAAAAGATCAATGAAATTCAAAGTGCATTGGATAGAAGAAGGAGACAAGAAGCACTAAGAAGAGAACACAAGCATAAGCTTACCTTGAATGAAATCAAAGACATATTCACAGAAGCTTTCTACTTACAATCTCCAGATGAGTCAAGACCAATTATAAAGAAACTATTTGATATAGTTGACTAGGTGACTAGTGAAGACTAGGAAACAAATGCCAGATTGCTCGAATTGTCAGAAAGGAAGTTTTGAGGCAAGGTAAATAGTAAAATATCTGGTGATGTAGCACTGTCACAAGAAGAATTGGCAAAGAAAATTAAAATAGTCAAAACTGTACTAGGAAACATCTTTTCCTTGTACAACAAGTTGTGTGATTTTTCCACCTTCACACAGGACACTAGCTAGAAAATACTGAGCTTGGAAAACAATCTGAAGATTTCTAGCATGCTACTCCCCACAAATCTAGCTCAAAGTGGGAAGCATTTTTCCCAATCACTTCACACACAAAGATAGTTAGTTTTCTTAGCAGCAGAGGAGGCAACCACAAAAGCTAAATTGATGCAAATTCAATCATCAATATCTCCTCATTCGGAACTACTTCACAAAGAGTAGATAAATGCAGAGATAGTCCTCAAGAAAGAACCCAATCTTTCTTCATTTGATGGACTTGTACACCTAGCAGCAGAGATTTCCATCCAACATAAGACATTGGATGTTGCACTAGCAAATTGGGATGCAGCTCTGAAGGTACTCCTTGAAGTAAATAGTACATTTTTGGCCAGGTATGGTATTACCTTGTAAAACTCTTGACATAAGTGTCAAAAAGGGGGAGAATAAGTATGGAGGAGTGATAAGAAGAGATTAAGTATGGGGGAGATAGCAAATTTTGATTAGTCAGAATGCAAAAACAGGATAGAACTCACTGAGTGTACATACATGATCAATTAATAAGGAGTCATAAGGATCTTAGTTAAGTGTTTTTGCCACTCATGTCAAAGGGGGAAATTGTTAGCTTAAAGAACAAATTTGACAACTGACTATCAATACACTTAACCATTTTTCTACTATATCAATTGCCAAGTAACAATAAGTGCTGGGTAACAGTAAGTGTCAAGTAACAGTAAGTGCTAAGTAACAGTAAGTGCTAAGTAACAATAAGTGCCAAGTAACAGTAAGTGCTGAGTAACAATAAGTGCCGAGTAACAACAAGTGTCAAGTGTTAAGAAATGCTAAGTAACAATAGGTGCCGAGTGATACAATTTTTTTAGGTGCCGAGCTATCAAGGAAACAACATGTGCTGAGCATCAGCAATGCTTTAGGAGCCGAGTAACTCAGAATATTAGCATAAGAGTTTGTAATTGCACAAACTATGATGCAAATAGTTTTTGCTTTCAACATAAGGTAAATCTTGAAGGATTTAATGATGAGATCAAATCTTTTATCTTTCCTATGCAATCTACATGCATCCAATAAGAAAAATGATAAAGGCATGCAACCAATCAGTAAACCACTAAGTATTGAGCAGGAAATTGAGATTCAATGTGGATCATAGATCCATATCTAACCCTAAGTCTTTGAAGTCTTTATAAGGAAGACGAAATTTCATTATAAATATATATGAGTGGACATACAGGGGTGTAAAAAGAAATCTACTTTGAGAAGCGAGGGTTATCAGATCACAAAAGGATCAAGATTAGAGAAAGCGGAAAAGGTTCCTACATTCAGCAATCAACTATTGTAACCTAACAGGTTCATTATACCTGATACTTTCTAGCAATTGTATTAGAATGAAAATCCTATGGTGATAGGTTAGCTTAACAGCTATTTTGTAGATCCTTTAATTAGGTGACTAAAATCGTTCAACAGGGTGACACTTGATGTTAAGTGTTTGTAAAGCCTTTAACTAGGTCACTATTGATATAGTGTAAAGCCTTTAACAGGGCAGGCCTTTAATAGGGAAGACCATCAGAAGTGGTTGAACAATATTGCTGCAGTAATTTTTGTGGGTACCATACCCCACCCCAGTTTTACCAACTTATTCCTGGAGGGTTTCTGGGTTACCAAATTCCAGTGTTATGAGTTGTTAATGCATGTGTTTAGTTTCATATTTGTTTGATATATTTACATGCATGCTATTTACTTGTAGCTAAAAATTTTATTGACTAATGTGTGATACTTATGATTCACCCCTGCGCCCCCCCTCACATAAGTACTCTTTTCATATTTGAATATTCCAACAATTGGTATTAGAGCAAGTCCAAGTTCTCACAAGGAAAAGCCTAATAGCTTGGAGGAAAAGATCTAAAGATGGAAGCTTTCAAACTTGGAAAGATCATTGAAAATCAATTGATAGATGTGCAACTTGCTTTGCATAGCTTCGAGGAATTTAGAACCAAGTTGAGACATTCAATAAAAAAAAGGAAGGATCTAGCCATAACCAAAAATGAGATAAACTAAAAAGAGATTGATACCACCAACATATTTTCCAACGGAGACACTAAAGAGTTTGATGCAACAATAGCAGAACTAATGGAGAAAAAAAAAGCTCAAACAGAGGAGATAAGATCTCTCAAGATGGAACATGAATCACAGGCCATAATGATATGTGAAATTACTGAACAAAAGAAAAGAGTAGTTGATGATAAGGTCATGATGGAAAATGACAAAAGAAATCTTGCAGACAGACTTGAAGAAAAATGTATTGAATTGACAAGGATATCAAACATGCAGATGGATACACTTGCCCAAATGATGAACCTTCATCATGAACTCAATATGAAAGATATTGAAATCTCTACTTTCAAAATGCAAAATGAAAAAATGCAGAATGAATTGAATAAAGAAAGACAGGTGGCAGAGAATCTCAACAAGTCAAGTAAAGCCATCAAATATTTTGAGCAATTACTGAAATCCCCAAGATCAACCCATGATACATCAAGATTTGGATACAACAGCACTGAAGTTGGAGAATCATCAAAGAGTGCAGAACAAATAAGTGATAAAGGTAAAGATGTTAAACCTACATGTCATTTCTATGGAAAGAAAGGACATACATCTAATGTATGTAGAAGCAAGAATGCCCATCAGCATGATAAACCTAAAAGTATAAACCATTCTCATAGATGCAAAAGCAAGGTCATCAAGCATATGAATGCAGAACTAAAACTACTAAGACATCAAGATTTGATGGACATTGTTATAATTGCAAAAAGTATGGACATAGAGCTTTTGAATGCAGATCAAACCCTATGTGGACATTAAATCAACCAGCAAAGACATCAAACCATTAATTTTGGGATTACAACAATAGGTACAGTTGTCACTATTGTCAAGAATATGGACATATACCACAGAACTACATAAGAACACACTTTAGAGGAAACTACAAACAATGGTTGAGTCAAACTACATGTTTCAGTTGCTTAAAAACTGGTCATGTCAGCAAGAATTGCCCAACAAGGTCAAAGACATCAAGTTCTAAGTTCACCAATGGAAAGGCAAAGATAGATGTTAGATAGATCAGAAGTGAAATGAATAAGACATGGAAGAAGAAAGATCAGTGTAGCACATCAAATGAAGAGATCACTTCACCTAATAGGTCAAGTGATCATAATTCATCAAATTAAGCAAGAATAAGTGCGTGGGATTGATAAACCAAGTTACAACATAAATTAGTCCCAAGAAAAGTGTCGAGTGTCATAAATCAAGTAACAACAAGTGTCAAGTGTCAACAAGTGCCAAGTAACTGTAGGTGCCGAGTGATACAGTTTTGTTTAGGTGCCAAGCTATCAAGGAAACAACATGTGTTGAGCATCAACAATGCTTCAGGAGCCGAGTAACTCAGAATATTAGCTTAAGAGTTTTTAATTGCACAAACTATGATGCAAATAGCTTTTGCAACTGACATAAGGTAAATCTCGAAGGATTTAATGATGAGATTGAATCTTTTATCTTTCCTATGCAATCTACATGCAACCAATAAGAAAAATGATAAAGGCATGCAACCAATTAGTAAAAGACTAAGTATTGAGCGAGAAATTGAGATTCAATGTGGATCGTAGATCCATATCTAACCCTAAGTCTTTGAAGTATTTATAAGGAAGATGAAATTTCATTGTAAATATATATGAGTGGACATACAGGGGTGTAAAAAGAAATCTACTTTCAGAAGCGAGGGTTATCAGATCACAAAAGGATCAAGATCAGAGAAAGTGGAAAAGGTGCCTGCATTCAGCAATCAACAATTGTAATCTAACAGGTTCATTATACCTGATACTTTCTAGAAATTGTATGAGAATGAAAATCCTATGGTGATAGGTTAGCTTAACAACTATTTTGTAGATCCTTTAACTAGGTGATTAAAATTGTTTAATAGGGTGACACTTAATGTTAAGTGTTTGTAAAGCCTTTAACTAGGTCACTATTGATACAGTGTAAAGCCTTTAAGAGGGTAGGCCTTTAATAGGGAAGACCATCATAAGTGGTTGAACAATATTGCTGCAGTAATTTTTGTGGGTACCATCCCCACCCCAATTTTACCTTCTTATTCCTGGAGGGTTTCTGGGTTACCAAATTCCAGTGTTATGAGTTGTTAATGCATGTGTTTAGTTTCATATTTGTTTGATACATTTACATGCATGCTATTTACTTGCAGTTAAAAGTTTTATTCCCCTTTTCAAATAACTAAAAAATAATAATCTTTGCTAAGGCAGGTAGGCCCAAGAAAGTGAAGTTTCGGAAAAAGAGGGTTAATCTTTGGAAACTGTTGGACTAATAAATGAAAATTATTATTAAAATATGTTTCATTAACCTCTCTTGGATGTGAGTTACGGTTATGCCCTCTTTTAAAGGGTTTGGAGGCATTTTGGGCTGATTCTAGAACTTGATTTTTGCTCATTTCTTTGTTGTTCTTCAGAGGCTGCCAAACCTGTGGAGAAGGAGACCCAAGAATAGGAGTTTGTAGGTTTCTAGGAAGGCTAAGAATGATATTTTGAATCCATTCCATGTGCATGCTCATACATAGTTTTCCTTTGTGCTGAACAGTGCAGATTTGTGAGTTTTTGGGTGTGTTTTTTTGTATGAGTTTGGTATTTTCAGTTGAGTATTTCATATCAGTTTGGGTTGCTTCTGTATATTAGACTTTTAAATATTAAAATAGAGCTGAATATATGTATTGGGATGTGATTAAACTTCTGAGATAGATTATTAGTGTTTTTGTGGTGTTTTCGGACATATTTTGTGCTATTTCGGGAGCCCGATGAGCACAGTTTTTGTCCTACATTTGTGAGTTGTTGTGTAAATGCTATACGGATCTAGAAATGTCAATTAGTAGGCTTTTATGCTGCTGAAATTTTTGTAAAAATTTCCATTTTCAGATTTATTAATAATTTGTGAAGTTGTGAAGCTTTTGGCACTACTTTCAGCATAACCGATTTGGGGTTTCTTGAGAAATTTGGTGGATCTTTGGGATATTAGTTGTTTGATTTTAAAGATCTGATTCAAGACTTGAAATATCATGTAAAATTAGAAAAGGGACATTTTAGTGGTATCAGAGCCATGATCTTGCCAGCCTGAGGGTTTGTAGAAGTTTGCATGTCAGTTTTGACAACTACCCAAATCTTGCATGTCAGTTTTGACAACTACCTAGATCTTGCATGTCATATTGTATGATTGCATGTTGCTTCTAATTAGTTGCATGTCAAAATTTATGGTCACATTCAACTAAGTGAAAGAGAAAAAATATATTTGCAGCGAGAAAAGAATAAAGAAATTTTGATCAAACCTCTAGTTGAAAGTAAAAGTACAAAATCCAAGGAAGGGAAAAGTATGGCTGATCCAAATGAGATGGCAAATAAATTCTTCCAAGACATCCAAAATACTCAGAAGCAAATAGTGGATAGTTTGGTAGAAACTAGAGAGGCTTTGTGAATATTGACAGAAAAACTACAAGGAGTTGCATCTATTAATGAGAAAGGGAGCACTTCAGAGGAGCCAAGAAATCTGAAATCCACACCATCTAAATCAACCAAAACTATTTTCTTGCCTATAGATGAGCCACCAGTACCAAATCTAGCAATTAATCTTGTGGAAGAGGTTATAGGTAACTTGATTACATTAAGAGCTACTTACAATGGCTTAGATGATGACTTTCGTAGTTCAGTTCCTTTTAGAGAATATGTGGATATGATGAACAATTTGATGCCCAAGAAAGAGTATAGAAGGGAGCATGACATAAGTGGAAGAGAGCTCAAAAATAAAATAAGCAAGTTTATAGCACCTACTTTTGATGGAACAAATAAGATTTTAGCTAGAGCATGGCTACAAAAATTACAGACCTTCACACTTAACCCCATGAAGGAAAGTGATGTTGTTCATATTGCAAGTCTACACTTGGAAGATGCAGCCTATGACTGGTGGTATCATGGAATGACTACTCAAGGTCATGATCAGGTAACTACATTTGATGATTTTAGTCAAAGAGTGATAGATAGATTTGACCTCAAGGATGATGATTATGAGGATGTTGTTGTGCATGATGGTGAGATACTTGGTAGAGATGAGCAGACATTGAGCATTCATGACTTTTCTGAGAGAGAGTACCAGGCACAATTAGATGTTTCATCACATGAGGTTGAGGCTAGTAGTACTTCACATGATTTATCCTGTCAGCTGAAGGTGAGTGAAGATAGTATTGTGTCTACATTATCTCATCATGACAGGTATGTGAAATTAGTTGGTATTGGTCATATTACTCAAGTGAAGATTTTTCTTGAGTTACCAGCTAATTATAGTTTACGGATATGGACTCGAGATTGTTATATTGGCATTTGGGATTCAGTTGACTAGAAATCTTTAACACTTTTTGTTAGCAATGATTGTTTGGGTGCTATCATGGATTTGATTAGCAGATTGCACGGTGTTGTCTTTTCTTGTGCTAGGAGCTTATCTGATGTTGGTATTAGTTTTTATACACTGATGTTGGGCTTTGTTCATATATCTAGTCGACCATACTTGTTGGAATGTGTTGATGATATTTCATATTTGGTAGTGTGTATAGATGAGTCCCAGGATCATATTGGCATTGATGACATCCAAGAGGATGCAATGGGAAATTTTGAAGACTTAGTTTGCTTGGGTACAGAGGAGTTGGACAGCAGTGCTAATGTTTTTGATACTCCGTATGTTGATATGAGCTTCAGATTTGATTCACAGGATATGGATGGTAATACTCTAGAGACTAGTAACTTTGAGGATACTCCTTTAGACAGTGCATCAAAGGAGGTTTGTAGGAGACAGTCAAGCCAGTGCCATCATATGTCTAATCAGTTGAGAGTTAGTGACCGAGACATTGCTATCACTTGCCAGTATTTCGATGCTGCTTGTCAGTTGTTAGCAGTTTATGGATGGGGTTCTCCTACTAGTGATGAGCAGGAAGGTAGTTATCTTTCCTTGACAGAGATCCACTCTTTATGGGAGGCTATTCAGATTTTGAGATAGAATTATCTGCAGTTGGTAGCTGACAGAGATTATCTTATGGAGTGGGGCAGTACAGCATATGATGCATTGTTGGCCAAGGAAGATGAGGTGAGTGAGCTTACTGAGCAGCTTGAGGTGACTTCTGAGATTCTTGAGAGTACACAGTTGGCTTTCAAGGAGTCATAGTTTCATTTGGCTAAGATGACCATGGAGTTAGAGTGACTACAGTCTTTACCTGATTCTATATAGTCACAAGCTATGGTGTTTGGTGATCCGAGGATGTCCATGGCCGAGATTGTCAGAGATAGTGGAGATGGGGATGCATCCATCCTTGATACTAACATTGGCATATCAGGTTCATTCCCACTAGAGTTAGATTCAGTTGAGTTGGGTGTTGTAGCAGATTTTTGTGGTATGCCTGACATGGTGGTGACCTCTAGCACTAATGGCACGAAGACTAGAGATGTTGTATCAAAGACCATGTGTGATGTTGGTGAGCCAATAGTTGGCATGGTTCCTGCTAGTAATACTACTCCCTTGGTGATGTCTTTAGAGGTAGTAGTCAGTTCCAACTTGGTTAGTGATCGATTGCAGTTAGTTACATCTAGATTGCAGTCTAAGCCACTGACTGAGATTGGCACATTCTATCAGCATTACATTGTGAGGTATGCTCATCAATTTACCATTGATGACCATGTTGATGAGATGATGATACAAAGATGTACTTTGGTTCCTAGTTCTTATCATAAGTTATGGGATAGTTTGATGCCTCGAGATGAGAGTTGTGATGGGCACAACATGGTGATAGGTTCTACAGTTGACAGCTTGATAATATGTGACTTAGAGTAGGAGTTTGGGAGTGATCCTCTAGTGGGTTTTGTTATTGATTCTACTCCTTTGGCTATGACATCTCCTGACTTAGCTAGTGATCAGTCATAGTGGGTTGTATCACTTGTTCATGGTGAGCTGTTGACTGACGTTGTTTTTTTAATCAACATTATATTGCAGGGTATGTACATCAGTTAGCATTTGATCCTTGTTTTGAGGATTTGATGGCAGGAAAATTTGGTTTGGATTCCATTTCTTACTCTTTATCTTGTAATGTCTTTTCACCATCAGCAGTGCATGGGAGTTATGGTTATGAGATAGTGGCTGGTGATTTGCAGAGTTGTGTTGATTATAGGAGTTGTACAGTGTGTGGATTCTCCATACTTGGTACAGTTTCATTTGAGAGCGTTCACCATTGTTGCAGAGTTGGACTGTACATTCCATATAGGCCAGTGGGATGCGTTGATGGTATTTACTGTGTTGGCAGTTTGATTTGTCCACTTTACTTGGGTTCTGATGTTCTAAGAGTTTGTGTCTCATGGGTTTTTGACTGTGGTAGTGGTGATTATGGAGTTTGGTTGAGCTATAATTGTCAGTTTGATTATGGATTCCTCTTGGTCATATTGCAAAGGATATTGCAGGAGCCTGTGTTAATTGGTAGTAGTATAGTTCATGACTACATTTGGGATCCAGGTGGATTGATTGGTTTATTGTTCAGCCATTACTTGAGGACAAGCAATTTTTGGGAGGGGAGGACTTGTCATGTCCCCTTTTCAAATAATTAAAAAATAACAATCTTTGCTAAGGCAGGCAGGCCCAAGAAAGTGAAGTTTCAGAAAAAGGGGGTTAATCTTTGGAAACCGTTGGACTAATAAATGAAAATTAAAATTAAAATATGTTTCATTAACCTCTCTTGGACGTGAGTTATGGTTATGCCCTCTTTTAATGGGTTTGGAGGCATTTTGGGCTGATTCCAGAACTTGATTTTTGCTCATTTCTTTGTTGTTCTTTAGAGGCTGCCAAACCTGTGGAGAAGGAGACCCAAGAATGAGAGTTTGTAGGTTTCCAAGAAGGATAAGAATGATATTTTGAAGCCATTCCATGTGCATGCTCATATAGAGTTTGCCTTTGTGCTGAACAGTGCAGATTTGTGGGTTTTTGGGTGTGTTTTTTTGTATGAGTTTGTGTTTTCAGTTGAGTATTTCATATCAGTTTGGGTTGCTGCTATATATCAGACTTTTAAATGTTAAAATAGAGCTAAATATATGTATTGGGATGTGATTAAACTTTTAAGATAGATTATTAGTATTTTTGTGGTGTTTCTGGGCATATTTTGTGCTATTTCGAGAGCCCGATGAGCATAGTTTTTGTCCTACATTTTTGAGCTATTGTGTAAAGGCTATACAGATATGAAAATTTCGATTTTTAGGCTGTTATGCTGCTGAAATTTCTATAAAAATGTCCATTTTTAGATTTATTAATAATTTATGAAGTTGTGAAGCTTTTGGCACTATTTTCAGCATACCCGATTTGGGGTTTCTTGAGAAATTTGGTGGATCTTTGGGATATTAGTTGTTTGATTTTAAAGATCTAATTTGAGGCTTGAAATATCATGTAAAATCAGAAAAGGGAAATTTCAGCTAATGTGTGATACTTATGATTCAGCCCCCCCCCCCCCCCCCCTCTCATAAGTAGTCTTTCCATATTTGAATATTCCAACAACTAGTATCAAAGCAAGTCCAGGTTCTCACAAGGAAAAGCCTAATAGCTTGGAGGAAAAGATCTAAAGATGGAAGCATTCAAACTTGGAAAGATCATTGAAAATCAGGTGGTAGATGTGCAACTTGCTCTGCATAGCTTCGAGGAATTTAGAAACAAGTTGAGACATTCATTTAAAAAAAGGAAGGATCTAGCCATAGTCGAAAATGAGATAAACTACAAAGAGATTGATACCACCAACATATTTTCCAACGCAGGCACTAAAGAGTTTGATGCAGCAATAGCAGAACTAATGGAGAAAAATAAAGCTCAAACAGAGGAGATAAGATCTCTTAAGATGGAACATGAATCACAGGCCATAATGATATGTGAAATTACTGAACAAAAGAAAAGAGCAATTGATGATAAGGTCATGATGGAAAATGACAAAAGAAATCTTGCAAACAGACTTGAAGAAAAATGTATGGAATTGACAAGGATCTCAAACATGCAGATGGATACACTTGCCGAAATGATGAACCTTCATCATGAACTCAATATGAAAGATATTGAGATCTCTACTTTGAAAATGCAAAATGAAAAAATGCAGAATGAATTGAACAGAGAAAGAGAGGTGGCAGAGAATCTCAACAAGTTAAGTGAAGCCATCAAATATTTTGAGCAATTACTGAAATCCCCAAGATCAACCCATGATACATCAAGATTTGGATACAACAGCACTAAAGTTGGAGAATCATCAAAGAGTGTAGAAAAAAGAAGTGATAAAGGTAAAGATGTTAAACCTACATGTCATTTCTGTGGAAAGAAAGGACATACATCTAATGTATGTAGAAGCAAGAATGCCTATCAGCATGATAAACCTAAAAGTATAAACCATTCTCATAGATGCAAAAAGCAAGGTCATCAAGCATATGAATGCAAAACTAAAACTACTAAGACATCAAGATTTAATGGACATTGTTATAATTGCAAAAAGTATGGACATAGAGCTTTTGAATGCAAATCAAAGCGTATGTGGACATTAAATCAACCAGCAAAGACATCAAACCATTAATTTTGGGATTACAACACCAGGTACAGTTGTCACTATTGTCAAGAATATGGACATATACCACAGAACTGCATAACAACACACTTTAGAGGGAACTACAAAAGATGGTTGAGTCAAACTACATGTTTCAGTTGCTTAAAAATTGGTCATGTCAGTAGGAATTGCCGAACAAGGTCAAAGGCATCAAGTTCTGAGTTCACCAATGGAAAGGCAAAGATAGATGTTGAATAGATCAGAAGTGAAATGAATAAGAAATGGAAGAAGAAAGATCGGTGTAGCGCATAATATGTAGAGATCACTTCACCTAATAGGTCAAGTGATCATACTTCATCAAATTAAGAAAGAATAAGTGTGTGGGATTGATAAACCAAGTTACATCATAAATTAGTCCCAAGACATAGAAGAACTACAAAGAAGAAATCTGCATAAACAAAGATGCTAAGTCAAAATTGAAAACTTTGCAAGATCTGTCAAAGTTGTCTTCAGGTGCCGAGCTACATAGAATTAATAAACTTGTTTAAATCATAAACCCCAGTTTGGCAAACAATGGCATCTAGATCAGGAACCACTAAGGGTAGAGAGAGTCATGAGATACAGCTGGTCAGCAATGAAGTTAAACAACCTGAATTTAAGCCCATTCCAGACGTAGCATACAAGAATGATCCTGCAGGTGCATTATCAGTTATTCCGGATAAAGTTGTTATGGTCCAAGATGTTCGCAGATGTTATAACTGCAAAATTGGAGCCATAGGAGATTTAGAAATCTATAATGCATATGAAAATCTATGTGAGAACAAAAGACTAAAAGATGAGTTCTCTATAATAGAAAGAAAAGGATTAACCAAAACCCTAGCATTTTTTATTGTTTTCAAAATTGAATGGGTACGGATAGTTTTGAGTAGAATACACGGTGGAGCTTTATGGTTAGAGTCAGGGCCAGTAAAATTCACCAAGAAAACTGTTCATAGGGTTACTAGTATTCCAAGCCTAGATCAGCCAAAGACCCTATGAAGTGACAAAAGGGAAGTAATAGAGAAAAACACAGGTGCTAAATGGAACAATAGAGGAATGACTATCGACACAGTCAGAGATCCCCTCCTAAATTTTTCTATGAGAATCATTTCACATAAATTCTATCAATCAAGCAGATTAAACAGTGTACCTTGTATAGCAGTTGATGTTGCATACAAGATAATAAAAAGGGATCACACTTATGATTTAGCAAAGCTCATGTTTCAACAGATTAATGAAAATGTAGGAGCTATAAGGAAGAGAAAGGGAGCTCAGTGAAAATTTTGATCAATTTTGATATGCATATTTTTCTATCTGATGAAAGAATTCCCTTCTATGGGTAAGGTAAGATGGAGTCCAGACAAAACAATTGTTGAACAAATCAATGGATACATTGAATAGATGGGTGAAAATTTTGATGCCCAAATGACTAGTTACTTTGAGGACTTCAAAAATTCCATGAAACAAAGAATGAGAATTCCAATCTGATTGACTTACATTTGTTTTCTTGTAGATATAGATTATACCTATATACAAGCAGTTATACCTAGAGTAAGATGGCTTAGGCCACTAGGTTATGAACATGATATTGATCAAGCTTCTGCAGCGATAACAACCCTACTTGCAAAAGAAGCTGATAAAAGTGCAAAAACTTTTGGAACCTATGATGTTGTTAAATCAAGGGTGATAATAGATTTGAAGACTGTAGATAAAGAGGAAAGTGCTGAGGATGAAGAAGTTGAGGTAGCACCAGTTAAAAGAAAAGCCACAACTCCTCCTGCTCCTCAAACCAAGGGGAAGTAATAGTTGCTCTTGCACCAAAGAGGCCGACCACAAGGGCTACAGCACAAAAAGCCCAAGAGGAGGCAAAAGGAAAGAAGAAAGAATCAAAGAAGACTGTTGCCAAGTCTAAGAAAATAAAATTCATTCCCCAGCCTAAAACAGATGAGGAGAAGACAGAGTCAGAGGACAACAGTCAATTTCAAGTGGTAAGACACAAACCTCAGACTGCTATTGATAAATTATGTTCAAACATTAGGAATGATGATTTGAAAGGTTTAAAGAACCTAAATTTTTCCAAGCTCACCAAAGAAGAGAAAAATAAATTAGAGGAATATGTGTATGCTATGATGGCTGAATATAAGCACACACCTCTAGAATTAGATGAATCTATGCCAAAAGAATTGTATAAAATTGTAGAGGATAAATTGCATTTTCATTTACAAATGGAAAATGAGATAAAGCATAGAGCATTCAGCATATTACAGAATAAAATTGAAGAGGTAGTTACAAAATCCACAAGATTGTGGAAAATAGTTTACAAGAACATAGAAGATGTGTATAATGAAGAATATAAGGCAGAGGCAAGTGCCAAGACAAGGGAAAAGAAAGTGTTAGGAACCAAAGAAAAGGAGAAGGAACAAGTGGAGAAGAAGAGTAAAGAAGAAAAGGAAGAAAAGGCACATACATAGGAGAAAGAGGAAGAAAAAGATACAGCTGAGCCACAAGAACAAAGTATGCAAGACACACAAGTATCTCCTCCTAGTCCTCCTCATGCCACCATCACACCTACAGATATTATAAAAATAAAAGATGTTACAGACACTTCAAATCCAAACATCAATCCTTTAACTGCAGAGGATTTAGAAATCCTTGACCAATCATCACTAGTAGCAAAATTAAGTTCAAATCCTGTATTGGTCAATGTTGATGAATTAAAAAATCCAGAAGTTAAAACAAAGATAGTCAATGTAAAAGCACAAGTGCCACCTTCGACCATACAAACTACTGGTATTCTATTTCTTCCACCACCACCTCCACCAAGTGTAGTCACTTATACAATTCAAATACCGAGTACAATAGCAGGGGAAATAAAAGAAACATCTGAACAACCAACAAGTTCAACCCCACCTAGCAATCATAAAAGGGATACTCAAGCTGAAGAAAAAGATGAGACAAAGAAGGAGGAGACTGCAATACAAACACTAGTTGCATTACCAAAATCTGGTACTCCAACTAAAAACTCTTCAGCAGCTAAGCATAGATGGGTTAGAACTATAAATCAGGACACCGGGCACGAGCTCATCAAAGGCAATCAGGAAACTTCACTATAGAATTCCTGAGCTTGATGAAGAAATAAAGATCCCATATTATGAATCTAGCACTCTTACTGAAGAAAAGATCAATGAAATTCAGAGTGCATTGGATAGAAGAAGGAGACAAGAAGCACTAAGAAGACAACACAAGCATAAGCTTACCTTGAATGAAATCAAAGACATATTCACGGAAGCTTTATGCTTTCAGTCTCCAGATGAGTCAAGACCAATTCTAGAGCAACTATCTGATATAGTTGACCAGGTGACTAGTGAAGACCAGGAAACAAATGCCAGATTGCTCGAATGGTCGGAAAGGAAGTTTCGAGCCAAGGTAAATGGTAAAATATTTGATGATATAGCACTGTCACAAGAAGAAATGGCAAAGAAAATTAAAACAGTCAAAACTATACTAGGAAACATCTTTTCCCTATACAACAAGTTGTGTGATTTTTCCACCTTCACACTGGACACTAGCCAGAAAATAATGAGCTTGGAAAACAATCTGAAGATTTCTAGCATGCAACTCCCCAAAAATCCAGCTCAGAGTGGGAAGCATTTTGCCCAATCGCTTCACACACAAAGAGAGTTAGCTATCTTAGCAGTAGAGGAGGCAACCACAAAAGCTAAATTGATGCAAATTCAATCATCAATATCTTCTCATTTGGAACTACTTCACAAGTAGCAGATAAATGCAGAGACAGTCCTCAAGAAAGACCCCAATCTTTCTTCATTTGATGGACTTGTACACCTAGAAACAGAGATTGCCATCCAGCATAAGACATTGGATGTTGCACTAGCAAATTGGGATGCAGCTCTAAAGGTACTCCTTGAAGTAAATAGTACATTTTTGGTCAAGTATGGCATTACCTTGTAAAACCCTTGACATAAGTGTCAAAAAGGGGGAGAATAAGTATGGGGGAGTGATAAGAAGAGATTAAGTATGGGGGAGATAGCAAATTTTGATTAGTCAGAGTGCAGAAACAGGACAGAACTCACTGAGTGTACATACATGATCAATTAATAAGGAGTCATAAGGATCTTAGTTAAGTGTTTTTGCCACTCATGTCAAAGGGGGAGATTGTTAGCTTAAAGAAAAAATTTGACAACTGACTATCAATACACTTAACCATTTTTTCACTATATCAAGTGTCGAGTAACAGTAAGTATCGAGTAAAAGTAAGTGTCGAGTAACAATAAGTGCCAAGTAACAGTAAGTGTTGAGTAACAATAAGTGTCGAGTAATAGTAAGTGTTGAGTAACAACAAGTGCCGAGTGTTAACAAGTGCCAAGTAATAGTAGGTGCCAAGTGATACAATTTTGTTTAGGTGCCAAGCTATCAAGGAAACAACATGTGTTGACCATCAGCAATGCTTCAGGAGCCGAGTAACTCAGAATATTAGCATAAGAGTTTGTAATTGCACAAACTATGATGCAAACAATTTTTGCAGTCGACATAAGGTAAATCTCGAAGGATTTAATGATGAGATCAAATATTTTATCTTTCCTATGCAATCTACATGCAGCCAATAAGAAAAATGATAAAGGCATGCAACTAATCAGTAAAAGACTAAGTATTGAGCGAGAAATTGAGATTCAATGTGGATCCCAGATCCATATCTAACCCTAAGTCTTTGAAGTATTTATAAGGAAGAATAAATTTCATTGTAAATATATATGAGTGGACATACAGGGGTGTAAAAAGAAATCAACTTTCAGAAGTGAGGGTTATCAGATCACAAAAGGATCAAGATCAGAGAAAGCATAAAAGGTGCCTGCATTCAGTAATCAACGATTGAAATCTAACAGGTTCATTATAACTGATACTTTCTAGCAATTGTATGAGAATGAAAATCCTATGGTGATAGGTTAGCATAACAGCTATTTTGTAGATCCTTTAATTAGTTGATTAAAATCCTTTAACAGGGTGACACTTGATGTTAAGTGTTTGTAAAGCATTTAATCAGGTCACTATTGATACAGTGTAAAGCCTTTAAGAGGGCAGGCCTTTAACAGGGAAGACCATCAGAAGTGGTTGAACAATATTGCTATAGTAATTTTTGTGGGTACCATCCCCACCCCATTTTTACCTTCTTATTCCTACAGGGTTTCTGGGTTACCAAATTCTAGTGTTATGAGTTGTTAATGCATGTGTTTAGTTTTATATTTGTTTGATACATTTACATGCATGCTATTTACTTGCAATTAAAAGTTTTATTGGCTAATGTGTGATACTTATGATTCACACACCCCCCCCCCCCCCCCCCACCCCCCCCAACCCCACCCCCCTCTCATAAGTAGTCTTTCCATATTTGAATATTCCAACAATTGGTATCAGAGCAAGTCCAAGTTCTCACAAGGAAAAGCCTAACAGCTTGGAGGAAAAGATGTAAAGATGGAAGCCTTCAAACTTGGAAAGATCATTGAAAATCAGGTGATAGATGTGCAACTTGCTCTGCATAGCTTGGAGGAATTTAGAAACAAGTTGAGACATTCAAAAAAAAAAAAGGAAGGATCTAGCCATAGCCGAAAATGAGATAAACTACAAAGAGATTGATACCACCAACATATTTTCCAACGGAGACACTAAAGAGTTTGTTGCAGCAATAGCAGAACTAATGGAGAAAAATAAAGCTCAAATAGAGGAGATAAGATCTCTGAAGATGGAACATGAATCATAGGCCATAATTATATGTGAAATTACTGAACAAAAGAAAAGAGCAGTTGATGATAAGGTCATGATGGAAAATGACAAAAGAAATCTTGCAAATAGACTTGAAGAAAAATGTATTGAATTGACAAGGATCTCAAACATGTAGATGGATACACTTGCCCAAATGATGAACCTTCATCATGAAATCAATATGAAAGATATTGAGATCTCTACTTTCAAAATGCAAAATGAACAAATGCAGAATGAATTGAATAGAGAAAGAGAGGTGGCAGAGAATCTCAACAAGTCAAGTGAAGCCATCAAATATTTTGAGCAATTAATAAAATCCCCAAGATCAACCCATGATACATCATGATTTGGATACAACATCACTGAAGTTGGAGAATCATCAAAGAGTGCAGAACAAAGAAGTGATAAAGGTAAAGATGTTAAACCTACATGTCATTTCTGTGGAAAGAAAGGACATATATCTAATGTATGTAGAAGCAAGAATGCCCATCAGCATGATAAACCTAAACGTATAAACCATTCTCATAGATGCAAAAAGCAAGGTCATCAAGCATATGAATGCAGAACTAAAACTACTAAGACATCAAGATTTGATGGACATTGTTATAATTGCAAAAAGTATGGACATAAAGCTTTTGAATGCAGATCGAAGCCTATGTGGACATTAAATCAACCAACAAAGACATCAAACCATGAATTTTGGGATTACAACACCAGGTACAGTTGTCACTATTGTCAAGAATATGGACATATACCACAGAACTACATAAGAACACACTTTAGAGGGAACTACAAAAGATGGTTGAGTCAAACTACATGTTTCAGTTGCTTAAAAAATGGTCATGTCAACAGGAATTGCCCAACAAGGTCAAAGGCATCAAGTTCTGAGTTCACCAATGGAAAGGCAAAGATAGATGTTGGGTAGATCAGAAGTGAAATGAATAAGACATGGAAGAAGAAAGATCAGTGTAGCACATCAAATGCAGCGATCACTACACCTAATAGGTCAAGTGATCACACTTCATCAAATTAAGCAAGAATAAGTGTGTGAGATTGATAAAACAAGTTACATCATAAATTAGTCCCAAGAAATAGAAGAACTGCAAAGAAGAAATCTGCATAAACAAAGATGCTAAGTCAAAATTGAAAACTTTGCAAGATCTGTTAAAGTTATCTTCAGGTGTCGAGCTACACAGAATTAATAAACTTTTTTAAATCGTAAACCTTAGTTTGGAAAAAAATGGCATTTGGATCAGGAACCACTAAGCGTAGAGAGAGTCATGAGATACAATTGGTCAGCAATAAAGTTAAACAACCTGAATTTAAGCCCATTCCAAAAGTAGCATACAAAAATAATCCTGCAGGTGCATTATCAGTTATTACGGATAAAGTTGTTATGGTCCAAGATGTTTGCAGATGTTATAACTGCAAAATTGGAGACATAGGAGATTTAGAAATCTATAATGCATATGAAAAACTATGTGAGAACAAAAGACTGAAAGATGAGTTCTTTATAATAGAAAGAAAAGGATTAACCAAAACCCTAGCATTTATGATTGTTTTCAAAACTGAATGGGTACGGATAGTTTTGAGCAGAATACACAATGGAGCTTTTTGGTTAGAGTTAGGGCCAGTAAAATTCACCGAGAAAACTATTCATAAGGTTACTGGTATTCGAACCCTAGATCGGCCAAAGACCCTGTGAAGTAACAAAAGGGAAGTAATAGAGAAAAACATAGGTGCTAAATGGAACAATAGAGGAATGACTATCGACACAGTCACAGATTCCCTACTAAATTTTGTTGTGAGAATCATTTCACATAAATTATATGAATCAAGCAGATTAAACAGTGTACCTTGTATAGCAGTTGATGTTGCATACAAGATAATAAAAAAGGATCACACTTATGATTTAGCGGAGCTCATGTTTCAATAGATTAATGAAAATCTGGGAGCTATAAGGAAAAGCAACGGAGCTCAGTGCAAATTTGGATCAATTTTTATATGCATATTTTTCTTTTGGATGAAAGAATTCCCTTCTATGGGTAAGGTAAGATGGAGTCTAGACAAAACAATTGTTGAATAAATCAATGGATACATTGAACAGATGGGTGAAAATTTTGATGCCCAAATGACTAGTTAATTTGAGGACTTCGAAAATTCCATGAAACAAAGAATGAGAATTCCAGTCTCATTGACTGAGAAATATGAAAAGGACATTTGCTTTCTTGTAAATATAGATTATACCTATATACAAGCAGTTATACCTAGAGTAAGATGGCTTAGGCCACTAGGTTATGAACTTGATATTGATCAAGCTTCTGCAACGATAATAGCCCTACTTGCAGAAGAAGCTGATAAAAGTGCAAAAACTTTTGGAACCTATGATGTTGTTAAATCAAGGGTGATAACATATTTGAAGATTGCTTCTACAGTAAAGAAGAAAGAAAAAATGGTGGGACAAATCAAGAGAAAATTTGGAGTTGAAGAAGAAGGAACAACAGAAGAGGAAGGAGAAGACATTGAAAAAGAAGGAGATAAACCTCAAGGTCTAACTCAAGGGTTAGGAGAAGATAAAGAGGAAAGTTCTGAGGAAGAAGAAGCCGAGGAAGCACTAGTTAAAAGAAAAGCCACAACTCCTCCTGCTCCTCAAACCAAGGGGAAGAAATTAGCTGCTCCTGCACCAAAGAGACCGACCACAACGGCTGCAACACAAAAATCCCAAGAGGAGGCAAAAGGAAAGAAGAAAGACTCAAAGAAGACTGCTGCCGAGTCTAAGAAAAGAAAATTCATTCCCTAGCCTGAAACAGATGAGGGGAAGATAGAGTCAGAGGACAACAGTCAATTTCAAGTGGTAAGACACAAACCTCAGACTGGTGTTGATAAATTATGTTCAAAAATTAGGAATGATGATTTGAAAGGTTTAAAGAACCTGAATTTTTCTAAGCTCACCAAAGAAGAGAAAAATAAATTAGAGGAATCTATGTATGCTATGATGGCTGAATATAAGCACACACCTCTAGAATTAGATGAATCTATGCCAAAAGAATTGCATACAATTGTAGAGGATAAATGGCATTTTTTTTTACAAATGGAAAAGGAGATAAAGCAGAGAGCATTCAGCATATTACAGAATAAAATATAAGGGGTAGTTACAAAATCCACAAGATTGTGGAAAATAGTTTACAAGAAAATAGAAGATGTGTATAATGAAGAATATAAGGCAGAGGCAAGTGCCAAGACAAGGGAAAAGAAGGTGTTAGGAACCAAAGAAAAGGAGAAGGAACAAGTGGAGAAGAAGAGTAAAGAAGAAAAGGAAGAAAAGGCACATACAGAGGAGAAAGAGGAAGAAAAAGATATAGCTAAGCCACAAGATCAAAGTATGCAAGACACACTAGTATCTCCTCCTAGTCCTCCTCATGCCACCATCACACCTGCAGATATTATAAAAATAAAAAATGTTACAGACACTTCAAATCCAAACATCAATCCATTAACTAAAGAGGATTTACAAAGCCTTGACCAATCATCACTAGTAGCAATATTAAGTTCAAATCCTGTATTGGTCAGTGTTGATGAATTACAGAATCCAGAAGTTAAAACAAAGATAGTCAAGGTAAAAGCACAAGTGCCACCTTCGACCATACAAACTACTAGTATTCTATTTCTTCAACCACCACCTCCACCAAGCGTAGTCACTTATACACTTCAAATGTTGAGTATAGCAAGAGGGGAAATAAAAGAAACATCTAAACAACCAACAAGTTCAACCCCACCTAGCGATCATAAAAGGGATACTCATGCTGAAGAAAAAGATGAGACAAAGAAGAAGGAGGAGATTGCAATACAAACATTGGTTGCATTACCAAAATTTGGTACTCCAACACAAACTCTACAACAGCCGAGCACAGATGGGTTACAGCTACAAATCAGGACACTAGGCTCGAGCTCATCAAAGGTAGTCAGGAAACTTCACTATGGAGTTCCTGAGCTTGATGATGAAATAAAGATCCCATATTATGAATCTAGCACTCTTACTGAAGAAAAGATCAATGAGATTCAGAGTGCATTGGACAGAAGAAGGAGACAAGAAGCACTAAGAAGAGAACACAAGCATAAGATTACCTTGAATGAACTCAAAGACATATTCACAAAAGCTTTCTGCTTACAGTCTCCAGATGAGTCAAGACCAATTATAGAGCAACTCTCTGATATAGTTGACCAGGTGACTAGTGAAGACTAGGAAACAAATGCCAAATTGCTCGAATGGTCAAAAAGGAAGTTTCAAGGCAAGGTAAATAGTAAAATATTCGGTGATATAGCACTGTCACAAGAAGAAATGGCAAAGAAAATTTAAATAGTTAAAAATGTACTAGGAAACATCTTTTCCCTATACAACAAGTTGTGTGATTTTTCCACCTTCACACAGGACACTAGCCAGAAAATACTGAGCTTGGAAAATAATTTGAAGATTTCTAGCATGCAACTCCCCACAAATCCAACTTAGAGTGAGAAGCATTTTTCCCAATCGCTTCACACACAAAGAGAGTTAGCTATCTTAGCAGCAGAGGAGGCAATCACAAAAGCTAAATTGATGCAAATTCAATAATCAATAACTCCTCATTTGGAACTACTTCACAAGGAGCAGATAAATGCAAAGATAGTCCTCAAGAAAGACCCCAATATTTCTTCATCTGATGGACTTGTACACCTAGCAGCAGAGATTGCCATCCAGCATAAGACATTGTATGTTGCACTAGCAAATTGGGATGCAAGTCTGAAGGTACTCCTTGAAGTAAATAGTACATTTTTGGCCAAGTATGGCATTACCTTGTAAAACTCTTGACATAAGTGTCAAAAAGGGGGAGAATAAGTATGGGGGAGTGATAAGAAGAGATTAAGTATGGGGGAGATAGCAAATTTTGATCAGTCAGAATGCAGAAACAGGATAGAACTCACTGAGTGTACATACAGGATCAATTAATAAGGAGTCATAAGGATCTTAGTTAAGTGTTTTTGCCACTCATGTCAAAGGGGGAGATTGTTAGCTTAAAGAAAAAATTTGACAACTGACTGTCAATACACTTGACCATTTTTCAACTATATCAAGTGCCTAGTAACAGTAAGTGTCAAGTAACAATAAGTGTCGAGTAACAGTAAGTGCCAATTAACAATAATTATCGAGTAACAGTAAGTGTTGAGTAGCAGTAAGTGCCGAGTAACAAGTGCCGAGTTTTAACAAGTGCCAAGTAACAATAGGTGCCGAGTGATAGAGTTTTGTTTAGGTTCCGAGCTATCCAAGAAACAACATGTGTCGAGCATCAGCAATGCTTCAGGAGCCGAGTAACTCAGAATATCAACATAAGAGTTTGTAATTGCAAAAACTATGATGCAAACAATTTTTTCAGCTGACATAAGGTAAATCTTGAAGGATTTAATGATGAGATCAAATCTTTTATCTTTCCTATGCAATCTGCATACAGCTAATAAGAAAAATGATAAAGGCATGCAACCAGTTAATAAAAGACTATGTATTAAGCTGGAAATTGAGATTCAATGTAGATCGTAGATCCATATCTAACCCTAAGTCTTTGAAGTCTTTATAAGGAAGATGATATTTCATTATAAATATATATGAGTGGACATACAAGGGTGTAAAAAGAAATCTACTTTCAGAAGCGAGGGTTATCAGATCACAAAAGGATCAAGATCAGAGAAAGCGAAAAAGGTGCCTGCATTCAACAATCAAGGATTATAATCTAATAGGTTCATTATACCTAATACTTTCTAGCAATTGTATTAGAATGAAAATCTTATGGTGATAGGTTAGCTTAACAGCTATTTTGTAGATCCTTTAATTAGGTGATTAAAATCTTTTAACAGGGTGATACTTGATGTTAAGTGTTTGTAAAGCCTTTAACCAGGTCACTATTGATACAGTGTAAAGCCTTTAACAGGGTAGAGCATCAGAAGTGGTTGAACAATATTGCTGCAGTAATTTTTGTGGGTACCATCCCCACCCCAGTTTTACCTTCTTATTCCTTGAGGGTTTTTGGGTTACCAAATTCCAGTTTTATGAGTTGTTGATGCATGTGTTTAGTTTCATATTTGTTTGATATATTTACATGCATGCTATTTACTTGCAGTTAAAAGTTTTATTGGCTAATGTGTGGTACTTATGATTCACCCCCCCCCCCCCCCCCCTCATAAGTACTCTTTCCATATTTGAATATTCCAATAGAAAGCATGTATCCAATTATCTAATTACAACATATTGTTGTGTAAGATTTAAGAGGGGGTCCTTATGAAAAGTTAATTTGAATTTAGGAATACTATAATAAGGAGAATGTTGGCATATTACATGCTACAGGTAAATGTTCTATAGTTACAACAACTATCATTACAATATTATTGTTACTAAAAAGTTACATATAGTTACATTGTGACTTATTTTTTCCTATAAGTATTAGATTTCACTTAATATCATGAATGATTAAAGATTTTGATCAATCTAATAACTTTTTTGTCTCATTACTCTGTTAACCACAAACTATAGGTGCTTGTACTCTATATATAATTAGAGAAAATAAAAGGAAAAATATGAAATATTTGATTATTTCTAGGTGAATTAGATATGCCAATTATGGCTGTAAGATTGGCTTATAATTAATGTATGTGTGTTAAAAACTATCGCTATCTTTGTCAAGGTTATAGTCACCTAGATAGTGGTGGAAATGCTCAAGACCTTAATCAAAGCATTCTAATATAATACAATTGCATGTCTAAGGATGCACTGTACCTATTTGAATTTTAACAATATATAGAAATATGATACTTGAAGTTGTGTTCGCTAAGTCTTTTATCAATCAATATAAAAAATCAACATAGATCAATAATAGAACATTAAGTAATTTTAGTGTGATACAAGTGTATTCTTCATATAGTTGTATGGGGTTGCACTTCTTTGGCCTGGTGATGGATCATATTGTATGATTTGAAACATTGATGAAAACAAGTAAAACACGATCAAATCTAGATGCTTTGTTATTAATTGATGGATTGAAAAAAAAATAATGAATTTTATTAGAATTTTATTCACTAAATAAAAATGAATACTGATAGGTCATGGCAACTTAGCCAATGACTTAGGGGTGATGTCCCTCTATACACATCTTACACAAATAATTTGAGCCTGTTAGGGTAAGAACCATAAATATATTATTTAAAACTTAGTTACCTTTTGAAGCAATCATTAAACTTGAGAACTTAAAAATTGGTCAATGTCACACTTACATTTGTAAAATTAATCAATTTGCATATAGTCTTACGTTGGACAATGAAAATTATTAATTAAATCTAAATATGGTCATAAATTGAACAAATACATAACTTCTTATAAATGGTCATATTATCAACAAAAATAAAATTTTATTTTCTATTAAAATTTGAAACTAGTGAAATTGTCATACCAATTCTATAAGAAATAAAAGTTTTAGAAATAATGTCAATTGGTCCTTAATTTTCTAAAAAATGTTAAATAGTTTAAAATGAACCTACTAGAAATTAAATGTTTTTACGTAAGACCTTTAAAATAACAGTTAAATAAAATTGTCAAATAAATTTTAAAATAAATTAAACTTTTAAAAATAATATCAACTCATCTTAAGTTTATTAGTTTGAAATCAAATCTTCCCAATCATTTGAAAAAAGAAGAAAGATGTATCAAAATCATTCCTAAATGACCTTAATACAATAACCACTCCCCTCAATTATTGACTACCCAAAAAAGTTTTAACCTACGCGAATCAATATAGAACTCTCTCATAACACTGAAATGATCAATTATCATGTGCTGAAACAGTCGACTTAAACCACCCCACCCAAAATAGTAAAAGAGATACCAATATTCACTTTCATCCTTACTCCTCCATAATTTCTTACAGTCCTGCAAGACAACCTCCATTATTTCCAACAGACGGTGACCTAAATGAAATCGTATTCATATAGACAGTATAGATTTCAATTATGTACTCAAAATATCTTCAATAATGCATATGTTCTTGGATAAAGACAGATGTAATGGCGCTGAGGTGAGGACAAATTATATCATATTGCCCTGCGAAGGTGTGAAAACAACGTCCGTGGTGAAACACTTGCACTTCCTGCAACTAGTTCAATATACAGTAGCCAAAAATCATCATCTGCCATTAAACAAAAATTTCCATTTGTACCAACAAAATAAGTTTTATGGGATACTAAACATTATGCAAACATTATCTCATTATATTAAGAATTCGAATTTTTTAATAATTTTTAATAAAAATTTATTAATTCATATTTTATGAATAATTATTTAGAAGAGTTTATTTCTTATTATAATATGAAGAAATTCACATATTTTATTTAACAAGAATTAATATTTATGACAACCAAATTGATGTTATTTTGTGTTGCAGTAGATACATAAAAACAGATAGCCCTTAGAGATATAATTACAAATGGAGCAAATAGTTTGGGAATGTCAACAAACATTATTGTGTGGATACTAACCTTGTGAAATAGTCTAACTAGTGCACATCATTGCTTGTTCTTTATCTTTGAAATATGGACGATGAGGAATAGACACTTTTGCCATACATCACATAAGCTCTACCAATTGTTAAGTTCTCAAATCTAATGTTAATGTTTCTATGCTTCGTATGTTTATAATATTCATGTCAATTGTTTAATTTTTCCACCATGGAAAATCATGTAGCTTTTGGTCATTTCCTCTTTGATCTCTAAACACTTTTTATGAGCGTGGAAGATCTTTTTGTTGGATATGGTGATAATCTAGAGTATCGTCTACATTTGCAAAAAATAACAGTGGAAGATAACTACAAAGTGTTCATCTCTATTTCTCATAGAGAAGACAAGATGAAATCATATTGTGGTTGTTAAGCTCCCCCAAGGGAAGAACACCAAAACACCCACGCAAAAGAGGGGCGTGCATGAAGTGGAAGTGTATTGAAAGATGTTAAGAGGAATACTGCGTTCTATATTATTCTAGGAGACAAGACTAGAATGAGAATAAGAGATTTATTTTCATCACAAATGATCTATTTGGAGTTCAAGCCAATTGAGAAAGTTCCTCGAGAATATTCTACTATATTTTGTAACATTGAGGCTTTCTACAATGAGTCGGGATCTACCAAAACGATGTTTTTGATTTAGTTTACAAATCTTGTGCTAGTTCCTTTGGTGTCATGTTTAAAGGATAAAAAATTCATGAGTTCATTTTGTAGTTTGGAACTACTAGAGGATGGATGAAAAACATTTTTCAATTTTTTTATTTTGTTATTGCTAATAAGTTTTATGAATGGCTATAATTTAGAGATGAGTTTTGATTTTAGTGAAGAGCTTGAGTATGGATGGTTACCTAAAGTATTCCCAAGAATTTGATAAAGAAATAATCACATATGTAAAGAAAAAGAAGTAACTTAGATAACTTTTGTTAAAAACTAGATTGTATCTTTGATTTGAAAATTTGGGACTTAGAGGTCAAAGGTTTGGCTCATAACTACACCCTTATAAGGGTCATGAGTAAAATTTTGAGAGCTTCACTTGTTCAATGGTTTGGTTCTTCGTACAAATATTATTTTCAAAAGTACTTATTCATTTATCCAATCAAGAAACTTTGTTTAAGAGATGGTCTCTAAGGCAAGGTAATTTGAGATGTTGTTAGGATCAATAAAATAAGTGGGGAATATTGGTGCATTGCATTATCAAATGATTTTTACACTATACCTATTACATTTATTGTCTTAATTAGACCAAAGAAAATCATTTCATAGAAATGATTATATTCTTAACAAAAATAAAATGTTATTTTCTAAAACCAAAAAGACATGCAATTGTCACATCCATTTGGATATAGGAGCATCTTGGGTTTGTTCGGTGACTAGTTTTGAGGAGTGCTCAATAGTTACTTTGGAGGTAATTTGTGTTTTTACCTAGTGTACTCAGTTAAGCTTTGATTTGTGCTCAGTCAAAGAAAGATGTGTGACTCGGTCACTAAAGGAGGAACTCTATGATTATTGGGTATTTGGTAATTATTGTGTTAATCGAGTGACTTGGTTAATAAAGATATTCAGTGATGCTTATGATACATGGTGTACACTAGGAGCCTAATTCATACTACAAGGCTTAGTTATGCTTGGCTGCAGTGTCAACCGAGTAGCTTGATCAATGAAGGGGCTTAGTTGCTTCTAGAGGAATGTTGACACTCGATGTAGTTTCTCTAATGCTCGGTCTAGTCTTGGTTCTATGTCAACGGAGTTGTGTGTGGGATGACCTTATGCATTTAATTTTTGTATAGGTATTTAATTTGTGTTGCAACCAACTTGTAGCTTACATGGGCATTTAATGTAAGGGTTAATTTTATTTGTAATGGGCTAGGCCAACTTGTGGCTTTGTTGGGTATAAGTAGGGGTATTTTGTGGATTCTTAAGTCATGATATTAATTATCAATCTTAGAGAAGAGGATGTGGCAGAAGAGAAAATTTTGAGAAGGGCTAGTATTTAAGGCTTGGGAAACAAGGAGATAACTTGATGGGCTTGTGAGCACAAGTTGAGATCTTCCTTGCAGGTTTATACCAAAGCGTGGATTTGGACTAGCTAGTGTTGGTATTGGATCTTGATGGATCTTGCAAAACTATTTTATTGTAAATGCTATTGTATTTGGCCAATGGCTAGAAGGCCTTACAGCCAGGAACATTGCATGTAAATAATTATTTTATGAATAAAGTATTGAGAATTTGTATCAGATTTGGTCTCTTTTATATTGTGTTTCAATTGAGTGGTTATTTGTAGGGATCTAGATTACCTCATGTAAGGATACCCTTGGATTCTCATTGCATCACATGGTATCAAAGTGTAGTTGTTCATGAGTGTGTAGATCGATCACCAAAGTTGAGGTAGTTTAGACTAGGACCTTCGGTTGAGAGAAGTTGAATAGAGAAGATCTTGATCTTGTGCAAAATTGTTCATTATGGAGTCCTAGATTTCTTTGTTGTGAGGTGGAATATCACAGTTTTGACTTAGAATTAGAAAGGACCTATAGATGGATCGATCGATGCAAAGATGGAAGGTTGATCTTGTTGGGGAAGATTGATATATTAGGGAAGATTGATCTATTTGTGATTTGTTGCAGACTATTTACAAAGATCTTGCTAGATGTCTCCAAGAAGATTGGGCCCTGGGATGATTGAAAGTCTTTGTGATGTGGCTAACAAGAGGCTTTCTAAGATGCCTGCTTAGTTTGAATCTAGTTTGGTTAATCAAGTTAGGGATAGGATAGGGAGGGCATTCTCTAGATGTTTATGGAGTTGGAGTCTACTAATCCATAAGAGAGTTTTCTGGAAAGTTAAATAAATTATCTATGAGAGAAGATGGCATAATAAGGCTGTAGAGGAGGTAACAAAGGTATGTGAGGTTGGTTTTGATCAGCTTGTGGGGTTTGATGTAAAACCTAAAGAGTAATTGGTGGTTGCTGCTGAAATACCTGAGCTTACAAGAGAGATTCCCAATCTTGTTGATGTTGAGGTTGAGATTGGTTTCATGATCACTTGGTTGAGTCCAACATAGAGATTGCAGAGAACTTGGTCTTGGATGATCCCATTGATGTTGGTGATGAATTATGTGTTGCAAAGCATCTTGTTGTGAGCGATGAGATTGTTGGTGTTGATAGTTTGGCATATATTGTGAAGGAGTTACAGATTATTGTTGAGGTAGAGTTTTTTTGATTTTGGCATGGATTCACTAGTTGTTGATGTGAATGAGGTTTTGTTGATGAAGCATTATGTTCAATTTATTCCTAGGAGTGAGCATGTTGATTGGATGGTTGAGATTCTAGTGTTTGATAGATGCATGCAGATGTGGATGATATGAAAATTGGTTTTCTTGTCCTTATTGGGGTGGAAATCTTTGGTGAAGATAAAGATGGTTGCTAATATTTCTTTGGGCATCAAACTGTGGGATAGGCTTCTCTATTTACTTGGGGAGAATGATGCAGGAGCATCTTAGTTTTTCTAGGTGACTACTTTGGAGGAGTGCTCGATAGTTACTTTGGAGGTAATTTATGTGTTTCTCAAGTGTATTCAGTTAAGATTGGATCCATTCTTGCGAAAAGAAAGATGCATGACTTGAAAACCAAAGACGAAACTCAGTCTAGTTGGTAGTTTTTGTATTAATCGAGTGACTTGGTTTATGAAGATGTTTGGTGATGCTTATGGTACTCGATGTACACTGGGAGCTCAATTCTTACTATAAGGCTTAGTTATGCTTGGTTTTAGTGTCGACCAAGTAGCTTGGTCAATGAAGGGGCTCAGTTTCTTCTGGAGGAATACTAATACTCGGCATAGTTTCTCTAATGCTTAGTCTGGTCTTGATTTTGTGTTAACCAACTTTTTTGTGGGCCAACCTTATGCATTTAATTTGTGTAGAGGTATTTAATTTTTGTTGCAACTGACTTGTGGCTTCCATGGACATTTAATATAAGGGTTTATTTTGATTTATAATGGACTAGACTAACTTGTGGCTTAGTTTGGTATAAGAATGGTTATTTTGTAGAGTCTTAAGTCATGATCTATTAATCATCTAGCTTGCAAAAGAGAATGTGGTAGAAGAGAAAATTTTGAGAAGGGCTAGTAGTTGAGGCTTGGGAAACAAGGAGATAACTTGATGGGCTTGTGAGCACAAGTTGAGATCTGCTTTGGGGGTTTCTACCAGAGTATGGATCTAGACTAGCTAGTGTTGGGATTGGATCTTGAAGGATTTTGCAAAACCTTTTTTTTGTAATTTATATTGCATTTGTCCAAAACTTGGAAGGCCTTGCAATCAAGCACATTCCATGTAAACAGTTATTTTATGAATAAAGTGTTGACAATTGGTATCAAATTTGGTCTCTTGTGTTGTGTTTCCATTGTGTGGCTATCTACAAGGATCTAGATTACTTCTTGTAGGGGCACCCTTGGATTCTCACCACATCAAATGGTATCAGAGCACAATTGTTCTTGAGTGTGTAGACCTATCACCGAAGTTGAGGCAGTTTGTACCAGGGCCTTGGGTTGAGAGAAGTTAATTTGAGAAGATCTTGATCAAGTGGTGGATTGTTCTTTCTAGAGCCTTGGATCTATTTGTTGTGAGGTGGTAGATCATGGAGTCTTAGATCTCTCTAGAGTTGAATGGTTCAAAATGAGTCTATTGGAAATCAAGACCTATTGAGTAAGATAGTGGTAACAAATAAAATGAGTGAAATTGTCAAATTATTTTCATAATAAATTTAATTTTTTGAAATAATATCAATTCACATTTAATTTGTGAGTAAACTCAAACAATAGAAAACTAATCCATTGAAAAGAAAGTCTTCTTGAATGCAAGATCTTACCATCATAAAAGATAATATCAAAATCATTCTTAAAAGACTTTGAAACAATAGATACTCTCCATTGTCCACAATTTTCCATAGTTGAAAAGAGGTATTTTGAAAAATAAACTTTTGGAATTAGTGTCAACTAGATGTTCACTTTCTAATGAAGTTGAATGGTTCAAAATGAGTCTACAAGAAATCAAGACATGTTAAGCAATGTAGTGGTAATAAATAAAATGAGTGAAATTGTCAAATTATTTTCATAATAAATTTAATTTTTTGAAATATTATCAATTGACCTTTAATTTGTTAGTAAACTCAAACAATATAAAAATAATCCATTGTAAATCTAGTATTCTTGAATGCAAGATCTTATCATCATTAAAGATAAGATCAAAATCATTCTTAAAAAACTTTGAAATAATAGATACTCCCCACAATTCTTGACCGTCCAAAAGAGGTGCTTTGAAAAGTAAACTTCTAGAATTAGTGTCAATTGGATGTTTGTTTTATAATGAAGTTGAATGGTTCAAAACGAGTCTACTAGAAATCAAGACATGTTGATTAAGACAATGGTAACAAATAAAATGAATGAAATTGTGAAATCATTTTCATAAAAAACTTAAATTTTTGAAATAGTATCAACTGACCATTAATTTGTTAGTAAAATCAAACAATAGAAAAATAATCCATTGAAAATCAAGTCTTCTTGAATGCAAGATCTTCAAGAAAGATAATATCAAAATCATTCTTAAAAGATTTTGAAACAATAGATACTCACCACAATTTGCAATTTGAAATAATAGATAATCCCCGGCTCCCCCACAAATTTGAGAGTCCAAAAGAGTTTGAAATCAATATAAAACTCTCTGATATCAATAAAGTTATCAATTATCATGTGCTGAAATAGTCCACTTAAACCACCGACCCAAAATAGTACCAGAGATATGAATATTTATTTTCTCCTTTACACCTCTACAATGTCTGACAGTACCCCAAGAACAATCTATTTTCATGTATTTATTTGGTTAAAAAATGCATGAACACGACCACAAAGTGACGTAAACGAAATCATGTATGTATAGACAGTCATAAGTTCAATAATGGTGCTCAAAATATCAAGTCAATAATGCATATGTTCTTAGATAAAGACAGATGTAATGGCGGTGAAGTGATGACAAAATATATCTACTACCCTATGAATCCACGAAAAGAACATCCGTGGTGGCGAGACAACCGTATTTCCTGCAACTAATTCAAAATATAGTGTAGCTGGGTCATAAAGCACAGAAAAACAAGTCTATTAAACCCCAAAAAAATTATTCATACCAACAAAATAAGATTCTTTACAAATAGGTAAGAAAACAACATTTATATTTTGTAATATTATATCAGTATTAACATATTCTAACTCATAAGGTTTCTATTCGATTCTAGAATTTGGGTGGGACTGGATAAGAATAATTTTTTAAAAAAAAATTGACATTAAATTTTGCTTATGTATATTTATTTATTTAAAAATATAAGTAATATACTTACAAAATTGTCAAAATAATCCGATATTGCTAACTGTAATGTGAGCTTTGTGAATATAATTTGACTTATTCTCTAACTTAGATCATAACAGTCCATTTCCTATGAGAATGAATGATCATGTCTGAATTGTTTCAAAATAAAATAAATGGGGAAGAATTTCAAAATAATGATTCAGAGAGTATACTGCCTAACACAATGAACATCTTATTACTACTCTCTTAACTACTCTAAAATTGGACTGACCAGACTGAATGAAAGAAAAAGAAAACTACATATGTTATTCATGATAGTTAAATAATTTTGTTTACAAATAAATTAGATGGATCAAGTATTATGTTAATGTTGTTATAAGGTTCAATTGTATAGAGTGAAGTCCAATTCTTCCATCTATATTGCATGAATAATGATCAATGACAACTGGTCTTTAATTAAATAGGATGAGTGATCCTCACAAAAGTGAAAATTTAATATATGTTATGAACAAGAAATGTTATCCCTTTTAGATGGTCTTTTAACTGCACAGTAGACAAAGGGTCCTTTGAGATTGATCCATTATTCATGAACAATGATTGATACTTCATGAATAATGATTCATGACAATCCAATCTGATGCTCATGTTCAGAAAAGAGAAAAATTTATTATATCTTATGAATAAGAAATGCTATTATAACAGCAAATAAGCATCTCCAAATAAAGAACAATGAATCATGGTATTTATAATTTGTAGCACTCCTCTAGAATAAAACATCATTTAGTCTTTCTAGCATTCCAAAGCAAATATATATAACCATAAAATCTCAAAACGTTCTTCCAAAATTAGACTTGTTACTCCATCTGTAGAATATACAAATAGTGAGCCTTATACAGAAGAACCCTTCTATTCACTAACCAATTATACAGTAGAACCCTTGTGAGACAAGAAAACCCTAAAAGAGAAGACATGGCCTAGCCAAAAGACTTCTGCGGAGAGGCTCCGAAGAGGGGGCCGAGAGACTTAGAAGAGCAGAGAGCATCTGATTCTGAGTGACGCTCTCTATCATTTACAACAACATATTTGACAATATCGTTGAGGCTCATCTGTTTATAAACCGCATCGTTTCTTTTGAAAAGCTTCAAAATCTGCTTGAAAAACTGTACGTCGCAGGGCAAAGTGAGGCCGCCCTTCTGAACAAAGCCGAACTCCTCCGCCGCCATCTCCAGCAGCGTTCGAAACACAGGGAGGCTGAGATAAGAAGTGGGAATAACAAAGCGCTTCCGCTCGGCCCCCACGTAGACCGCCAGGTGTCCTTCCCTCACATCTCGAGGGCTGCCTGATGAAACCTCCTCCTCCGACTCGTATGATGATGATGATGAGTGCCGTAATTTGCTCTTGATCAATCTGGGCGAGATTGCGCAGCCAAAGGATACCTTGTCTTCTTCATTCCTTGTCGTATGAACGCCCACTCTCAGCCTCTCATGAATTGACTGGCTCCTGTTCATGTTTCTTGCTCCTCTCTTCGAAAAGGGAGTGAAGAGGGGTTGAGTTAATGGTGGGAGGGGGGGGTTTTAAATGTTTGTTCAGAGTGCGTCGGCAATGGGTAATGAAGGCGACGGCATTTGGCCCGTGGTGGGCGGCACGAATATGTGACACTTGTATGTAGGAACCTTTATACACGGAATTTGGAGTCTAAGTAAGCAGATATACTTGGCTTCATTGTGCGGCCATGGATTCCTGCCTTGTGTTGTTCAAGACCCGGACAAACGGTTGGTGGGAGCATGGGATTCTCCCCGGTCTTTCATGACTCTTCTACTCTTCATTTTCTTCTACAGGGCTCCCATGACCGACAGGTAAGGATCAGTTTTGGGATAGGTAGTTCTTTTTAGTTGGTAAACTCAACGTGTGAACAAGGTAATTTAGGGCGTTCAATAATCTCCACACAAAATGTACCAAAGACAAAAAAGAAGTCAAACATAATTCTTTTTCAGATTCACGAAAATACAGTGAAATCTTATCAAAAAATTTGTTATTTTCGAACACAATATTATAAATCATTGTATTTTCGATTTTTTGAAATTTTGTTAATGGTGTAATTTGTAGGGAGGATAGCCACGTCTATAATTTAGTGGGGATATATATAGTCTATGAGTACACCTAGGTGTTAAGCTTGCTTATTTTTTAATATGTTTAATTGAGGAATGTCTTAGTGTGTGAAGTGCATGATGTTCATTTTAATTGTGACCAAGATAATTTAAGGATATATGGTCTTGTGAGTATACTTTTTGGTACTTTATAAATTTAGGGTGGAAAATGTATGTTTGGCTATTTAATGTGTTTAGTGTAGGAATCAAGTCTAGCCTTAGTGTATGATGTTCAAGTCATCCCAATCAAGGTGGGTTCAAACTAGCATTAACCCTTTTTATTTTGGATTCAAACTAGTATTAACACGTTTTATTTGGGGTCAAGTGGCAATTTGAATCATAATTGCACTATTAATAATACAATCACTTAAATGGTCACACTAGAAGATGCCCTAGCTTAAGATAGACAACTTTATAAGAGAGGTTATAAGTTTAGATCTTATAAGACTTTAACATGAATCTTTTATATTTCTTGAAATATGATAATTTTTACTTTTAGATTAATCTTGCATTGAAAAATGGTATTCTTTTTTCATTTGTCTTGAAGGAAATTGTTGATTTGGAAGAGTTAAATGAATGTCTATGTTGTAATTTTGATTTTAGTATCTTTATGTAAGTTGGTCAATGAAGTTGGTTTACAAAAGAAAATCATAACTTAAAGGTTATTGTTCATATGATTTAAGATAGAATAGGAGACTTTCGATATTTGCAAGGTCAAAGATGGTCAATGGAACTAGTGACTTAGATATTTTTCCTTTATGAAGTATCAACCTTTTTCTATTCAATTTGAAAAAGAAGTGGAGTTAATTTACAGACGTATATAACTATGAGAATAATGTCCATATAATTTATCATAGAATATGAGATGTTTTATGTTCATGATGTCAAAGATGTTCCATGGGATCACTTATCTTATAAGTTTCAATATTAACCATTTATATGTTGTATTCAATTTGGTAATGAACTCTTTTGTTTGCTCAATCCTCTATACATTGAATAAACTTTGAAAAGAAATTGCCACTAACATTTAATTACTTATATCATTGATTTCAACATAAAGCTTATTTACAAATTATATTATATATTTCTTATTAATATGTTTTATATTTTTGAATTTGGCATAAATCTTATTTATAAATTATATCATCAATTTTTTATTAATATGTTAAACATATTTAAATGTCATATTTCTAAAAGAAAAATATTAGACATAATTATAAATATATATATATTATTTTTATTGAAAATTTGAATTAATTGATAAATAGACTGGTGAGGTTATAAAATAAGAGTATATGTTGTATTTTATTTTTTAAAATGAATCTAAGTTCATTAATTATTCTTTGTGAAAAGTTGACACTTTAAAATAAAAATTAAGTGCCAATTAAAAAAAACAAATTATGATTTTAAAGTAGAAATTAAAAAGAAAAATCTTTTTGGATGATAACACTTCAATTTTTTAATAATATGTTTTAAGATTTGATTTTTAAATAATAGTAGATATATCATATCATAAATCATACTGAAAAAGATCATATCATAAATAATTGTGAAAAGATCATATATGAACTATAATTTGAAGTGACTAGAGAAATATCTATGAAGATCACTCCTTTTTATTTAAGATTATTAGTATTTAGATGAATTTAAGTGTCAATCATTTTTATTAATAATTCATATAGGTGTTTTAAATTCTTTATGTCCAATATGGAACTATTAAAAGATTACCAACACCTTTCATGATTGTATACTTGTACTAGGAATGGCAATAAAAAAATATGTTTGGCTATTTAATGTGTTTACTTTAGAAATCAAGTATTAGTGTATTGTGTTCAAGTCATCCCAATCAAGGTGGGTTCAAACTAGTATTAACATTTTTTTATTTTGGGTTTAAAATAGTATTAACACTTTTTATTTGGGGTCAAGTGGCAATCTGAATCATGATTGCACTATTAATAATGAAATCACTTAAATGGTGACACTAGAAGATGCCCTCACTTGAGATAGATAGTTTTATAAGAGAGGTTATAAATTCAAATCTTATAACAGCTAGAATAGGCATTTGCAACTATAAGTCTATCCTTTTATAATGTTACATGTCATTATACATACAGAAACAAATAGGACTAGTAAAACATTAAACTAGTTTCTAGTATGGGCATCCTTATATTTCTATAAATAATATGCAGATCCAAAATATTTTGTTGGATATGTTGACTTTAACATGAATCTTTTATATATTCTTGAAAGAAGGTAATTTTTACTTTTAGATTAATCTTGCATTGAAACATAGTATTTTATTTGTAATTTATCTTGAAGGAAAATATTAATTTGGAAGAGTTAAATTAATGTCTATGTTGTAATTTTGATTTCAGTGTCTTTATGTAAGTTGGTCAATGGAGTTGGTTTACAAAAGAAAATCATAACTTTAAGGTTATTGTTCATATGATTTAAGATAGAATAGGAGACTTTTGATGTTCAAAAGGTCAAAGATAGTCTATGTAACTAGTGACTTAGTTATTTTTCCTTATGAACTATCAACCTCTTTATGTTCAATTCAAAAAAAAGTGGAATTGATTTACAAAAGTATATAACGATGAGAATAATGTCCAAAATTTTTATCATAGAATATGAGTTATTTTATGTTCATGAGGTAAAAGAAGTTCCATGGGACCTATTAGGACTCAAAATTGAAGCCTTGATTTTGAGTACCATTGAGAAAATCAAGCCTTATAAACCCTTTTCAAGGCAAGTGCACACGACTATCCATTTGACGCCTAAGAGATGTTTAATGTTTCTAACACATTTTATTCAATACATCTATGTGTACCATGAAGATAAATTGCCATTCCAAGCCATTTTGTGAAGTCCCATTTTGAGCAATATCCAAATCTGCATTTTTGCCCAAGTGTCAAACAATGATTGAAGGTTGTGTTTAAATATGAATATCTCACACCCAGCGATGTTTCATGACTCACCACTTTGGGAGTGTTTAGTGTCCCTACCAGAGAGCCTATATTTTACATTTTGAGTTTTTTTGAATACATTTGACTAGGTTTTGAATCCCTCAAAGTCGTTCATTTATTGATGTCATGCTGATGTGAATTCTTCAAAATTTTGGAAGGCCCTGTTTGACTTGCTATAACTTTGACCTAGTTGACCATAATGATAAAATTTCTTTTGTATTGCATTGTAGAGGTCAGAGAATTTCTATGTTTTAATTTTCAGCTTATGACGAATATGTTTCATCAATTTTTTAACATGATTCCAAATGCAACTTTCAACTTTTTACTGGTGTCAAGAAGTGCAGATTTGTTAGTATCCCTATTCGTGATGTCATAACTCTAAATCTGTGATAGGTGAAATCAAATGGATTGCATCATTGTATTCTACTTTGACAATACTTTAAGTGTGATAAATTTCAAATCTTGATGAATCCATCTGCACACTTTCCTAGGTCCATTCCATTTGCAAAAAAAAATTTTTGTTAGTGTTTCTAGTCTAAAAAATTTGAGTAGCCTAATTTAACCATTCGCCAAATGTGTTCTATTATTTTTCATGAGCCCTAATCATAGATTTATACTCTCTTCATGGCATTGAACCAATGTCCTAGCTTTCATTTGCCCAAGCGTTAGTTTGCCCAATTTTCAAAGTCAAATTCGAATGCATTTTGTTGTTTTCTAATATGTTTTGTTGCAGGTAGTGCTGAGAGGGCAACTTTGATAGTCAATATTTTTTGACTAAGAATTCGTCATGAGACGAGATTCGATAGGGTAAGAGTTTGTGGAACAAAGAATCATTATGTTTGATTCCAGAGCTCGGTCGAGGGTTTGGATTAGTTTTTAAAGCTAGCCAACAAGCCCTATTAGTAGAAAATCATAGTTCATGGATAAGATGTGAAATAAGTTTTAAATGGTGTTTTAGTGGTCGATTTTGATCTTAATTACTCTTAGGTGGTTAATAGATGAATTTGAAACATCAAGTTTTTCAAAATGGATTTTTTTTAGCCAAACCCACTTGGAGGCCTAACTGACTTCGTCAAGACAATAGGGTAGGTTTAAAGATGTTTTATGATGACTATGGTTATTATATTACTTCAATGAAAAACATGTTTTTACTCAAGAGTAAAAGGTAATGTGATATTACATTTGGTGATAATGAGAAAGTGTCATTTAATATAACAAGTGGTCATGGCCAATGTTTTATTTTGCAAAAGTGTTTTCTTGCCAGTCACAAATTTTTGGTTTGCTGATTAATGAAGATATTGTGAGAATGAACTACAATTTTCTTCCCATTTTGCTACATCAACAATAGAGAGGAACATGTGGTGATTAAGCTCTCATATGGCATGATATGCATTGCTTTCAAGAAAGAGTATTTTCATTTCAAGACACAATATATGCTGATGAGATTCTGTAGATGGTTTTTAATGTTAGAAAGTTTTAAGAGCTTATCATTTAAATAGCACATTATATGTTTTAAGCATGATGAACCATATGGTACCCAATTATCTAGATAAAAAAATTTCTTTTAAAAAGTGCTAATTTTTGTGATAAATATACTATCAACATACACAATAAGAAGGGTTTTTCTACTAGAGAATAATTTAATATATAAGGCAGCATTTTCTCCACTCCATCTATGGCAAGAATTAATTCTATAAGTGGACCGATAGGGGCAGAATTGTGAATATCTTCTTCATACATTTCTCACCATTTGGTAATTGAATCTTGCTTCACAAGTATATTATACAAGCCTTTTCTTTGAAGTGGAAGGTATAGAAAGAAGACATGAGAAAAAAATTGGGAAATGACACCAAATGCAGGGAATGAGGAAGGGAAGAGAAATAAAAAGTCTGAGACTACCTTCATGCCTAGTCGTATCCTTGAACATTTATAAAGCTTTGGCTTCTTCCTATTTTCCCATTGGTGAATCCAATAACCACAGGCAATAGGGGGAGCTCCACGTAAAAAAACATCAGGGAAGTCGCATGCATTAGGGTCTTTTTTTAAGGCATACACAATCATAAGAAGAGAGCCGGCTCAATAAAGGATGAGGGACTTTGATTCAAGAACTATGTAAAAACATTGTGACAATAACACATCAAATTCCATGGTAGAGGAAGGCAAAGTTTTCCTTGCCCAATCTTTGAGGCCTCCAAGGGTACCATGATGAATCAAAATTTTCTACCTATTGATGAATTGTTATCAATGAAATGGCCACTACCATCTTCATAAATAGATGAGCATATAGATCAAGGGATTCTCACACTATCCTCTATGCTCAAATTACCATGTGATGCTCAAATCAGTGACCACCAATCAAGGTCAATGGTGTCACTACTAGTTAATAGAATTTTCAAAAGCTCCTTCTCTAGATGAGCTATTAGGATCTTCATCAGTCATTGAGTGTGGATGAACTCTGTGGAGATGTTGCCACCGATGGAAAAATGGTTCATGAAGGCTTCCTAACTGCTCAGAGAACTATATTTTTTCTAAAAATATGTCAATCAAGATTGAAGAACTTGATTGCCTGCATCAATTATGAATATTTGAATTAGGCTCAAAAAGATTGATTGTGTGGGAACAAGTCTAAAGAAAAAGGCCTTTTATCATCAATCTTGAAGCAACGTTCCTTCCATGTCTGCAAGGCGTACATTGCAAATAGTACATGAAGATACCAAGAGATGCCATGGAAGAAAGATTGGGAGCAGGGAAAATAATAGTCCGATTTTTTTATCCCACATTCTTTGTGAGGAAGTTTTAAATGGCATTTAAATACTACTCTAGTCAGAAGGTAAGTGTCTTCAAGACACGAGCCTTTTGGAAAGGAAAAAGTTGTGTGGTGAGATCAACTTGGATGATGAAGCTAGCTACAGCTAGAAGAAGGTAATAAATTTTGAACGAAGACACGTGTCAAAGAGATGACAAGGAGATGACATTGAGTCTGAGGAGCCAAATGTTGACACATGGAGGATCTCGCAGTAGTCACTATGTTGTTGAGTGAAGAGGCACAACGGATAAGCATAGCAACATAGTGACCGACTAGGTGGTGGTGACGTGTTGAGCTGATGTGGAAGTGATTGGGTGATGAGGTGGCATCAATAGATAGAGGAGTTCACCAAAAAATGTGCTAAAATCTGGTGGTTGCCATGTCACCACAACAAAATAGGAGGAATTTTCGGCAAGCAACATGGCAACCTGCCAAAAAATTTAAAAAGGCAAGTATATGTGGAACCTGCAATGACCAAAGGGCCAATCACAGAGTGACAAATGGCCACGTCTGAGTGGCAGAGGGAGATATGCGATTTCATTTTAAAATATTATTTTATCTTTCCAGTTCTAAGAATTCAGTATGAGGATTTGAAAAATTTGTTTAAAATAAATAATTTTCTATAGTTTTAACTATAAAAATATTTAAATTTTTCAAATTTAAAATCTTTTAACTGCTCTATTCATAGAAAGAGCCTCATTTTCAAATGGCTACTAGAGGGGTAATTGTTGTCCAAAATAGACACTTCAATATAGCGTTGGAATCAGGACGAGATAAATTTTCTAAATATGGAGTCAAATTTTGCATAGATGTTAATCGGTTTGGTCTATAAGCATATTTTTATTTTTTGAGGCATTCTCAAAAGAATAGGTAGAATTCACCATTGAGCATCAGAATTGGTGAGAGGGTAAATATGAAATCTTGTTGAATCCTGAGTATGGAGAAAAATGATTTTGAAAAGTTTATCTTTCCTATTGAGGTCATTTAACTAATTTTTTCTTTCAACATTAGTTTCAAATCTGGCATCAAAATCAGTTATGATCTCCATCAAATATCTGAATCACTTTATGCTTTTGGGAGGCCAAAGGATAGAGGATTTGATTTACTAGTTGTAGAGAGATATTAGAGAGATACTTCACACTGTTAGGAGAGGTTTTCCAAGTGGACACATGTCAGATGCATAATAGATCTAGGAATTTACTCTCCTCTATATCATTCTCTATCTCATTCTTTGTACAAGTTCCAGTCTTCGAGAAAAACTTCTCACTGCTGTGATACCATTTCCTTCAGCAATTTCTCTTATGAGCAACACTAAGTTTTATACAGACAATTCTCATTCATTAGGTGATTTGTGAGTCATTTTCTATACATCTTTCATGTATTTTTTTTCAAGGAAAATGAATAAAACATAGCAAAGGGTTTACATTCATTTTGGATCTTGTCTCCTATTCATGGTTTTGTAATTTCTTCTAATTTGTGAGCCAAGAGTATAAATTAGGTTCAATTTTGTTTTAAAATACATGTGGTTGAAGTATTTTGCTCGTGGAACAAAGGACCGTGTAATTTCTTGATACTTATCATAGGGTTTGTAGACTTTATGGTGGGATAGTTCGAGTATGAGATTTATTTTGATGCAGATGTCTATTCACAAGGTGAAAGATAGATCAAGGATCTTGATGTAGAAGTTATGTCAAATATTTCCATAAGATGTATGGTTGTAATTCATGTAATTACCCAATAGATAAGGCACTGAGAAGCTTTCAGATCATTTAGCATTGTTTCTTATATCTAGATCTTGTTGTTATCAACATATTAAATCATTTTTTCCCCTCTTATGTTGAATGTTATTCAAATTCTAACCCTCACTCAGCTTATGAATTGCATCATCTTACATTTAGCTATTGCATGATTCATTAGGAGAAATAAGGGTTAAATTTTCTTTGTTAGATTCAAGAATATGTTTTAGCATTGGTACCATATTAATTGACTCTAAGGTCCACTCACCTAGGTCTTGTAGAGCCTCAGTAGAAGAAGGGTCTAGCTTTATAGTTGGCTCAGTGTCTGAAATGGTATGTTAAGAATGGGAAGTAGTTGTCCCTAGATATGTCTTGTTCTCATTGAGATAACTTGAAACCTGTAGCATTTCAAAACACCAACAAAATGGTGACTCTACTGGGGATGAAAGGTTGGAAATGCATGAATTATGGAGCTAGAAATCTCTGATATATTTTGCATATTCAATTTTATATGCAAGATTTAATGTTCCTCGGTTAAGAATTATGCATGGATAATAGTAGCTTTGAAAGATTGAATATAGATTGTGTTGTTACTAAGTTTTATCTTTATTTTCAATCAATTCAGCTAGTTGTGGTTTTGAAAGTACTACTGTAAATTCAGAGTCAAAATTGATTAACAATGGTTTCTCTCTTCTAGGTGTTTGATGGTTTGTGAATTCTACAAGTTGAAATTCCACTCCAAATCTGTCATGTTATAAATCATATTTTTAAAATATTTCTCACAATTTGTGAGTGGCAACTCTCTCAAAGAACTTTGTACTAGTGTAGATTGGTTATATATGAATTTTTTTAAGACCTTTCAACTGAATTATGCAAATCTGAAAGTTATGTTAAGTTTTAAGAAAGAAGAGAGATATGTAAGTTCTTGACTAATGACTTTTAAAGTGTTTTTTGATCTGTTTTCATAAGAAATTTGAATGTCAAAATGAGTCACAGCAGTGATTTAATTTTGTTCTCCTCAAGGAGATGGCGGCTCTACAAGGATTTGATTAGTGATGTGAAGAATTAAAATCAGCACCTATGCCAATCAGCAGATCAATGTTTTTAACATCAACACCCAAGGTATATTTTCCACTTTCATGTGATTGCATTTCCATGAAAGTAAGTTCCACAAAAGTTTCTCCATCAAGTGGTATTTCTAGCACTAAGTAGGAGAGTGGTTTGAGTTATCTCAACATACTTTATGAAGAATAGATTCATCAAGTGTTGTCATATTTTGAAGTACGTTCAGAGTTTGAATTGGTAGAAAGAGTTTCAGATCTGCTACAAGTAATGAATTCTAAGAGTAACCTTGATGAATGAGTTCTAAATTTGCTAGAAATGTCAAATTTCCCTTCACGTAGTATGCAGTCCATGGATAAGAATTATAGATCTATTTCTACCAAAAGATACATACCATTAAATTTCATTGGAATTCATGGTTTCCCAAACCCTATGTCATATAATCTCAAAAAATATTTACCTAAGTTCAATGCGAAAGATAAAAATTTAGCCAATTGTCATGTTCAACTGGTCAGTGATTTGATTGGTAATTTTGCAATTTCTCATGAAGATGTTCATATGAAGTTGTTTGTTTAGACTTTAGAAGGTGATGCTATGGATTGGTTTTCCTTTCTACTAGCATGTTCAATTTCATCTTGGGATGAATTACTTTCAGCCTTCATGCAATAGTTCAGGGAAAGAGTAAGCATCTCTGATCATTTTGATAAGTTCTTGCAGATTCAAATCAAGAATGATGAATTAGTTCTTGAATTTAATATCAGATTTGCAAAGATTTTAAACAAAATTCTTGAAAGATATAAGCCAGATGATCAAGTGTGTTTAGTGGTTTATCTTGATGCATTTGATAAAAAGATGAGTTATCTATTGAGAGATAAAGAACCTAAGACTTTTCATCAAGCATTCATGATAGCAATAGAGATTGAAAACAATATAAAGTATGGCTTGATTAAGAGTCACTTCTCTAGGAATGTTTGCCGAAAAGATGAGGTCATAAGGAAGAATCGATGTCATAAAGAGTGTTTGATTTCAGATTAGCAAATAGGTACCCCTGTTGTTGTAAATAATCTAGTAGAAAATTCAGAAGTAAAAACATGTGAACATGAAGTTTCTTTGTTGCAAAAAGGTGCTTAGTCCATTCTTGTTGAATATAGTGCACATTTTTGTGATATCATAACATCAGATGACAGAATTATTTCAATTCATGAGTTATACATACAAGATGTAAATTTAGTCATTCCTTCTCCTATTGATGATTTTCTTTGTGTTGAAAACATAATTGATCATGAAGTTGAAAGATGTTCATCTCAATATGAGGATGAAGAAGCTGGAAGTGTTATTTCAAGCGATGAAAGTGAAGTTTTTGATCTGACATATTCTGAAGAAGCATCGTGTGGAGACAATGATGAGAGTTTTTGCTCAAGTCAAGAAGAGGACAGTGGTAGTACATGTTCATCTTCATGTGAATCTAATGTGAATTGGAAAGAAGAAAGAAATGATAGAAGTAAGTACTCTTATGCTAGTAGAGGTATGAATTCTTTTTTTAAATCTAAAAGTGATGTTCCATTTTAGAGTTATACAAGTCAACTTGAGGTTGAAATTTGTGAAGAAGATTTGTCTACACAATATGAAGACAGAGATTATCTATAAGGAAGAAGTACCTAATTGTGTAGATGAATGTCTTGAAGATTCATGTAGTAGTAGCCCGCAATATGTCAATGATTCTAAGGTTAGTGCATCAACATCTATTGGTGAGATTAATGATGATTGGTTTGTAATACATTGGAATCATCTTAATGAAGACAATGCAAGTAATATTGACTCATATTCTACATGCTTCTTTGATGGAGTGAAAGATGTGTCATCTTGTGATGGTTCTAATTTTTCTTCTTCATATGCTAAAAATGTCCATGATAGTGATGTTAGAAATGGTTTCAAATTTTTCATGAATCCATTCTACGATGAAGAGTTTAATGTTGATTAGCTAATCACTTGTTATAATGTTCACAAAGGAACTTTGCATGGAGTTATCAACCCACTTTTTGAAGAGCACATGGAATGTTCAGATTTAGTTGAGGATGAATTCGATTGTGATACATTATCCTACTATTGTAAGAGATTAGATTGTTCTTCTTCCATATGTGATAGCGGTTGTGATGATCATGTTGCATCTGATAATGTTGCTTACAAGCTATTTAATGAAGTTGTTATTGAGAATCAACATACACCTTACAATGAATTCCATGATGAATACTCTAATGTGATGACTAATCCATTTGTTGATTTCAAAGAACCATTGAAGGATCTTGGATTAGTTTTAGATGATAACATTGATGATATGTGTGAGTACAAATCTAATTGTTCATTTGAGTACCATTCGGCTATACATAAGGATACATATTTTCAAGGTATGTGTGACCTTTTTCCCCATGTTGAATATGATGTCTTCATATTCAAGATTGATAGCATGCATGATTCATTTGATGAAGAAGAATTTTAGTTTTAGTCTAATATTTGTGTGTATGTTGATCAATACTTTCATAATGTGCAAGTGGTTGAGAATGAAGCTAGTTTTTATGTGTGTTATGAAAGTGAAGGTTTAGGTTTAGTTTTTCCAGGTGACCTTTTTCAAGATGCTAATCTAATTGGTGAAATTGATAGAAGAAATGTTTCTAGTTTACCTCATGCACATTCAGATGAAAATCAGATCAATGATAGAGGTAAAAGTTTTTATTGAAGTTTGGTGGCCCAGGGTCATCATTTGTACATAGTAAGAGTAGTTGTTTCTTGCTTTCAATAAAGTTGTCCGAGAGAAGTTTTGATATCAGGTGTATGGTATGCTTCTTCTAGAGATCTAAATCCTTGCCATGCTTGCAAGGGACATGCATCCCTAGACAAAGCCACTATTGGGACTCAAAATTGAAGCCTTGATTTTTAGTACCATTGAGAAAATCAAGCCCTATAAGTGCTTTTCAATGCAAGTGCTCCCAGCTATCCATTTAAGGCCTAAGAGGTGTTTAATGTTTCTAACACCTTTCATTCAGTATATCTATGTGTCCCATGAAGATAAATTACCATTCCAAGCCATTTCATGAAGTCCTATTTTGAGCAATATCCAAATCTGCATTTTTTTCTTAGTGTCGAACAGCGACAAGAGCCTATGTTTGTATGTGAATATTTTGTACCCAATAATGTTTCATGACTCACTGCTTTGGGAGTGTTTAGTGTACATACCAGAGAGCCTATGTTTCAGATTTTGAGTCATTTTGAATCTGTTTGACTAGGTTTTGAAATCCTCAAAGTTGGTCATTTATTGATGTCATGCTGATGTGATTTGTTTAGAATTTTAGAAGGCCCTGTTTGACTTGTTATAACTTTGACTCAGTTGACTATAATGATAAAATTCCTTTTGCATTGCATTGTAGAGGTTAGAAAATTTCTATGTTTCATTCATAACTTTGAATCCATGATAGGTGAAATCAAATGGATTCTACCATTGTGTTCTACTCTAAAAATACTTTAAGTGTGCCAATTTTCAAATCTTGACGAATCCATCTGCACACTTTCCCAAGTCCATTCCATTTGTAAAAAATGTTTTTCTATCAATGTTTCCAGTCTACAAATTTTGAGTAGCCTACTTTGACCATTCACCAAATCCATCTTGTTATTTGTCAAAAGCCCTAATCATAGATTTAGACTCCTTTCATGGCAGTGAACCAACACCCCAATTTTCATTTCTACAAGTGCCAATTTGCCCAGTTTTCAAAGCCAAATACAAACGCATTTTACTATTTTCTGACATGTTTTCTTGCAGGTAGTGCTGAGAGGGAAATTTTGACAATCAATACCTTTTGACTGAGAATTCTTCATGAGACGAGATTCAACAAGGTAAGAGTGTATGGAACAAAGAATCATTATGTTTGATTCTAGAGCCCAGTACAATGTTCTAGAATGAGGAAGGGAAGAGAAATAAAAAGTTTGAGACTACCTTCATGCCTAGTCATATCCTTGCACGTTTGGAGAGCTTCAGCTTCTTCTTGTTTTCTCGTTGGTGAATACAATAACCGTAGGCAATAGGGGAAGCTCCATGTACAAAAATAGTAGGAAAGTCAAACACAAAAGGGCCTTTTTTTAAGGTGTACACAATCATAAGAAGAGAGCTAACTCAATAAAGGATGAGGGACTTTGATTCAAGAATTATGTAAAAACTTTATGACAATAAGAGTTGAATTCCATGGTAGAGAAAGGTAAAGTTTTCCTTGCACAATCTATGAGGCCTCTAAGGGTACCATGATGAATCAAAATTTTCTACCTATTGACGAATTGTTATCAGTGAAATGGTCGCTACCATCTTCATAAATGGATGAGCAGAAAGAATAAGGAATATTCACACTATCCTCTATGCTCGAAGTACCGTGTGATGTCGAAATCAATGAACACCAATCAAGGTCAATGGTGTCGCTGCTAGTTAACATAATTTTCAAAAGCTCCTTCTCCGAACGAGCTATCAAAATCTTCATCAATCATTGAGTGTAGATGGACTCTGTGGAGATGTTGCCACTATTGGAGAAATGGTTCATGAAGGCTTCCTAACTACTCAGAGGATTGTATTTTTTCTAAAAATGAGTCAATCAAAATTGAAGAACTTGATTGCCTAAATCAACTATGAATATTTGAATTAGGCTCAAGTAGATTGACTGTGTGGGAACAAGTCTAGAGAAAAAGGCCTTTTTTCATCAATCTAGAAGTGATGTTCCTTCCATGTTTGCAAGGTGTAGGTCATAAATAATATATGAAGACACCAGAAGATGCCATGGAAGAAAGATTGGGAGTAGCACAAACAATAGTTTGATGCTTTTATCCCACATTGTTTGTGAGGAAGTTTTAAATGGCATTTAAGTACTACTCTAGTCACAAGATAAATGTCTTCAAGACACGAGCTTTTTCAAAAGGCAGTAATCACATGGTAGGCCCAATCTGGATGACAAAACTAGCTAAAGCTGGAACAAGATAGTAAATTTTGAACAAAGATGCATGCCAAAGAGATGATGAGGAGATGACATGGAGTTTGAGTAGCCAAATTTTGACACGTGGAGGATCTCATGGTAGTGGCTATGTCTCTGAGTGAAGATGGATGATAGATAAGCATAGCAACATAGCGATCGACTAGGTGTTGGTAATGTGTTGAGCTGATGTGGCAGTGATTGGGCACTGAGGTGGCATCGGTAGACAAAGGAGTTTTCTGAAAAATGTGCTAGAATCTAGTGGTTGCCATGTCGCCACTGAAAAATGAGAGGATTTTCTGGCAAGTGACATGGTGACCTGTCAGAAAATCAAAAAAAGGCAAGTATATGTGGGACCTACAATGACCAAAGTGCCAATTACAGAGTGACAAGTGGCATTGTCTGAGTGGCAGAGGGAGATATGAGGTTTCATTTTAAAATATTATTTTATCCTTCTAGTTCTAAGAATTCAACATGAGGATTTGAAAATTTTGTTTAAAATAAAGAATTTTCTAAAACTATAGAAATATTTAAAATTTTCAAATTTAAATCTTTTAACTGCTCTATTCATAGAAGGAGTTTGATTTTCAAATGGCTACCAGAGGATCAATTTTTGTTTGGGATAGGTATTTCAATATACTATTGGAACTGAGAGGAGATAAAGTTTCCAAATATTGAGTCAAATTTTGCACAGATGTTCACTAGTTCGATCTATAAGTAGATTTTTATTTTCCAGGGCATTCTCTATAGAACAGGCATAATTCATTGTTGAGCATCAGAATTGATTAGAGGGTAGATATGAAAGCTTGTTGAATCTTGAGTATGGAGAAAAATGATTTTGAAAAGTTTATCTTTCCTATTGAGGTCATTTAATTGATTTTTTCTTTTGACATTAGTTTCAAATCTGGCATCAAAATCAGTTATGATCTCCATCAAATATTTGAATCACTTTATGCTTTTTGGAGGCCAAAGGATGGAGAATTTGATTTACCAATTGCAGAGAGAGATTAGAGAGATTCTTCTCACTGTTAGGAGAGGTTTTCCAGGTGGACACATGTCAGATGCACAACAAATCTAGGAATTCACTCTCCTCTATATCATTCTCTTTCTCATTCTTTGTACGAGTTCGAATCTCTAAGAAAAACTTTTCACTACTGTGATAACATTTCTTTCATCAATTTCTCTTATGAGCAACACTAAGTTTTATACGGATAATTCTCATTTGTTAGGTGATTTGTGAGTTATTTTCTATACATCTTTCATGTATTTTGTTTTCAAGGAAAATGAATAAAACATAGCAAAGGGTTTACATTCATTTTGGATCTTGTCTCCTATTCATGGTTTTGTAATTTCTTCTAATTTGTGAGTGAAGAGCATAAATTAGGTTGCATTTTGTTTTAAAATGCATGTAGTTGAAGTATTTTTCTTGTGCAACAAAGGACCATGTAATTGCTTGATACTTATGATAGGGTTTGTAGACTTTATGGTGGGATAGTTCGATTATGAGATTCATTTTGATGTAGATGCCTATTCACAAGGTGAAAGATAAAAAAGGGATCTTGATGTATAAGTTATGTCAAAGATTTCCATAAGATGTATGGTTGTAATTCATGTAATTGCCCAATAGATAAGGCACTAATTAGCTGCAAGATCATTCAGAATTGTTGCTCATATCTATGTCTTGCTACTATCAATATATTAAATCATTTTTTTCCTTTTATGTTGAAAGTTATTCAAAGTCCAACCCTCACTTAGCATATGGATTACATCATCTTGCATTTAGCTATTGCAGATCTATGTTATTGAATGAATCATTAGGAGAAATAAGGGTTAAATCTACTTTTTTAGATTCAAGAATATGGGTCAGTGCAAGAAGTTGGGTCTCATTTTTGGCCAAAAAGTGGAAGTTTTTTTCCTGTTTTTGAAATTTTTTTGTCAATTGATGTCAAAATTTGAGGTATTTAGAGATTGAATATTAAAAAACTCCAGAAATAAAAATTTTAGTGTTTGGAATCTAGTTTTTGAATATGTAATTTATTTGTGCACCCATATGATAGATTATTTTTTTGGTATGGATCTTTAAAAACCACTTTTTCAAAATGTCTGTTTCAGGACCATACCATGCTCGTGTACGAACACCATAATTTGACACAAATAAATGAATTTTCGTAAATCCTTTTAAAGGGAGTTACCTAATACACCTAAGATTAATGACAATATTTTTCTTAATTTTTTTATTATTAATTATTAATTGGCTATAAAGATAAATTTTAAAACCTCTCGTGTACGGACCACATAATTTGATCAAAATCTCACTTTTTTCAAATTTTATTTTTTTTAACATCAAAATAATTGTATGTAGATTGATGACATATAAATTAATTTAAGAAAAATTATAAAATAAAAAAGTTATTAAAGTTTTAGTGAATGTCACTTTTTAACGTTTAGGAGATAGTTTTGATTAATAAATAATGGAAAAATAGAAAATAAACTAATAACACTATAAAATTTACATTTTTGAAATCAGAATAGCAAGACCTATAATGGGTTTTTGTCTCGTCAAAAAATCAATAGGAATGACTATAAAAAAATTATGACAATATCAGAAATTGTCAATTAAATGCCTTAGAAAAAAAAAGGAGTACAAAGGCATGGCTTGGTGGGACCAAGCCTATGCCATGCCTTTCCCCAAGGCAAAAACCCATGCAAAAGTCGGGAGCCATGCCAAATTTCCACTCATGTCTCACGAATCAGACACCCGATTTGTAATTCATAAATCGGGTGCCCAATTTCTTTAAATCATTATACCGACTCTTTTAAAATCGGGCACCCCATTTTTTAAAAATTGGGTACCCAATTTGTAAACGAGTACCTGAGTTTTAAAAAATCTGGTGCCTGATTTTTAAGAAATCGGGTACCCATTTTTTATGTACCCGTTGGGTCCCAAAAGTTGCCCCGCTGACCCAATTTCAATGATTGAACAACAGTTTCGACCTGCAACACTGAATTTTGTCACGCTTATTCTATTTTCTTGTCCTCTTATACAATTTGCAGGCTACTAATTCAAATTCAAAACTGGTGCAAACATGGGATCAAAACAACAAAGAAAGAAGAAAGCAAGAGTTCTGACAGATGAGGAGATTGCAGCAAATAAAGAGAATGAAGCACAATGTCAACGAGAGAGAAGACAGAGAATTAGAGACTTGAACAATGTTTCAAAGGAGAAAGACATTGAAGATACCATGATGGATGAAGAAGTCGAAGAAGAGAACCCAATACAAGAAAATTTAGGTGCACATTCTAATTATGCGTTCAATACAAGTGTGTCTCCAAACCCTCGATTTTTCTCTCATGATGAAATTGGTGATTTTTTAGAAGTAGGTTACAATTTAAACGATTTTGATTTTCTTCATGAGAAGCAATTGTCAAACGATCATGCACAAAACACTCCAATTGAAATGCCTGCCCCAAAAGAAATGCCAAAAAAATTTGAAAATGATATTCAAATCCCAAATAACAGTGAAAATAGTAAAGTGTCTGAAAATAAAAATTGCATGAATGTAGACATAGAAACACCAACTACTGAACAAACATGTCAGGATGATAGTAAAGTGTCTGAACATAATTTTCATATTCCTAATGATGTGTTAGATAATCTTGAGGGATTGGTTTCATGCAGACAAATTAGGACACATGCTAATAGATTGTATAGGCATTTTTTTTATAATAAGAAATTTCGGTTTCAATGTTAGCTAATGTTGCAACTAATTAAAATGTCTAAAATGCGAAAAGTAATGAGAAGGTTGGGAATGTATGCAAAACCCAAGAATAAAATTGAGTCTTTAAAATAAGTTGTATCCACTATTGCTAGTGCCTTTGATGTTATTGGAAAGAGAAGTCGGTCTAAAGATAAGAATGCAGCACAATGAGCAATAACAACAGCTTTAGTTAACAAATCAACATCTGACAAAAGATTGATTACCAACATAAGTGGATATCTTAATTTGAATTGTAAGACTTTAGAAAGAGCTGTAAAGAGAAGGGTTAACTTTGAATGTAATCCAGCAAATATTTTATGGACTTCTAGTGGTAGACTCCCGAGATGTGATATGAAACTTACTAGTGAAATCAAAAGTTTGATTGAAAATTTTTGGCATGATAATACAAGAGTATCACCTAATTCAAGAGATGTTCTTAAATTGAGAATTGGGTCAAAAATACATGATCCACATCCTAAAAACCTTTTGGACATGACTCAAACTGAATTGTTTAAAAAATTTGTAGATGGTAAGGTATTAAATATTACCATTAGTCAAAGATCTTTTGAAAAGTGTAAACCATGGTATGTAAGGATTAACAAGGAAAGAATCACATGTTGTTGTAAAACTCATATTCGATTTTGTTATTATTATGATGTATTTCAATCTATACGTGGTACCATGCATAGTAAAGAAATGTTGCAAGAATGTGGTATAAAAATACCACCTCAAACTATAAAAGATTTTATATCAGATTTGTTTTGTAAGCCGCCTAATGATCAATACTTTCTTTTCAATGCATGTCTTTCTAATACATCTGATATGTGTGGAAATCTTTCTTTGTTAGATGAATGTTTGCATGAAAATGCTTTGAATACTTTTGGACAACAATTAGTTGAGGTAAAGAGATTCAAAACTATTGAATATCCATTGAAGGATGGGAAGTTTGGAAGAAGGTGTGATCTAGTTACAGATAAAGTTAGTTGTCATGCATTTATGGATGAGTTTAAGAGTGTGATCATACCAAAATATGTTAAACACTCTCAATATTCTAGATGGCTTGATGGACAATTTTGCATATGTAAGAATACATTTCCAATTGGTACTATACTTTCAGTTGTTAACTTTGCAGAGAACTACACGCTTGCACTGCAAGAAGAGGTACAACCACAATATTACAATTTAGTGCAAGTAACAATTTATGTTCATATAGTTTATAGGCATGCACCTGATAGTACAGAGGAGGATCAAAAAATATTGAGAGAGTACCATTTTTATTTAAGTGATAATAAACTCCATTCATCTGAGTTTGCCCAATATTGTTTCAAGGTCTTTTATGATAATTTAAAAGAGAGACAAATTCAAATGACACAACATTGGATATCGTCAGATAATTGTACAGGACAATTCAAGAATGCTAGAATATTCTATTGGTTGAGTAGGACACCTAAGCAAACTAGCATCTAACATGTGTGGAGTTTTTTTGAGGCTGGACATGGTAAAGGAGAACATGATGGTGTTGGTGCATGTGTGAAGAGAGCCCTTAGTAAAGAGCAATTAAAATTTGAGGAAAGAGCTAAATTCAAAAATGCACATGAGATTGTCGAATGGTGTAACAAATATTTATACACAGGATCAAGTCAAAACTCTACAATCAAACGTTTCTTCTACCTAGTTGAAGAAAATAATATCCCTTCAAGATATGATTGTGATACAATTAGTGGTTCAGCTAAATGGCATTCATTTAGGAGTTCAGATTCTAACACTTGGACTATATGGATTAGGGAGCTTGCTTGTTTTTGTCAATTTTGTCTTGCAGGTGAATGGGAAGAAAGTGAGAATATAGAATGGGTTGAAGATTGGCAACAAAGATCATTAGCACCTACTGACACGCATTTTGAAGATGATATAGTAAATGAAGGCCAAAATGTTACTTTTGAATCAGAAGACTATGATCGTATTTCAGACCTCATAGAACCTGGTATGCACAATTTAATTAGACTTTTGCGATCTCATGCTTCAATTTATATAATTTTCATATGCACACGAGTGATTTAAGTGTTTCTATACTTTATCTTATCTTGTAGGACATGTTTATGCTGTTATTGCACCTAGTGATAATGATGAACAGACTGAGTATTGGCTAGCTAGATGTGTGGAACCTAAGAAAAAAATGACATGTCATCAAGTAGACGATGATGGTTTTGAGTATCCAATCGGGTATGTTGTTGTAGCTGGCACCTAGCTACGTAGATACCTAACAAGAAGAAATGGTTTGCCAGCATTTGAAGACTACCAAACCGAAAAGAAGATTTTACACTATTCTCATTTGGTTGTGGCAACAAATATCAAATTAGAAAGGTACAAAGGGAGACCCACCAATAAGGCATAATGGACAATCTCAATGGACAAGAACGAGACAATCATAGATGCATTGCAAAAGAGAGAGGATGCAAATGGTACAGTGGGATGACTACATTTAAATCAAACACATGTAAGTTTTTTCATTATTGTATTATTTTTATATATCTGTACTTATATAATTTAATTACATGTATTTTTGTGTTGTCAATAGCAATTTAGAGAACTTATATACCTCTTATTTAGGTCTCAATTACAATTTATGCAAATTTAAGTGTTAAAGTGGATCGAACATCAACATCTTGTGCAATTTCACATAGTAAGTACATATAAATTACACATATATATTTACATAGTTCAGATACCTTGAATATTAATTTATGTGTTTATTAACATGTGTGTTTTTGTTTTACATTTTTATTTTACAGGACCTCATTTGAAGAGATTTGTTCAACCAATTTTATGTTTCAAATGAGTTCAGTGAACTATAAATATATCATTGACATTGTCTTACATATATTGTGAAATATGTTGTACAAACTAATTCAAAAATGAGAGTTTACTTCTACTTGAAAGTTAAAGGTATGTGCACTTGATAAATTATTATAAATTAATTGTCAATTTAAGTAATGACCTCCTATTTTGTTCTATTACTTTTACATTCAAGCATGTTTAAATTAATGTTTGTTTGAAGTTTCAAATTACTATTGATTGTAATATTAAAAACAAGTGACTTGCACATGATAATTTAAAGATCATTACTCATTGTATTCATTATATTGATTATGTCTTTCATTACCAAACAACACATTAAGATCACTTACATGATGTACATTGTTAGGTATGTTATCCATACAGTTTTAACTATCCTAACACAAAGTGTACATACATCATAAATAATATATATATACATCATAAAAACACAATCTATAGGTGCCAACAAGATCTAATCTATCTGATCAAATGTCCTCTTTTCTCCACGCAAACAGGACTCAAATGGATCATCATGTGTAATATGAGTCGTCTCGTCATGTCGGACACCCTGTGAGGTAGATGTATCACCCTATGTAACAGGAGGCACATCTCATCATGTACTTGCTTAATTGAAATGGGTCTCAAAATCTAGCTTGCAAATAAATTAAATATTCACTACATAATAAAATAAATTATACCACATGAGATGGGTGTCCCTCAGTAACGGGAGGAGGCGCACTGTCAAAACTACCAAATGCAGTAGTGGTGAGGTCCTATAATTTACAATACATACATTTTTTTAAGTTTATTTTAGAGCATAATGAAATATACATTATGTACATAAATCACAATAGTGACCTCAAATGATGATGTAGGTTCCTCCATCTAGCTAAGTCCTGTGCTCTCAGCAACACTTGTGGTGACGTACTCATAAAATTATGGATACATAAATGTTTAGTCAAAATTAAATATACATGAATATAATTACAAAGTACATAATTTGTACACTACATTTTTTATGCACTATAAATTAAACATGTATATATAATGTATATATCATACCTGAGTGGTAGCCAATGTCACAGATGTGTCTACAGGTATGCTAGCACGATAATCATAAAATGGAGTCGAAAATAGACTATACCGAGGCCTGTATGGATGAGTATGATATCCATGCTCCTGTTCGTAAAATCAAAACACATAAAATATATATACATGTGAGTCAAATTTTTTCAGATTATAAGTTAATAATAATGTACATACATAAAAATAATACAAATTATTTGTCTTCAGTCAAAAGTTCATATCGCATGTATTTGAGGTTGTGCCTTAGTGGTAACTAGAGTAGGACTTGTACTAACATCAGTATGTGTAGATGCAGACAATCCCTACAAAATCAAATAAAAAGAACATATGAGCACATGTTATTAAATTCAAATTTGAATGTACATTTTTGTAGTGTAATTCAAAGTGCATACCATATAAGGGATGCCAACATCTGTAGGTCTCAGAAAAAGACTACTGCCTCCTAGGAGGAACAGTGTCATCCATCCTCTGTTATTTGAAAAGTACAAATTAATATAGTTAATAAAATTACACATATATGTAGAAAGTAAATAATTATGTGCACTTTATATTTATATTGAAATTAAAATTTTACCTGCTGCTCTTGACTCTCTCCAGGCTCTCCGTGTTGCATGAGGTCAACAAATGATGACACGTCTATCTTGTCACTACCATCACCACGGGCAGTGTATACATCATCATCAAAATTTGCACCCTCAGCATAATGGCCATCGTGTGCTGCACCAGGATCGCTCTGGGGGCCTGTGCATATGCCTCCACAGCTAGTACAAACATGTCCAAGTGGAGGAGCATGTACCGCCTGCGTCCACTGCTGTACTAGATTGCTCGAAAGGGCACTCAAATGGGTAAAAGTAGATAAAATTGCATGATGATGGTGAGGAGCAGGTACAATAGGTGCAAGAAGAGGTACAAGGGGCTCAGGTTGCCTGTGGTTTCTCGTTTTGTCACTCAGCTTTGCCCTAGGCCTATCCTGAGGCATCCCTCTACCAACCCCCTGAAATGATTTCATATCAAAATAGTTGGGTTTCAAACCCAACTCAAACTCAGCCCATAAATTCCTAAGGAAGTACATGGGCACCTCATGATTAGTGTGTGGTGGATGGTCAAATACCATCCACCACCACTCCTAAAAATGTGCTACTATGTGTGGATGTGTACACCACCTAATGGAAATGTGAGGCTTCTTCTCACTAATTGGTTCACCCATCTTATGGTTTACAAAATAATATTGAAAATTTCCTTTACCTATATGTAGGTTATAAACCTCTCTATATGATAAGCCATCAGAGTAGAAGGCACGCATGCTTTCCCTCCATGATCTAAATGAATCGATGTCTAAATCAAAATGATGAATGGAGTCAACCACACCTTGCATGCTATCTGCAAGACGTAGTAGGTGAGGGGGGGGGGGGGGGGGGTGGCAGGGGGGTGCCTCTCATGTTGGATAGCCTCTATATCACTCATGAGGTCATTGAGGTTACGCCTCATGGTCTCGCGGAGCTCATTCGCAGTGGGTGGTGGAGGTGTGGGTGGGGGTGGAGGTGGAGGTGGAGGTGGAGGTGGAGATGGAGGTGGCAAAGGTGGGGGTATGGGAGGGGGAGGGGGTGGCGGTGGGTCCATCAAATATAATTTGCATATATATTTAAACAACATAAAACATAAAACACATCAAAAATACATCACAACATAATACATGTATGACAAAATTACTATTTAATAAAATTTAAATCTAAAATTTATCAACTAGATCTATATAAATGTGCATATCTTTGTTAAAATTATATCAATTAAATTATAAAGTTAAACACTTAAGTCAAATTAAACATTAAATACTAAATTTTTAAGTATGAACTCATTATGGATTATACATGTTCATGTCTCAGGATGAAAAAAAGTTAAGATTATGACAAGGTTATGGTTTACAATTTTGTTATGTTAACATTTTTCATGATGGCTAAGCTTAAGATTATTATAATGATTGCAATCCTTTAATTTTAGGGAACTTACCTAGGATTATGTTTTAGTTACAACTATATTTACCTGTATCAGATATTTATTATGGTCCTAAGACGAGAGTTAAGGTTACAATTATCTAATGAAAGCTTAGAGATAGAATAATGAATTGATTAAAAAATATTTATGATTGTAGTTTGAATCCTAACTATTATCCGCTTTTTAACATAAGTAGTTTTCTATCAACAATGACACATCCAACATGAAAAAAACATTAAATACCAAGGACAAAGGCAAAGACAATTATGCTATATATAGAAAGGATAGAACAAACTTCACAATTCTTCAAAGAATCTAAAATCTATCACATGACATTATTGTTGTAAAGTAGGTCATATGAAATTCTACAAAAAGCAGTTGGCTGATCAAAAATTGTTCTTGGAAAGGTGTCAAAAATGCTCAAGTACAAATCTCAACACTTAAAATAGGCATCCCCATTAACTAAGTCACCTAGGGAAGAGGGGAATTTTGGGGCTTTTGGGAATGAGGAGACAATTCTACTATATAGAAAGCATACGAAAAACTTCATGATTCTTCAAAGAATCAAAATCTAAAACTTAACTCATGCATTATTGTTGTAAACCTGGTCATATGAAGTTCTACTAAAAATAGTTGGCTAATAAAAAATATTCTCTAGAAAGGTGTCGAAAACACTCATGTCATAGAGCACATGCTAACAATTTCTTCATTGTTGATCAGATGATAGAATTATTAGCAGAAGTTTAGATTACATTGCACACAAACAAGATGTTACAAGAAAACTGGGACAAGACAATGGCACTAATTCTAAAGGTATGTTCCGACTTCTTGTCACATTTTGGAATAACCATGTAAAATTCACCTTTGGAATTTACATTAGAAAGGGGGAAAAGATGTAAAGGTGAAAATATAAGAAGTTTCATATAATGCGTAAAGTATATTGAGTATATATGTATGGGGAAGCACCATCATATTATGTACATATACAGGTATTGAGATAAACATCTCTTACAAAAGCAATTTCAGAAGATCTCAAAGATAGAGTATGGCACCAAGTTGAAAACCTCCTTGCAAACTATAAGTGTAGATCATGTCAGGTAATGAACTAATTTACATGTGAACCCTATCCCTAACCATGTATAATAATCCTAATTCTAATCATAATCTGTAATTCATTACCTTATGAAGCTTTGGCTATTCATTTTATTGCCAAAGTAATCCCTTGGCTATCTATGAAATGGTCCTAATAGATTAATATGGAAGACCAAATTGATTTAAATAAAATGAGAAGGAAGAAGACAAACTTACACCCAATATTCAAGGAGATAATCTTTTAACATACTTGAATTCTACCAACCAAAGTGAGATAATTAGAGTTCCAGTTGTTGAGTTTTCCAAAGATTTTCTTGTTGATATAAAGACACATTTCATTTATATGTCAGGGTTTACTACAGATGGAATCCCTAGGTACCTAACCACTTAATTATGAAATCTCCATCCAATACCATATTTACTACACAAGGTAGGGGACTCAATATTTAGCCCCAATAAGATAGATGTAGAGACATAAATCTTACTACCAGATACAAAGAAAAGAGGTCCAATTTGATCATTAAATGACTCGTGTTGCACTCTTCTAGCTTAAAAAGAATACAAATATATTATCAAAAAACTATGTATATTAGATACTTATTAATTATTTTTAGAGTAGATCCTCTAACTTTTAGAGACAACTGGTTATCTCTAAGGAGATAATGTAATGAGTCAATGTTCAACAATAAAAAATAAAGAGGATGCAAGAGGACACCCTTTCTGTAATGCCCCGCCAAGGGATCCAAAGAATTAACCTAAAATTTTCACTAAGTTTAGTAGCATTTTTTTTTTCATGAAAGTAAATACCACATATAACTTATGCACAATAACGGAAGCAATAGTAATGTCCATCTAAAAGTAAACATAACATATATAGTCAAATTACATTCTTTAAGATCCCTTAATGTTGGATTACATCTAGAAACATCTAACATATATGAATCCATCTAGTACAACATCCACATGAAATAATAATGATAAGTCCAATGTTTATACATTATATTTCAAAATGCTCAGTCATCCATTGTACATGTCACAGGTTATGACAAGCTCAAAGAATATACATACATAAAATAAGGTACATCATCCTATTCTAATCCATGATTCATCAAGTAAAGATAATCACATGATACTCATGATGCATCATCATAGAAGAAAAATACATCCATCATAAAGATCAACATAATAAATCAAGTACACGGTTCCTCCCAACTGTTAATAGCATCATTAGACCATCGTGGATCCTAGCCATCCCTCCGTGCGTAACATTCTAAATCACTGAAGAGATCATCAGTATTAACATAATAGAAATGTCACTCCTAATATATACAACATCATATGTAGAAAGTAATCTAACATGCAAATAAAAGCATAAGATATCATCATCTAACATATGCTAATCATCAATGAAAAGGATACATATCCACCATCATGAAGGACACATGAGCCATGATGTCTCAATGAATCTCAAATGATAAGAGTGGAAAATACACTACCACCCGACCGCGTGGTACCTAAGTGGTCCACTCCCACCGTGCTGAGGAGATAATCTCAAGTCCCAAACAGGCTATCCAAAATCACATGGCAAAAAATCTCTATAAGTCCAGGAATCCTAAAACTATACTAACTCAAAGGTTCCAAAAAAAAAATCTAACATCCAATGCCAGAGGCACACAATGACATATAGAAACCTACTATGCAAGCGAGAAAGTGTCATCGCATTTATCACGTACAAGTTACCCTAGCAATTAGCTAAACTCCACGGGTCCATACTGATCTCATGCGGCCACTAGTACCCTCTCATACTGACGAGGCATACTATGGAATGCAAGGTCGCAACCATGCGTTCTCACTACTCCCATCCTAGCCTGTACAAGCACTCAAGGCATGGGCGAGAATAAAGGTTCATTTAGTTAGTATTAGGTGTGAATGTTATCACTTATTAATCCAACTTATAATGAGTTACCCTGGTAGCCTCTTAGGGCCCCAGCCCCCATTGCAAGCCACTTCCTATCACTACATGCAGATATCCTACCCTAATGCTCATGGAGTCATAAATCTCAAAATCACAAAAGATAATATATAATAAAAATCATCAAATATGCATAAAAGCATCAAATCTCCATGAGCAAACATCCATAGAAAATCATGAACACAACAGCTCTCTATTGGCAACTGAAATATCACTGATAATCAAACTATCCAATGGTTCTCAATAACCAAATATATCTCAATCATACTGATCGAAGACTCCAAAAATGGTTGAGTCAAACATGTCACAACATGACATCATCAAGAATAAATCCACATTACAGTCCCATCATGGCGACTAGGAAATAACCAAAGATAATTGATCGTTGACCAAAAATAATGGTTAAGTCAAGTGTCTCGTACATAAGAATCTCAACTATAACAATCATTAATCACATCCAATACATAGAGCATTCCATCACATAACCATGGTTGGGTTTATAAAGATCGAGATTAAAACATCATCATGACATCACAATCACATAACTCCCAAGCCTCTGGTAAATGTCCTATAACTGGTCAACACTAGTCAACCCAAAACCCAAAACAATAGCATAAAGAATACACAATGCAAACACATGTTTTGGTTTTGCTAAATTTACAATTTGAATTTAAATGCAAAAGTCTCAGTTTACGTTTCCAAGTTTAGAGAAAGAATTTGGAGGAACATTTATACATTTTGAATGAATACAAATCCATTCTTCAATTATAATTTTAATCCAAACGTCCCCCACCAATCTAACAATCAAATTTAATATACTTAATAAAACAATTAATTTAAACCATGAGCCTTTGATATAAATCAATTATCAATTATACAATTATAAAACAAATTATTAATAATCATATTTACATATTATATACATACTTTTATATATATATATATATACACACATAAATACATATATGAATATATAAATTATTTTACCATTAAACAAAATCAAATTAACAAATTCGATTAATGTCAAAAAATTTAATAACAATCGAATATGGAAAATGTTTTTTTTTTAACACATATTTATATAACATAACTATCGGTACGTAGGACCCTACGGTCATAGGGGCTGTGACGTCAGTGGTACTGCGTACCACTACCGTCGCAGTACCCGCAACGGTGGTACACTGTGATCGCAGTGGGGGCGCGGGTCTCGTCCCCCCCCGACTTAATGTATAAAATGTTTATAATTTTTTTAAAAATCGCTTACACAATTCCCATTTGCGATTTCGTTTAAAATGTTTCTCAAAACATTTTCGCCCACGGGTATGTTATCCAATTTTTAACAATTATATATTATATATACATATGTATGTATGTATATATATAAAGGTATGTATATATATATGTATGTATATATATATATATAAATATATTCAGAATTAAATATATATATATATATATATATATATATATATATATATATATATATATATATATATATATATATATAATTGTATATATATATGTATGTATGTATATGCAAATTGAAATGTATGAATACAAACTTCAATTTTTAGAATTTCTCCATAGACTTTTGATCTCCAAAATTTCCAATAATTAATCTAATGGGTTTGGCTATGAATCTCAACCCTAGCCCCGTGTTCTTTTCAGATCTATGCATATAAAATTCTCAAATAAATTAATCTATCCATATTGAGAATGCACAAATAAAATATGAAATTCCTCAGAAGACATATGGAAGACACGAAGAAGATAGGGAATGCATGATGCGGAAATAGCATAAGTAAAACCACAAGAATCTACCCGGATTATGATGCTAAATCGCTCTTCCTTAGAAAAACCTGCAGAGCAAACTCCTTCCTTCTTCAGAATTCTCGAGTCCTCCAATGCTCCAATTGCATTCCCAACGCCATGTCTAAGCTTCTAGGAATGCTTGAATATAAAGAGCTTTCAGGAGACATCTAGAATGCTTCTAGAAACAATTGGAAGGTGTCACCAACTAAGCATGGGTCTTTTCCAACCTTCAAGATGAGCCCTAGGGTTGTAGAAACCATGTGCTTAATTGATGCACTAACCCCCGTGTTGTTGACACTTGAGAAATAGACAAGTGTGTTAACTCCCATGCAAGCTTATAACTCCAATTCACTTTTAATATAATTTCTATTTGAATATTCATAACTTTCATTTTAATTCTTATAACTTTTATTATTATTATTTATTTATTACTTTATTATTATTTTATTATTATTATTAATTTTAAATTTTCTAATTTTCTTTTATTTATTTCTTTTTCTTCAATTAATTCCCATTTAATTAATTATAATCAAAATATCAAATAACATGATATTTTATATTAATTTTCTCAAATAATTAATTTATTAATTAAATCTATTTATTAAGACTTAATTAATAGAAAATTCACCATAGACCTCCAAGATAAAATATGAAAACCCATCATAGAGAAAATCACACAAACTCAGTCTAAAGGGTTAAAAATCACGAATTATGTCATCCAACACATTCGGTGGGTAAAATATCTAGATACTTGTCCTACCTCACTAGGACAATTGGCTTAAAGGTTTGGGATTTGGACTTGAGAACTTATCTTCCTTCTCTTATCATTGAGATAGTATAATAGGGTACGCTTATCCTGGCAATTCAGGGAAGTTGATACCTAGTACCTAAAACCTATAGAAAAACCATGCATGTACATACAATATATAATGCTAAGCTAAACAGACAATGGCAAGAAGTGGTGCATCGTGTAAATCCCAACTAAGTAGGTGACTACGACTCCCTTCCTTAACCATATCAGAAACACCATACAATAAGAAAACACGCACACCATACACATGCAAGTATGGGGTAAGTATCCATAATAAAACACATGAGATAATAACCATCAATTAATCATCAAGAATAATTGAAAACAATATAATGATCATCATGTATGCATGAAATGTAAAGTCTAAATGATCTCATCACATAACCATTGAATCCATAACATAATTTCTGATAGTGTCAAAACAATACCACTAATCCATCAACATAAAACTAGTCCATCATAGTCTGATAATAATAGCAATAATATGTCCAGAAAAGATGTGAACGAGGGTAGGCACTACACTTTCATAATTGATCTAGAGAGTCCTAAAAATTATGATCTAACTCCATTAATTTCTTTACTAAAACCTTGACACCAATCATAAGAGAGGACACCATTTGACATTTAATATTGGATGGAGGGCTTGTAACATCATCATAGTGAAACTCCATTCCACCCTTTTGTAGACATTTTCATAATCAATTACTTGAGCATGCCTACACTCTATCCTAGAAATGTTTCTCAATCCAAAGTCTTCCAATAGGTTATCAAGTTCTCCAATATGCATAAATATCCTTAACAAAACACTTTTGTGTAGGGTTAATGATCTTGGGTAGGATATCTTCTAGTCTAGAGGCTAAGACCTTGGCAATACTTATTTTGTATGATACGCATTTAGGAGTGTCCTGTCTCTAATTTTTAATGAGATTCTTATCTCCCCTTGGGGATCAATTGATTACTTGACCTTGGGATTTTATGAGCCCTGTGTTGATCACTTGATCAATTTTATGACCCCTCCATTGATTACTTGACGTAGGGATTTCTCATTACTAATTTTTTGGATGGAGGAGTTGATTTATGATAGAAATGGATTTATCACTTGGAATAATGCATCTTCATTCTAGGAATGATGGTTCTCATTTTATCCCTATCTTCTAAATCATTTTTAACTATCATCATCTTCTAACCAAAAAAATTGATAGTAAAATTAGGAAAAAGATCTTACTATATATATCACTAGGGGGTGGGTATTTCTTTTTATAGAATAAGGCAATATTTTGTTATGTGGCCTTCCATTCTACAAAGGTAATAAACATTTATGCTACCCATCCAAGGGTCTAGTCTAGGCTCGTACTCACACTGATGTGGACACCTCCACCTCTTGATGGTCAAGCATGGTTACTTAATTAGATGCCTGATTCGTTCAAGTCTCTTCTAATTTTTTTATGATGTATCATTTTGAGACCTTGATATCAATTTTTAATTAGTTTTAGGATTAGGGTTCAATTTGGTTTGTACTATTTGATTAGGTTTACATGCTTAGGTTTCAATTAGGACAAGAGTTTATAAATTGAATTAAGTTTTAAAGTGCTAAATTTGGTTTTAGATATAGAATTATAGTTAGAGCTTTTAGATTAAAAACCAACATTAATTCAAAAAGGTTAGGTTTGAATTTTGTTTTAAAGTGTTCAATATATTATTGAGTTCTAGTTTAGGGTGATTTGGTTTAGTCTTAAGGTCAATGTTTAACTTGGTTCAATCTTCTAGGGTAATGGTTCAATTTGGTTAATGGTTGGGGAAAAGATTTTTAAGGTTAAATTCAAGGTTTCTACTCTTAAGTTGGGATATATAATTAGGTTTATGATCATGATTTAATTCAATTTGGTTTATAAGTATAATATTAATTAGTTAAGGGCTAGGGTTACCTTTCAATCTTAGGGTTTGACATTTATAAAATTAGTACTCAAGGTAAGATAGGAAAGTTATTTAATTATTTATATATTACCTGGTGTAGGTTTTAGCAAATTAAGATTACTTAGGTTAAGATGATAGTAAGGGTTATGATTAGAGTTAAATTCAATACAAATTGACATTATAGAACTAATCCTAAATGATGCCCAACCAAGGGATCCAAAGAACTAATCAAAAGTTTTACCAAGCAAGCACTAACATACACACAATAATTTACATTTATAAAAAACATAAGAGATTTCATTCCTTAATAAGCACATTTACATTTCATTTTTAAATAATTATAAACTACTAAAAGTAAAATAAATAACGTGTCCACATGAAAGTTCATATTAACTACTTCAGTTCAATCCATTTAAATAATTTATATACATTTGTTCTGAATGCCACTTGGCAAATTGATTCGAAATGCACAATCATCCACTGTACATGTCACAGGGTATGAAAGGCTGAAAGAATATACATTTATAAAATAGTTTACATCATCCACTTTTGATCCATGAAACAAAGTACAATACAATTTAAGTAAAATCATTTTAAATACTCTAAGTTTTTTGTTTGGATCCCTTGGCTGGCTGTTATGTGATTAAGTATTTTATAATATGTTTAGGGTTTTATTTATATGGTTAGGTCGAGATTATAGTTTAAACAATAAATTTAGGTCGAGGTTATAGTTAAAACAAGGTCGAGGTTATATGGTTTTAGATCAAGGTTAAATAGTTAAAACAAGGTCGAGGTTATATGGTTTTAGGTCAAGGTTATAGTTAAAACAAGATCGAGGTTATATGGTTTTAGGTCGAGGTTATATTTATTTGTAAAATTACATCTTTAAACAATAAATTTACATCTAATCTAATCATTCAACATTGTAATAAATACATAAATTAAATACATTTCAAAACATCTAAAATAATAATTTTTTAAATAAACATTTACAAACTATATTTTAATTAACAAATACAAAAATTTAAACATTTAAGTTCATTAACAATGTAAATTTACAATTTTTTGTACATATGAAAAGTGAAAAAACAATAAATTAACATACATATTAAATTTGAAAATTGAAAAAAAATAAAATAAAATAGTATAAAACATATTAAAATACCTGTGTATCAAAAACTAGCAGCAAGGGGGTAGTCGGTAGGGTTGAGAAATGGGTTCCCGTATGCGTCTCTAATCAGGCTCCCATTTTTGAGGTCATGAAAATGACCTCTAAAATGCCAAAAAAGTGCTATATAGAAGTTTTACAAATCGGGTACCCGATTCTTAAAAAGGTGGGCGCCTGATAGTTAAGTGACTCGGGCACCCAATCCATTTTAAATATCGGGTACCCGATTTTTAAAATTCGGCTCGGGTGCCCGAAGCATAATTTTAGAAATGGGTACCCGACTTTTTAAAAATTAGGTACTTGTTTTTTAGAAGTACAATTTCGCGGATCTGACTTCCGTGGAATTGCGACCCAACTTCTTATGGTCACCCATATGTTTTAGTGTTGTTAGCATATTAATTGAATATGAGGTCCACCTGCCTAGGTCTTGCACAACCTAAAGTAGAAGAAGGATCTAGCCTTATAGTTGGCCCAGTGTCTAAAATAGTATGTTAAGGATGGGAAGTAGCTGCCCCTAGATGTGTCTTGTTCTCATCGAGATAATTTGAAACCTGTAGCATTTCAAAATATCAACATGACCATCAATCTTATAAGTTTCAATATTAGCCATTTATCTTTTGGTATTCAATTTGGTAATGAACTCTTTTGTTTTTTCAACTTATATAGATTGAATAAACTTTGAAAAGAAATTTCCACTAACATTTAATTACTCATATTCTTGACTTTGACATAAAGCTTATTTGTAAATTATATTATCATTTTTTATTAATATGTTCAACACATTTAAATGTAGTATTTTTAAAAGAAAAATATCGGACATAATTATAACAAAAAATATATTATTTTTATTGAAAAATTGGACTACTTGATAAATATATTCGTAGGCTTATAAAATAAGAGTATAGGCTGTATTTTATTATTGTAAAGAGATCTAAACTAATTAATTATTCTATGTAAAAAGTTAACACTTTAAAATAATAATTGAGGGCTAATTCAAAAAAAAAATGATTTTAAAGGGGAAAAAAAAGAAACAAATTATGATTTTAAAGGGAAAAAATTTATATAAAAAAATTGGATGATAATGCATCTAGTTTTTAATAATATTTTTAAAGATTTGATTATTAAATAATGGTAGAGATATCAAACCATAAATACTTGTGGAAAGATCATATATGAAAGTTATAATTTGAAGTGACTAGAGAAATATCTATGAAGATTATTCCTTTTTATTTAAGATTTGTTAGTATTTTGATGAATTTAAAGTGTCAATAATTCTTATTAATAATTCATATAGGTGTTTTAAATTCTTTATTTCCAATATGGAACTATTACTAGATTACCAACACCTTTCATGATTTTATAAGCTTCTTATATGAGGAATGCTAAAAAAAACCTCTTTATAGATTTAACTCTAAAAATGTTTATGAGAAAATTGATTTTGTAAGTGAAGTCAATTTTAGTTTGTATAAAAAAATACAATTGAAATATTTTTATGTGAAAAATAATTCTCAATTATTTTAAATTAACATACTCAATAATAATGTAATTTTTCATTTCTAAACTAAAAGATTATCATCTCTAATATTCTAGAAAAGGTAATAATCAAGATGACAATGTATTCTCACACTTGAACATTACAAGTTTATCTCATGAAGAGATGCTGAAATATGGTGTATGGTCAATTGTATACCTTTTTATTTCCACACTTATTATCATCCTTTAAAAATAATAAAGAAATTATTATAGTAATTTGATTTCTAATCTGTCTCAAATGGGATAGAGAACATGGATTTAATGGTTTGGATGTTGTTCACATAGAGATAGATTTACTAAGCAATAATTCCTACCATCAGACAAACATAGGGGGCACAAATTTGAATCAAGAATAGATTTACTAAATGATTCATCTTTCTTCATTTTCTTTATTTTATCAAAGGGCACAAATTTGACTAAAATTCCTAATAAACTTTCCATTAAAAGTTTACAAACCATGGAAACTTCTACAAATCACCTACATTTCTTTAAGGTAGCCAAATTAATATTGCCTCAATTTTTTAAGGATTCATCTTTAGATTGCCTTTGGAAATTACAAATATTGAGTGTACCAACTCTACCTTAATTAACTCACACTTTTCCAAATTAATCATCAATTTCTCCTCTTGAAGCCTCTGCAACACTAGAACCAAATGCTTCATATCTTCTTTAGTGCTTCTAAACACAAGAATATCATCAAGGTAAAAAACTACAAAATTTTCAATAGATTCCTCAAGTCCCTCATTCATTAGGTGCATAAAGGTACTTGGCACATTTCTAAGGCCAAATGGCATGACTAGCCAGTCATAAATACCCCAAGTGGTCTTGACAAAAAAAATTCATTAATCTCCTTGCTAGATTAAGATTTGATGGTAACTAGATTTTAAATATATCCTAAGGTAGTAGAAAAGTCCACCCAAATAGTCCAAAAGATCTTCAAATCTAGGCATTTGAAACCTATACCAAATGGTATTTTTTTTAATGGCCCTTGACTCAATACAAAATCTCCACATCCCATCCTTTTTAGGGGCTAATAGTATGGCCCAACTACATAAGGACTTAGACTTTTCCTGATCAACCCTTTGTCTAAGAACTATTCAATATAATTAGATTTTTTTTTCATTTTGGCTCAGCTCGGTGTTATCTTATAAGGGGGTTTATTTGGAAAAGTTACGTTAGGGATGAAGTTTTTCAAATGGATAATTTATCTCATGGGTGCTACGATATTAGGAAAATATTCTTCCACTATACCTTGTATTAATCTAATAATCCCTAAACTTCCTCAGGAACATCCTTCTGCTTAGGATCCATTACTTTAAATTGGTCCTTAGGTTTTTAAATTAAGACATACACATAACTATTGTATTCCCCAATAATACTCATGAATTCTTTACCATATACCAAGATGCCATTTTATCACACTTGTCTTTCTATCACACCATTAGGTAATGGATCCATCCTAAACTTTTTTCCATTATGGGTAATTATGTAAGTGTTCTTTTTACCATTGTGTTGACCATATAGATCATGTAAATCCATGTACACCATTGTAGTAAATAAAAAGCATCTATGGGAGTAATTTCACACATCATCTTTTCCTTGTATTCCCCTATTTCAAATTCAACCAAAGACTATTCATCTACCATGAAATATTATCTCTTATTTTAAAGGGAAAAAAACATATGAGGCCTATAAGAACCCTCCTTTGCTATCATTCTATACTTAGTTGTTAAAGTTCTATATGACTCTCCTATAGATGTGTCAACCATTATTTGATATTTGAAATGTAATACTTTGATATGTTGAGTAATTGATTATACCAAGTTGTAACAATTTCCTACTTGTAGTGATGATGCTTTCATTGCTCTTAGTTAGTTAATGAAATTAATTTTATGATGATTCCATATGGTGTGTCTTAGAAAGGTGTTTATTATGTCCTCGTGATGATGAGATATTCATGTTAGAATATGATGCTATTTATATTTAGGATTTACTATTATACTTACCTTATACTTCCATGTGTATGGTGTTCGTGTTTGTTTTACATTTATGTTTGACGTGTCTAATATAATTGAGGGAGGCGGTTGTAGTCACCTGCTAGTTGGGATCTACATGACGTACCAATCCCCACAATTATCTATTTATCTTAGATATATATGCACATGTGCATGCTCATATTTTGTACAAATTTGCAGGTACTAGGCATCGACTTCCCTAAATAGCTAAGATGAGTGTTCCCTATTGCAATAACTCAATGGTAAGAATGGGGAGATAATGTTCAAGTTTAGAATCCTAGCCATAACCTAATTACTTGTCTTGAGAATGAGGACATGTATTTGACTTTACATCTTTTTTATACCCATGAGTTTATCTTTGTCTGTGTTGTTTAATTTTGAGTTTTGGTCAGTTTTGGTAATGTTGCTTATATGTGGATTCGGCTATGTGATTTATTTAGTAAATTATTTCATTATAATATTTGGGTTAATCATATAATATTGATAATTATTAAATATTATTTGACTTAAAAGAAAATATTAAAATATGAGAATATTTAATTAATTAAAAAGTAATTAAATATGTACTTTAATTGGAAAGACTTAATTTGGAAGTCTAAATTAGAAAAATGGTTAAAGAGAAATTAAAATATGATGATATTTAATTAAATATGTTCTTCAAGTTAAAAGTCAAAGTTAAGAAGTTGCATTAAAAATAGAATTAAAAGATTAAAAGATTAAATATTTAATATTGCTTTATTATAATCATTTAATTAATAATAATTAAATTAGAGTTACATTTAAATAATGAGCTTTATTTATTATTATTAATTTAAATAATAAACTCCACTTTAAATAGTGTTTGCACTAATTAATAAAGTGGAGGGAAAGAAAAGAAAAGAAAATAATATTTTAATTAAAAAGTTCTTTAAGTGAGAATGAAAGGATTAAACAATTAAAATGTTTATATTTTTAATAAAGTTAGTGAATTTTGAAATATTGGAGAATAGAAACCCTAGTTAGGGTTATGGTTCTTTATTAGGGGTTAGTAGTTCATTTGAGGGACACACGAGTTTTGAAGAGAAAAAATCATAATTGGGTCAAAAGAATTGTTAAAGTTACAGAGGGTTTTGATTTGCATGCTTTCATAGATTATCTCCAAGTTTAGCTATTATTTTGAGGTGGGATTTGAAAATTCATTGTAGAATTTTATTGAAAGCCCTGTCTACTTCGTGTCTTCCTATGTGCTTGCATAGTACTTATTAATTTATTTTTATTTTATTTTTTGGATGATGAATATGTTGTAGATTTTGAAAATGAAAGCTTATTAATCAAGAAAACTTGACTAAGGAAAACTATAGAAAAATTTAGAAATTTATTATGACTGTATTCTTTTACAATTCTTTCTAATATAGAGAAAAATCCTATTATAGAAAATTGGAAGAAAACAACAAATTGAATAACTAAGGTTTCAATGTTAAATTTTTTATTAGAACTATATAACTAAGTTTTCAACATCAAATTTTTCATTAGAACTATGTCATTATCATGAATTTCCTAAGTAAATATAAATATTCTTCTTATATCTAAAATAATTTGGTTGCAAAATTTATCGAAAAAACAAAAAAGCAATTGAGAGGAAAGCATGTTGTAACTAAATTTGTACATGCATGTGAAAATAAATATACTAAAGATAGAAAACTAAGTATATTATGCTTGCATGATTTGAGATATCAAAGGCATATGAAAATACTAATTGTATATTTATTTTTATTTTATAAAAATATAAATTAATTTTTGAATTTAAAAAAAATAAAATAATAATAACTTTTTTTTAATGATTAATTATTAAGTTTGAAAATATTAAAAAAAAACTATTAAAATTATTTTAAAATTATTTTAAAAATTAAATAAATAAATACTACTTATTTTCTTATAAGTAGATTTTTTATATTAGCTCTGTTTAAAACTCTTAGCACTTGGTTTACAATTTGTTATATATTTATTAATACAAGTGGAGTTATAAACTAATAAATATTTAATTGTGATTTAATTATATTTTAAGAGAAGTTATAGTGCAGCTCACTATATAATTATCTAGTTATGAATATTTAATATTACGAGAGAAATTGTAGATAACTTAATTAATATTATAATTTCAAGTGTGAGTTATCTCTTGTTACATTATGAATTAAAAGAAAAATAAATATTAAATATTAGACTTAAACAGAAGTCAAATTAATATTTTAGAAATGAAATTGATATTAACATTTAATCAAATAATATACATTTATGTTATTAATTAAATCATTTATGATTTAAGATTATTATAATTAATAACATGATAATATTGCATGATATATTTTATATGCACAAAGAGATTTGATGTTTAAATACTTATTGATTTAAATAAGTAGATTAGCACAACAATTTATATTAACATATACATTATTACTTTATTTTTAAACATATCTTTATGACCTAAACTAAACTAAAGAGAAATTGATGGAATTAAATCATATGGCTGAAAACTATGTGGTTTCTTATATTCTATTTATAGTCTTGTGATGTTTATTTTCGTGATGGTTTTCTTTCTGAGTTGTTTAGTTGACCAAGTTAGGATGTGCACTAGAGGCCTTTTTTAGATTTATTTTATGATTATTTGATTTGATGTCATGATGTACTTTATGATTTTAATTGAGATTTATGTTTTATGAGCTTTATGCTATTCAACATTTATGAGAACTCAAGCTTTGAGAACCAATGTTATTTTTGGGTTGCCTGTTAAGGAACTGAATTTGGTTATTATTACTTTTTTGGTATGAGACACAATTATAGTTTGTGAGTTTTGGGAAGGTAGTTGTTAGTGAATAGATTTATCCTTTTAATTGGTTTACCAAATTAACTCTATACCCAAATATCACGAAGACCAAAATCATTCACTACAATTGAGGAAGCACTCTTATCTTACTTTACACTTCCTCTTTGAATTTCTAAAGGTACAGCTCCCTTATTAGATTTGAAATAAAATTGAAATCATTTTCACACTTTTCCCAAAGTGCATAAAGATCTCTCAGCTACTCCTGGGTAGTGAGGTAATTATATAAAAAAAGGAAATGCTCAAAGATGAACAGACTGAAGTAATGTATAGAAGAAAATTCACTTCCAAGAATGAACTTCCACTTAAATTTTAACATGTATCATTAACAATGAATGAAAGAAAAACTTTTAAAGAACCTACAATCAAACAATAGCAATTTGGGATTTTTGAAACGTGGAATCACATTCACAAAGTAATAATAATTCAACACTCTGAACACAAAGTTTCAAAGCATTATTCGAAATTCTCCATATATGTATATTCGAACTTTAATGCACCAAGTCCTTGAAAGCCAAAACATTCATATACTGGTTCCAAAAATATTGTTATCAAAACCAAATATATGTTAAAATATTGCTATCTAATCTCTATTTTCTATCCCCTATTTGCTTAAAATAAAACACAGTTCAATGCCCCAGCATTTATAGTTTTTCAAACCCGAAGGACCTCCATTAAAACCTAGCCCTATCGGATTGGTACAAGAAACAATTATAAAACTAGAAAACAGTTATCAAAAACAAAAGCCCCAACCGGCGACCGCTCAACTCCCAGTATCCGTGTCAGTTTTCTCCTCTCCTCCAATGGTTTGACGCACCAACTTCCAACTCCGAAACGTGGATACAAATTCTTGCATAGCATGGGAGTATGGGTTCTTCAAGCTCATCACCTAGGCTCTGCATGCTTCTTTCTGCCACTTATACTCTTTTACATTTCGGTTCTGATGTCGCATCAAGCTCTCATTAAGGTGCAACATAGATTCAATGCTTGCCAAGGAGGTGAAATCATCGGCCTTCGGTGATTCTTTGTCCCTGATCTGTTCTACTGCCCTGGTGAAACTCTTGATTAACGTTTTAGTGTCCATATTCCTTTCCTCGAATTGTAAGATGCCCATAGAATTAACAATATTTATGTCCTTTACTAGCTCCTCATGCATTCCGGTGATTTTACTTTCGATGCTTTGTATTTCTTTGATGGTCTCTTTGTAAATGGACTCTTTCCAACACATATTGTTCTTCAGAATGAAAAGTATGCAGGGGTCCACGGCCTTCATAGGATTTTCACTCAGGAATTTGGGGACCCAAAAATTTTCAACCTCTGAGACCTATAGAACCACAGCTTGATAGCATGCTAATTCTATTTCTCATATTGGGATCAAGGTTTGAATCTCCCCTAGAAGCATTTCACCTTCAGAGTAGATGCTGACAACTTCAGAAATGAATTTATTTCCTTGATTTATTATGTTATTCGCCCAGTTAGTCATAGCATCAGTTAACAGTTTTCCCTTCTACATCTATTTCATCAATTGCTGACTCTCAATAGAGTTGGGGTCAAAAGGTTGTGGAACCTGGATTATAGGAGAATCGCCTAAGTTGATGAGAGAATCGATATATGCGGCCATCGTCACCACCATTGCCTTTAGCTCTTTCTTTTCCTTGGAATCTCTCTCTGATTGTGTGAGCATGTGGTCAGCAGAGAACTTAAAGAAATTGTTGTCAGTACTCCTATTTATAGAACCTAATTCAAAAGAAGTAACTTGGAACCCTTCATCCTCGATCTCCCCAGATTCTTTCTTTTGTTTATAAGTAGCCACCTCTGCCATGATTTTTTCTGTCACCGAGTTTTTGGTGAGACAAGCATCCATTTTTAATTTCTTTGTCTTAGAACCTCTGGCCTCATATCTAGTGACTATGTCCTTTACTGGTGTGGATACCGGCTGCAGACTTCATTTCTTGTTGATTGAATTTGATAACCATAAAGGGACAGAAGAAATGGTTGACGTTACCTGAGTGTCTCGACTTGTAGTTAAGAATTTAGTCTGATCTATTCTTGGGGGTTCAATGAATTGGACTTCACCATCTACTTCGTCAGGGGAAACAAATTTATCATCTGAACTTTGCCCCTGAGATGTCATCTTCTGTTTCTAAACACTAGCCTGCTTTGAGGCTTTGAATTTGGATTGGGATCTTGTCCTAGGAACTGTAGCTTGCGAATGGGGAGAGGACCTCAGTTTCTTTTCTGGAATCGGTGCGTCCCCTACAATATGAGAAAATGGAATGTTAGATTGAAGTGGTCCTGGGGAAGAAATCACCCTAGGAGAAGACTCATTGATATTTCCTCTTTTTTTCCTCTGTAGCCAGTCATCTGTATAGGTCAATATGGATCTAGCTCTCAAATTAATATCATCTTCCTCCTCTTTGCTCCAGTCTACTACTAGAAACTTTGCCTCATCTGATTCTTCCCAACCAGGTTCAATTAAGTATGAATTGTCTTCAATAATTCCTTGTGTTTTGAACTTCAATCTGAATGAATTGATTTGTTGTACAGTTAATCTAGAATGGTCTTTCTTCAAGACCTCTTCTTCATTTCCACAGTCTCTCCATAGATCTTCTAAATGAGGTGTGTCTGAAAGATTTACTTCAAGGCCAAGGGTTAGAGCTACATATCCCCTACTATCAAAGTTTCTCCTGATATGGTAGAAACCAAGATTGAATCCCAGAAATTGTTTCCAATGATGGAAGCATTATTCATGTTAGCGCAGACTAAGGAGTCCAGTGCGATAGGGAAAGCTATTTTCCAATTCTCCTAAGGAAGATTATCTTTAATGACTAAGAAAAGTTGTCTGCATAATTTGGCCAAAATGAAACAATCGAGAGCATATCGGGGTAATTTTAGAGGTTCATCCTCAAAGCTTCCAACTCTTAAATATGTGAACTTGGGAAATTGAATGAAATGACTCCCATATTGTTGAACTAGCTTTTGTGCCTCAGAAGAAAGTCGTGGTTCCTGAACACACTTTAGAGTCAAATAAATGCTTCCATACACTACATCATGCACCTTACGAAAATCTTCTAAAACTCGGTCTTTCTGCAGCAAAGGAAAATACTGGAAAATGGTTATTTCTTCATTCCATACCCCATGTGGAAGGATAGTGAGATCACATGTACAGACAATACAATAAGTCAAATATGAAGCCATATAGAAATCCTCACAAGATTCTTTGGCCCTTTTGAGTTGGTTCCTCAAGGAATTGGCAATGATCTCCGCCCAATCCATCCACTGCTTGCCTTTCAAGATAATTTCAATATATCTATACATCCATTTTTCAAACAAATACACATCAGTTGAACCCTTCACCCTGTGTAATAATACAACCAGGTCATGTATATGGGGTTTCATGTGATCTTTTGTAATGACTTTGGGTACCTAGACCCACCTCCATAGTTAACTTTGGTCCATTTTCTGGCAAGGGTGTTTCGGAAAATGTTAGGGGTTTCCTAGTATTCAGCCAAAGCTTGAGTGGGTGAAAATGTGGCAAAGGTATTTGTTGTTAATCATAAAATAGATGAAATGGTTTCCCTTGAGATAGAAAGCATTGTGTTGCCATTCGCATCTATTATGCTTCTACTCCTAACATCGTAATGCTCAATACAAAGTTGCAGAAGTTCAGGGCTTACGAAAGCAGGAGGAAAGGTAGTGGCTTTAATCAACCCACTTGTTAACACTTCCATGCACCCCTTAACCTCTTTGGTATTCTCAAGAAATTTTTTTTGCAGCATTTCCACATTTACCCCTTCTAAATTCATATCAAAGATCATTGGTCTCTTACATTCTAGGCTAGAAGCATTGCCAAAAAAGTGCAAGACTGACTTCATTTTCAACAAAACAAGCAAAACCTCTGCTAGACAATCCTTTTGAAAACAACAGATTTGTAGAAAAAAACAAAGATGTCTAAATTCTCACCTGCTTTACGCTAAAAACCAAACGACTTCCTCTACCTTCCTTAACAACTCCTTCTCTATTACAAAGTAGTTTACTGAGCTATTGAACAGTTTTATTAAAGGAAAGATTTGCATGTGAAAGTATTGGATCATTAATGGACATGATGACATATCACCTCATATCAACCTTGGCACGTTCAAAACATTGTAGCATGAGCTTTTCATTTAATGATTTCCCTTTTCACATAAATCAACAATGATCAATTCCGTACAATATCCGATCATCCTTCAAGTCAAAGATCTTTTCTCCCACTCCTAATGATGATGACTTCTTCCTTGGAAAAAGAACAAAATCTTTTGATTTTTGATATCTAAAACGAGCCTTAATTGATTGTGGAAAGGCGGCACGCCGTATTTTAGAAACAAATTATTGCCATCCGTTCTGATCAAGAACTACTTTGAACTGCTTTGAACTGAGAGTCAAAGTGGTTCGAAGTGCTTCAATGAAGGCCACTGCATAAAGAGAACTTCCTACCAAAGGAAGAAGCATTAGTATGAAAATCTTAGGTTGAACTACTTCGAACTACTTTGAGTTAAGGTTCAAAGTGGTTCAAAGTGGTTCAAAGAAAGGGGATCACAACTGCGGAAGCTTGTGACAAGAACATCAAGGAGCGGAGAAGGCAAAAGTGATGGGGAGAAGACTTCAAACAAATATAGGTAGAGGGAGGTTTGAAGGAGGTCCTTGAGAAAAGAATTAGGTGACTCTACACACAACTAATAGGGGCTCTGACTGGGGACTGTGTATGCAGAATACACAGAGAACTCAGAAAAAGGGGAACAAAAATGGAACAAAAACAAATGGGAAAGAAAGCAAGTAGAACAAGAAGAATTAAACACAACAAAATTGCTATGTACATGGCAGGGAACATCAAAACTCAAAATTTGACCAACTTCAAATCCTGCCCATTATATGTAAAAGGCAAATTTGTTCCGTCTGGATATCTCAATCAGAAAGTATTAGGGCCAACAATCTCTGAAATGAAGAATGGACCTTTCCAAAGGGATTCAAATTTTCCATGTGTTCCTTTTGGTTCTTTCCTTTTATCCCACAAGAGTACTTCATCATGCTTAAGGAAGTTTCTTGGTCGAGCTCTTCTGTCAAAGATACGTTTTACATTTATCTGGTGTTCTGTGATATGATCAACCAGTTTGCATCTCTCTTTTTCCAACTTGTGTAGATACATGACTCTTTTTTCCAATGAATTCTTAAAGAATTGATCCTCTATGACTGATTGCAATTTTGCAACTGATAACTCCAAAGGTAAGGATATCTGGGCCCCAATCCCATATACTAGTTCAAAGGGAGCCATTCCAATGGCTCTTTTCGGTGTAATCCAATCTACCCATAATGCTTCATAAAGTCTCTTGTGCCAATCTTGGGAATTATCAGAAACCAATTTTTTAATGATGGCCACTAGATTTTTATTGTTGCATTTTGCTTGCTCGTTCCCTTGTGGGAAGTAGTTTGATGAATCAGCCAAGGATACACCATGTTCATAACAGAAAAGAGATATCTCTTCTGATGAAAAATAAGTGGCATTATCTGAAACTATTTTCTAAGGTATGCCAAATCTGACAAAAATCTGCTCCATTAGGAATTCACACACTACTTGGGAGTTAGATTTCTTTGTTGGTATTTCTTCCACCCATTTTGTGAAATAGTCTATTGCCGTTAAAATGTAGGTATGTCCGACACTTTATGAAGGATTTATGGGTTCGATAAAATCAATACCCCATTGTTGGAAAGGCTCGTCAATTACCATAGGCCTGAGTGGCAATGCTGCTAATTGAGGGCGTCCAGTAAAAAGCTGACATTTTTTGCAGTTTTTCACAACTTTATAAGCATCTTTGAACATTCTTGGCCAGTAGAAACAATTCCTGAGAATTTTAAAAGTGGTAACAGTGGATGAGAAGTGTTCTCTGCAAGCCTTTGAATGATATGCTTTTAACAATTTTTTCTGTTATTCTGTGTCCACACACCTTAAAAAGGTCCCATCGATTCCCCTCTTATAAAGAACACCATTTGAAATCACATATTTCGCTGCTTTCAATCTTAAATTTTGTCTCTCTTTATGATTCATATTTGGTGGGCATTCACCGTATGATAGAAAATATGCAATGTCTAAGAACCAAGAATTTGTTAGGCTAACCAATAAGATTGCAGGGGCTTCCTCGGATTTATCAGGGGATGTGTCTTTACATTCAGCTATCGATTTGCATAGACTACGCCCTCTCACCAAAGAAGTAGGCTTGATAGTCAGATCATATTCTTGGACTTTAGTCACCCAAACCACCCATTTATTCATCCCTACTTCTTGTTGAGTTAAAACGCTTTTGACCACGGTTTCAGGTACATACATGACAGAATGAGAATGTAGGATATAATACCTAAATTGTTTCAATGCCTTTACTACAACGAATGCATGTTTTTCAATAGGAGTGTAATTCAATTCATGCCTCTTTAGGGGAATACTCATAAAGGCAATGGGAGCCTCTTCCCGTTCATCATTTTGCTGAGTTAGAATACTGGATAGAGAGTGTTCAGAAGCATAACAATAGATAATGAAATCCTTTTCAAAGTTAGAACTCACCAGCATTGGGGCACTTGTAATAGCTATTTTGATGTCTTCGAAGGCCTTTTTACCCTCCTCTTGCCATCTAAAAGGACATTTTTTGCTCATCATATCCAGCATATATTTCACTTTCTCAGAGAATTTGGGTACAAAATTTCTCAAGAAATTGATCTAACTGAAGAAAGATTTCAGGTCGCTTCTATTTATAGGCAGAACCAATTTCTGTATGGATTTCACCCTCTCAAGATCAATTTTTATGCCCTCTTTGGAAACAATATGCCCGAGCAATTTACCTTCTTCCACGAAGAACATAGACTTTTTAGGATTCAAAGAGATACCGTGTTGTCTGCATCTACCTAGATCTTTTTCCAAATCTCTCAAATGATGTTTCCTCCTTTTCGAATAGACAGTCAAATCATCAAGATATATAACAATTATCCTATCTCAAAGGTCCTTGAAGGAGGAGTTCATAGCACACTGAAAAGTGGCCCTAGCGTTAATTAGACCAAGAGGCATTCGGTTATAAGCGAAGGTGCCCCAAGGAGTAATGAAGGCTATCTTGTATTGATCTTCTGAGGCAACACTGATTTGATTATATCCTGAATAGCCATCAAGCATAGACATTACTTCAGATCCGGCAACTATTTACAGGACGTGGTCCATAGTAGGAAGTGCATAGTTGTCTTTGAGGCTTGCTTGATTCAAATTTCTAAAATCCACGCAAATTCTTATTTCCCGATTCTTTTTCCTTACAGGGATGATATTTGCCACCCATGTTGAATGATGTATTGGGTAAATTATATGACCCTTCAACATCTTTTCCATTTCTCAGAAAATAGCTTCTGAAACTTTGGGGTTGTAATTCCTAAGTTTCTGTCTAAAGGTGGTAGCCCCTAGTTTCAATGGTATATGATGCACAAATTCGTCATTTTTGAAATTTTTTAAATCACTATAACTCCATGCAAAAACATCCTGATATCTAATTAAGAGTTCAGACAACTTCTCCTTTTCCTTTATAGAACAAGTTCATCCTATAGAAATCCACTTAGGATTTTTTGCATTCCCAATGTTGATCTTGT